>CM059190.1:69823107-70239300 GCA_030323885.1 Branchipolynoe longqiensis | reverse complement strand
TGAGTGGGTGTGGTGGGGATGAGTGGGTGTTGTGAAGGTAAGTGGGTGTGGTGGGGGTGAGTGTGTGTGGTGGAGATGAGTGGGTGTTGTGAGGGTGAGTGGGTGTGGTAGGGATGGGTGGGTGGGTGTGGTGGGGATGAGTGAGTGTTGTGTGGATGACTGGGTTTGGTCGGGGTGAGTGGGTGTGGTGGGGTGAGTCGGTGGTGTGCGGCTGAGTGGGTGTTGTGAGGGTGAGTGGGTGTGGTGGGTCTGAGTGGGTGTGGTGGGGTGAGTGGTGTTGTGATGGTGAGTGGGGGTGATGGGGCTGAGTTGGTGTGGTGGAGATGGGTGGGTGTTGAACTGATGGGTAGGTGTTATGAGGGTGAGTGAGTGTGGTAGGGCTGAGTGGGTGTTGTAGGGGTGTGTGGGTGTGGCGGTGATGAGTGGATGTTGTGCGGATTAGTGGGTGTTGTGCGGATGAGTGGGTGATGTGAGTGTGAGTGTGTGCTTTGGGGTGTGTGAGTGTTGTGGGGGTGAGTGGGTGTGGGGGGTGAGTATGTGGGAGAAAGGGAGTTGGCTCACCGAAGGATTGGGTTTGTTTGTTTGTTGTTGTTTTACGTCCTAGCAACATCTAAGGTCATATCAGGACGGGCACCGACTTGTGACAGTGCGCACTCATGGCGACTTTATAGTGCTGTCCCACTGGGAAACCAGGCCGCCGGCACCATGACCTGGTATCCCACTCAGTCACATTATCCTGACACTGAGCACACCAGTCCTTGCCCTATCCTAATAATGCCGAGCGCCTGGCTAGGAAGCGACAAGTATAAATTTTAAATTCATTGGTTTGACTCGACCGGGACTCGAACCCACGACCCCATGATCTACCAGCACGGGAGACGGACGCTCTAACTCATTCGGCCATCCCGTCTGGTCCCGAAGGATTGGGTGAGACTTAGGGTGAGACTTCGGATACAAGGTTGGTGGCAATGGGGAGGAGGAGGAAGAGGGGAGGAGGGGAGGATGGGAGGAGGGGAGGAGGGGAGGAGGGGAGGAGGTGTTGGGGCAGTCTCGGATGCGGTTGAGGATGGGGAGGTTATGGAGGTTATATGCGGTTCTCAGGGGGGGGGTTGATTGCCTCGAGACCTGTCTGTTAATTGGACCCAGAGCAACTAGCCCGCTGATTCCTTTCTACCTAGAGAATTGAAGGTTTTTGTTCCCCTTCTGTCTGTGAGGGTATGTGTGTTTGTGAGGGTATGTATGTATGAGGGTGTGTCTCCTTGGGGATTGGTAGGAATGAATAGCTCACATGTCCCCTCCTTCCACCTACACACACAGGCACAAGTGCAGTGAGCAAAACAAATTGGCAACCTGCTCATGCAATCAACCAGACCACAATGCCACCATACTTGGAGGATGGCATACACCTAACAGCATTCCTGACAGTAATCAGCAGACACGCATATATATCCTATACACCGTGGTTGTGGGTATTGATCACGCTGAACTCTAAAACGTGTCTTCTTATACCAAAGCCCGTCCTGATATGACCTTAGATGTTGCTAGGACGTAAAACAACAACAAACAAACAAACAACAATCTTATACCAAATGACTTCTTACTCTTTACAACATCGCAAAGAAGTAAAGCTTGTTTTTATTTAATGACGCCTCTAGAGCACATTGATTGTTATCATCTGCTATTAGACCTAAAAAATATGGTCATGCTGACATATTTCTTTGGATGAAACCCACCGCCACCAGATAGGCTACTCTTTCCGATAAGCAGGAAGGAGTCATGGGGTTTGTTTTAATAAACGACACCTCTAGAGCACATCAATTTTTATCATTGACTATTGGACATCAAACATATGGTCATTCTGACATACATCTTTGGATGAAACCCACCACCACCACATAGGCTACACTTTCCGATAAGCAGCAAGGGCTCTTTTATATGCACTTTCCCACAGACAGGATAGCACATACCACAGCCTTTGATGAACAATTGTGGACCACTGGTTCTTTACAACATTCCATACGCATTAGAGGGCCGGCAACATGACCAACACAACTTAGTTATTCAAAATTAAGACCTGACATGGTAGCCGAATTGGTAGAGCGCAGACGTCCCGTGCGGAAGGCCGGGAGTTCGATTCCCGGCTGAGTCAAACCGATGACTTACAAGCTTGGTTGTTGTTGCTTTACGTCCTGCCTAGCATGTCAGTCGGAATTACTAGGATAGTGCTAGGACTGGATAGCTCACTATCAGGATAATGCTAGTGAGTGGGATATCAGGTCACGGTGCTGACGGCCTGGTCTCCCAGTGGGGCAGCACTATGAAGTCACCATGAGTGTGCGCCCTCACAAGGCGGTACCCATCCTGATATGACCTTAACTGCTGCCGAGACTTAAAACCCCAACAACTAACAACTCAACCAACAGCATGTAACATTGACAGATTGATAATTAATTAGAAGCCTTCGAGCCAATGTCAAAGGTTAAAAAATGTCACACCAACTGGTTTGTGAACAGAGGTCTATGCCGTCACTTTTAGTGTCAGTGAATTTTTTTTTTAAAGGTTTAATCCCACAAACCTAGGCTTTTGTCGCTGTGCCCTACAAACAAGGTCATGTGCTTCAGCAAACGTAGACGCAGTGTGCACATCACTGGCTCAACGAGAAGTGAAGATTTTCTTGAAGATTTATACTGCCTATCATGGATAAGTCTGAATAGACTTGTTTTCACCAGAAGACAGTTTGGCGATAGAAAGCCCGAGCCTACACTTTTACTGACCCAAGGGATTTTTAACCTCCCACACCACATAGACATGGTATGAGAGCAACCGGCCTTTGATGACTCTGTAAGTTATCCACAGCGGTGGAAATCCAAATTGGCAGAGGTGGGGGCATGGGGAATTGAACTACCGACCTTCAGATTAGGAGTCTGACCAGAAAAAATTAGACACTCTAACCACTCCGCCACAGAGAACACCACGATAAAAAGGCAAGCTATGATCGACAGCCGAAAGATGTAAAAACCTACTGGCCAATCGAGTGGATGGAAGATCACCTCATTTCTCCACCCAGAGGATAGTCCAAAGTTCAGGGGTCGTGGCAGGAAGTGGGTCGTCCCCACCGAATGAATCACAATGCGAACATTGCGACCAATCTAATTCAGTTAACTGATACAAATAGCTGCATTTAATTAACTTATGGTTACCATGTCTAAGACTGATATACCAATAAAGTATAACCCAGTTAAACCAAACTTGAAGGGACCCTAGAAATTTGTTTGGATTAACCGATCATTGGTTTAACCAAGCTTTGGCTTCAACTTTGACTTGGCTTTGGCAAAAACCGGATGCATTATGAATGTAATATACAATATATGTGGACAGTTTGATTATTGTTTGTTATGTATATATAGTATAACCCTGTTAAACCAAGCTTGGTTAAACCAAACGATCGGTTAATCCAAACTTTTTTTCGGCAGCCCAGCAAAATACTATCAATTATCATATAAAAACGTTAGTGTTGCCTCAGATGACCTTATAACCACATGAACGATTGGTTTAATGTACCGGAAGTGGCTTTGGGCCCGACAATTTTGTTTCGAATAACCGATAATTTGGAATAACCAACTTTGGTTTAACCAACCTTTTTATATGCTAAATGGTAGTATTTTTTTGCCGGGCCGCCGACAAAAGTTTGGATGAACCGATCGTTTGGTTTAACCGAGCTTGGTTTAACAGGGTTGTACTGTATTTGTTATTAAACAGTACATATCATATAGATATATGTTTCGAAACCTTACCACTCATGCACTTTTGTTATTGCTATAAAAGGATGATAAACTGATATGGGGTTTCAGCAGGCGGGGATACAAATTGACTGAGGTGAAATTGAGTTTACTATTCAGTTGAAAACTCCATGTGGCTTATTTCTCAAAATATATGTACATTTCAGTTGTTTTCACTCAGACGGCAACACGTTTTAAAGCTACTAATTTAGTGACTGTTTTGTCACCGAAACAATATCTCGGGCCACAAACCACACCCTATTAATATAAATACCATTTGGAGATGATTTCAAATGTGGATGTCTTTTTTTGTGTGGGGGGAGAGAGGGGTTTCTTACTTTGGCTTTCTGGTCTAGTAACCAATATCTGCTAGCTTGAAAGTCAAGTTCTTGTCATCACTGCCTTGTAATAAATGACATTCGAGTCGAATTGTCGTTTGGTGTATTGTAGCTATTGATATTCCATCAGATATACCCCACTAATGAATCCTGAAGATGTGGTCAATATAATATACTGGCTACAATGTTCACATTGTGTTTTTCACTTCGGTTTTTTTTGGTTGGGTTTGAACACATATGTTGTCAGCTCCGAGGCACTGTTCTTCCAGTCGTTGAAGCGATCATATTTTGGCGTGTACATGATGATGGGGAAGTGGAATGTGCTGCATTGTGTGCAGCACACCCCATTCTGAACATGGAAAATGTGGGAGCAGCCAATGCTGTATAGTGTACATCATAGGTACGCAATATAATGCACAAATGAATATCCTTTGATTTGGTGATTTTTTTTTTACTAAGTGTATTTTATTCAGCGAATAATGTCTTTAGTCAGCGCGAGAGCACTGGTCTTCCAGCCGGTCATTACAATTTGTTGGTACATAAATGACAATATCAGTTGCAATAATAATGCTAGGACGTCAAATTTAAAAAAAGATACATTTGTTGATTCAGCCGCCTCAGTCACCTGAGTGGGATATCGGGCCAAGGTGCTGGTGGCCTGGACCATTGTTTCAGCGTTGACATATGTGAAAAACATATTTAATCACCATCCTCTAAAAATTAAAAGCATTAACTGATTAAAATTAAACAAAAGGTTATTGTGGAAGGGCTAAGTGGTTATAGTTGTCGGTGGTTGCCTACATCACCTGGATGGAGTGGACCCTCAAACTGACTCTCCATACAACTCCCTATTGCTATTGGCTCAATCAAGTAGCAGTCAATGGAATCTGCACACAATATGGATGCACAGATGGTGGAGTGGGACGGGAGGGACAAGTGTAAGTTGGGGTGTGGGGAAGAAGAGGAGGGGGGGGGGGGGGGTACTCTCAGCTCTATCATCCATCACATCCCCTTCCTCGCATACACACGCATGTGCTGCAGCTGCCATTGAATAGACACATACCCCTAACCACCCCCACCCCCACCGCCACCCGCACCCTCACCTGCTGTGGCACCCCCCCCCCCGGCCACCAACCACCACCACCTACAAACCACATTTTGGTCCAATCATATTGCTGAGTGATACTGAGGTAGCAATCTGCATTGACATCTAAGGTAAGGAGCCATATAGACAGGTAGGCGTTGATAGGGTGATTGTACCAGGGAGCCTAGGTGGCAAAATTGTTAGGACATTTGTCCCTCGCTGGAAAGGCAGATATTTTGGTCAGAGAGCCTTCGCTAAACATAATTATACCTTTCGTTTGGAAAAGCGCCCCTCCCCACCTCATGATGCTGGTTACCATGACTTGTACAATATAGGTGCTGGATGATTGTTGAACCTACCTTGTATATGTATATCTGAAATGATTTATGGACGTGAACTATTTAAAAGACTTTCAATTCCGAGGAAATGAGTGTAGTAGTCTGCCCTGACCTCTCCCGCAAGGAACCACAAGCTCATGTGGATGTCGATAGAGTATGTTGATTGCATCTTGTACCTTAGATATCCTAACGGTTAAGACGCTTCCCCCTTCATGACAGAAATCTTTGTTTGGGTAGGGGTTAGGCTGAAGGTATCAGGGAACCTAGATAGATTAATACTTAAAATAGTAGCCCTAGAAGGTAAAGAATTCTTGGTTTAAAAACTGCTCTAGACACAATATTTCCCATCTGGAAAGACACAACCCATGACATAGTTTCCATGAACAGGATCCAGTCCAAGCTACATGATGTATGATTTTTGAACCCACCCTCTGTATATGTATATAAGAGCATTCGAACCCTGCTCGAGTCAAAGCAAGAACTTAACAATTTATGCTTATCGCTTCCTGGCTAGGCACTCGGCATTATTAGAATAGGACAGGAACTGGTTTGATCAGTGTCAGAATAATGCGACTAAGTGTGATATCAGGTCATGGTGCTGCTAGCCTGGTCTTCCAGTAAAGCAGCACTATGAAGTCACCATGAGTGTGCACTGTCACAAGTCGGTACCCGTCCTGATATGACCATAAATGTTTCCCGGATGTAAAACTCCAACAACCAACCAAGCAGGTGCATCGTGCTGGAAGCCTGGTGTCGTAATGTGGCAGCACTATGAAGTCGCCATGAGTGCGCACTGTCACAAGTCGGTACCCGTCCTGATATGACCATAAATGTTTCCCAGATGTAAAACTCCAACAACCAACCAAGCAGGTGCATCGTGCTGGAAGCCTGGTGTCGTAATGTGGCAGCACTATGAAGTCGCCATGAGTGCGCACTGTCACAAGTCGGTACCCGTCCTGATATGACCATAAATGTTTCCCGGATGTAAAACTCCAACAACCAACCAAGCAGGTACATCGTGCTGGAAGCCTGGTCTCCCAATGTGGCAGCACTATGAAGTCGCCATGAGTGCGCACTGTCACAAGTCGGTACCCGTCCTGATATGACCATAAATGTTTCCCGGATGTAAAACTCCAACAACCAACCAAGCAGGTACATCGTGCTGGAAGCCTGGTCTCCCAATGTGGCAGCACTATGAAGTCGCCATGAGTGCGCACTGTCACAAGTCGGTACCCGTCCTGATATGACCATAAATGTTTCCCGGATGTAAACCTCCAACAACCAACCAAGCATGTACATCGTGCTGGAAGCCTGGTCTCCAAATGTGGCAGCACTATGAAGTCGACATGAGTGCGCACTGTCACAAGCCGGTACTCATCCTGATATGACGTTAGAGGTTGCCAGGATGTAAATCTCCAAAAACCAACCAACTTAGTTATACAGTAAAACCTCTCTAACCGACCACCTCCACAGATCGACCACTCCCCTATATCAATCGCTTTATTTGGGTCCCAACAATACCATTGTAACAACATTCTAACTCCGTAACCCGACCACCTCCCTAAATGGACCACTTAAAGTTGGTCCCAAGGTGGGTCGATTTAGAGAGGTTTTACTGTATATCCCTACTTAGGCTACTTACCATTGTGCAGCCGGATCTGTTCCTGCAGTTAAGGTTCCCACTGTGTCAGTAGCCAGGCTTGCGTTGTCGAATGCTGTTGATGCAATAGAGGTTGGTGCCCCCTGTTTGAACAAATCCCTGCTAGTGGTGAGTAGTGAAGCGTGATGGCACAGCATAAACATAGCATAGCAGGGTATATGTGTATAGCACAGGGCAGACTGACTGTGCCTCTGACCGGCATAGGATGACACAGGCTCTCACATCGAGGCTCGATCACATCGGGCCGGACCGCAGCCAACGAATGGTAGCGTCGTGTCGGTGTTCGGTGCTACCGTTGGTGGCGCTACTGGTGGTGGTTTTGGTGGTGGTGGTGGTGGTGTCGGAGTGTGCTTGCTGGCTACCCTGTGAACACGCTCAACAGCCCTGAGCCATTCCTCGTGTTCAATGCCTGCCGCAGCCTGCCCCGACCGACTGGCCCATCTCCCCGTCGGCTGTGCATCTGCAGCCCGCCCAATGCCCGCCCGATGCCTGTCCCATGCCTGTCTGATGCCCGTCCACAACCTGTCCCATGCTCGTCTGATGCCTCTCCGCCATCCGTCTGCAGCCCATCAGCAGCCCGTTCACAACCTGTCTGCAACCCATCCAATGCCTGTCCGATGCTAATCCGATGTCCATCCGATGCCCACCCGATGCCAGTCAAATGCACGTCCACAACCCGTCCAGTACCCGTCTGCAGCCCATCTCCAGCCCATCCGCAACCCATCTGCCACCCATCCACAACCCGTCTGCAGCCCATCCGCAGCACGTCTGCATCCCGGCCGATGCCCGGCCGATGCCCGTCCACAGCCCCTCTGCAGCCCGTCTGCAACCCGTCCAATGACTGTCCACAGCCCCTCTACAGCCCGTCTGCAACCCGTCCAATGCCCGTCCGATGCCTGTCCGATGCCCGTCCGATGCCCATTCAATGCACCTTTTCTGCTTAGGAACTGCTTCGCTTTAATACAGTCGGTGCCGCGCTTGCGTGGTTTTAGCTTAACTTGCATAATTCCATGGTTTAGAGTGTCCGCCATGTTATTTTTAGATAAACATGTTAAGTTGATTGTTATTATCCACTTTACTCCGGCTTGAATTATCTTTTGCGTTCAAATGGGTCACACTTTAGAGATATTTCCAGTAAAACATGCCAATTCAATAGTGGCATGCATGTCAAAATGCTGGACGTTGTTGGCTTCACCAGTTACAGGTTCAAGTAAATCGATTTTGTATTCTACTCTATGCATCAGCAAAAGCTTACTCTATACACACAGGTTCAAGTAAATCGATTTTGTATTCTACTCTATGCATTAGCAAAAGCTTACTCTATACACCAAAATATAATTTAAATATGTGGGACCCTATCTCTCTGCACAGTTTGCGTTTAGACTTTTCTTTAACTGAGCCAGTAATATTGGTTCGTTGGTTGTTGAAAGTTTACGTCCTGGCATCATCTAAGGTCATATCTGGATGGGTACCTACTTGTGATAGTCCGCACTCATGGGTAATTTATAGTACCCAGCGGGGAGATCATGATGCCAGCACCATAACCTGATATCCCACTCAGTCACATTATCCTGAGCCAACCAGTCCTTACCTATCCTAATAATGCGAAGTGCCTGGCTAGGAAGCAACACGTATCAATTTTGTAAGTCATTGGTTTGAACTTCTGACCTTCCACATGGGAGGTCTGCGCTCTACCGATTCGGCAACTGTACCTTGCAGGAAGGATTTGAACAGATGTAATGAAATATGGGAACATCACTGCAGTTGGTGTCTTTCTACGATCATCAGAAGATCTTGATGTGGTCCAATTGACTGCAGGATCTTGGCATGGTCTTCTTCATTGGTAACATCGTCTTTGTTTGATGTCAAGCATTACCACCAATTCCAAACCCAATGACAAAGCCATTGCAAATACCACTAATGCCAATATCTTGACCACCATTCCTACCAATATCGCCATGATACTACTGCCAATGCAATTTCCAATACCAATATCAGCACCCATGTCGACACTAATGCAAACACCAGTGCTACCGCCGATGGCAATGCCAACACCAAATCCAACACGAATACCAACACCGATGACAATGCCAACACCAATGTCAATGTCAATGTTAATGCTCACGCCAAAACCAATGCCAACACCGATGTCAATGCAAACACAAATGCCAACACCAGTGCTGCCATCAATGCCAATGAAAACACCAACTTTCAGACCAATATCAACACCAAAACCAATGCCAACACCAATGTCAATGCCAACACCAATGCCAACACTAGTGCTACCATCAATGCCAATGGCAACACCAACTTCCACACCAATACCAACACCAATGCCAATACCAATACTAAAACCAATGCTAACACCAATGTTAATGCCACATCAATACCAACACCAGTGCTACCGTCAATGTCAATGCCAACTCCAACAGCAACCCCAACATCAGTGCGAACACCAATGTCAATGCTAACACCAATCCCAATGCCAACACTAATGTGCTTGCCACCACCGCTGTTACCGGCACTGCCGCCAGAGGGTGTTGCACTTACCTTGTTATTACTGGCGCACACACGCCCGTCACCCTCCCCTGTTATCGCCCATCACACACCTCCTTCCATCCATTGACGGCCTCAACCCAGGCTCTTTAGTTTGGCTGTCAATCTGCATCAATGAAATGATAACTCCTCTTCACTATTTCATGTAAGGTCATTCATTAACTGCAGTCAGTTATCATAGAAACCACTGCTAACATTTTGCCGATCAATTTCTGGACACTTTCCGTGCATTGTGGGAAATGAGTTCCCACCCACAACCTGAGTTTGTGCGACCACCATCAGAGGGCCGGTGGGCATTTTCGGTGAACATTTTCTAGAAGGCATTTTGAACAGAATCTGATGCAAAGTGGTTCATGCCAATGTTAGCCACTCATGGCCGGAAGACGAGTGGTACGACACTTAGAAATGATATGTGAAGAACATTCATTTACCACAGATTTGTTGTTAATCTAGATAAAGGTATTTCTTTCGAAATTGTATACTTTCATCTGATTATGGAACCTTAATAAACACATTAATTCTCACATGGATTTCTGTGAAGTTGATTTAATTGGGGTTCTGGAATTCTCCATTCACAATGTTGGTTGGTTCGTTCGTTGTTAGAGTTTTACATCCTGGCAACATCAAAGGTCATATCAGGACAGGTCATTATCATCATGCTGTCGGTCGCGATGCGACAAAGACTGCTTTCATTACTTGACTGCCACTGCAGTTGTACATTTCATGAAAGCTGCCTGCAAAAGCATTGAAGTGCTGCTGGCTTTTGCAAGTTACCAGCCGCACTCTCTCGGGGAGCAAATAGAGGTTTCACACCAACAAGAACATGTCAAGACAGGTGCAAAACTATTTGTCGGTCAGTCGAGTCAGGATGGGTACCGACTTGTAAAAGCCCACACTCATGGTAACTTCATAGTGCTGCCCCACTGGGAAATCAGGCCACCATGACCCAAGACCCCAATCAATTGCATTATCCTGACACCGAGATAACCAGTCCTTGCCCTATCCTATTAATGCTGAGCATCAAGCTAGGAAGCGACAAGTATAAAATTTGTAAGTCATTGGCTTGACTCGACCGGGAATTGAACTCCTGATATCCAGCATGGGAAGCCTTCGCTCTACCGATTGGGCCACCGCGTCCAATCTAGCACTCAAAATGTAGATTAACAAATTAAATGCTGCACCTTTATACTTTCTTGCAAGTTAGGAAAGACACAATTAAAGCAGAATACTATTCTCTTACTGCAGTCTTTTATTCTGACCCCCGCTCCTCAGTTTAGTCATCATCATCATGCTGTCGGTCGCAATGCGACAAAGACTGCTTTCATTCTTGACTGCCGCTATCCACTTAGCTCTCTGCTGTGAGAGTTGCATCCATGTGTCCGTCTTAATGTCTCTCAGCTTCAGGTTTCATTTCAGGAAAGCTGCCTGCAAAAGTGTTGAAGTGCTGCTGGCTTTTGCAAGGTACCAGTGGCACTCTCTCGGGGAGCAAATAGAGGTTTCACACCGGCAAGAACATGTCAAGACAGGCGCAAAACTATTTGTCCCTGCAGTGGCTGGTCGGGAGATGGTGGGAGTTCCATACATCACCTGCCCTTAATGCTGCCACAGTGACATGGTTTTCTGTTTAGGGTTTGCTCCCTTAGCCTTCGGTTCTGTCAAGAACCTGTACCACAAGGCAGTGGTTTACAACTCTGCAGGGCAGGGGCGTCAAACTCCCTGAGGTATTGCTATACCTGCAATACCTCAGTTTAGTAGAGGGTTCAAATCACCATACCAGAGACTCAGTTCAGGGAGGTCAATAGCTACAACGTTGCTTTCAATGGAAATTGGGTCAAGTGGATTAAGCCCCAGTAGAAAGGTTCACTCAGAGGTTGCACCCTTCGGTAATTTAATTCCACAACACGCAATCTGATTGGTCACGATCGGTGGCTATAGGAACAGCGCTTTGAGAACAGATCCAATATTCTTGCTAATTCTGATTATCAGCAAGAGTCGTCTGAACGAGAATCAAATTTTTCCGACCCACTCTGACAATCAGGATTAATAGTGGCTAATGTCATCATACATGGCTAACAGATTAAAAGAAATAAAGTTTGGAACACATAGATTGTTATCATCGGCTATTGGACATCAACCATATGGTCATTTTGACATATTTCTTTGGAGGAAACCAGCTGCAGCCACATAAGCTGCTCTTTCCAATAAGCAGCAAGGGGTCTTGAATATGCACTTTCCCACAGACAGGACAGCACATACCACAGCCTTTGAGGAACCAGTTGTGGACCACTGATTGGAATGGAAAATAGCCCAAACTGTAAATCTGTCCACTGAGCAGAATCGATCGGATGGCCCACACGTTCACGTGTGAACACTCTACCACCTAATCTGCCTCCTGCTCATCGGCTTGCGGATTTTGTCACAGGGGGGAGGAGGAAAGATTCTAAACATTTAGACTTCAGATCAGGCATGCCACGCTCAATCAGCTGAGCTCAACCATTGCTCAAGCTAAATCACATTGACTCATTGTAAGTGCATTAGGCCGCAGATCGATCGGTGGCTGTACTGCACACGCATGCGCACAGGGAAACGCTCATTTTGAAGTAACTCCAGATAACGATTTTCAGCTGGCGTTGTTGTATTGTGTGTGCAGCGTTTGTCCTTTTTGTTCTCTTTTTTTTTTTAACTTTAAACAAAGAAATGTGTTTTTGTCCTTAGCTCCGAGCTGGTGTAACAGGAAATTGCAAACCCTGGACATCGCACACCCTGGGGTTTGCGATTTCCTAGGAAATCACAACCCCCCCCCCCCTGGAGATCGCAAACTCTGCATGCTTTGTAACATTTATCACCCCAAGCATGGCAGCTATATGTTTGATTTTGAACTTCTACCAGATCTGGGGGGGTAAAATGGATTCAAGGAGGATCAAGATGGATTAATCCTAATTAAAACATCTTTGCAATAGTCCAGTTAGTAATTCCAACCGCACATGCGCTGAAAATGGTAGCCTGGTCCCCTGACCTTTATTCACTTCACCATCATGTAGGATAATGATACAGATAGTTGTACCTGCTTTTCTTAATGATATAGTATGATCTTTGACAAAAATTGACCTGTTCCTCTATCCTTCTTGTGAGTGATCGCAGTGAACATGGCCCTTGCTGTGACAGGAATGAAATTTAAAATAATCAATTAATCCATCTTGTGAGGGATCCCCTTTATATAAAAATATATGGGGTTTAATCATGCTTACATAAATACCATTTTTACAATAGACCAGTTCATAATTCCAGCATCACAGTGCATTGTGTGAATAAACAAACCTGCACAAAGCACATGTGCTTGCTTTAAGACTGCCAAACATGGGGGGTTTGCGATGTCCAGGAGGGATATGTGATTTCCTAGGAAATCACAAACCCCCCCATGCCCATATATGGTATGGGGGTTTGCGATTTCCTAGGAAATCACAAGTGGGGGTTTGCGATTTACAGGGTTTGCGATTTCCCGCCACACCGGCATGTTCCAGAAGAGGGTATGTAATAGAATGTTCAGGTCTACCTGGGTCGAAAGCCTCTCCGCGTGCATTACCTCCTATCATAATCTGATTGCATGTTTTCTCATATAATAATCCCAACCACATCAAATATGGATCTCCCATTGGTTGGCACTCATCGTTCACACAGGAAAGACGCCACATATTGCCGATTGCACCTAAAGGATCATGACCCTTTAATCAGTTTTCCTGTTTGTGTTGTTGTAAATGTCATAATTCACAACATGCCAAGGAACTACAAGTATGTGATTTTTTGTATTTATCTGTAATAACTCAGAATATGCTCAGGTCAATGAATCAGTCTCTCAGCAGGTTTGGGGTTCGAATCCTGAGACCCAAGACTCAAGCTTACCGCTTGACAGTCGGAGTTTGGCGTTGTTGTTGGCGGGAAAATACAAGTGAAGTAAGGGTTTTGGAAACTTTAATAACTATTAATGCTTATAGCAGGGATATTGGGGTTGCATAGTCCGAGGTTTTTGTGTTTGTGCCATATTTTAAGATCCATATATTATGTTGATAATTATAATCTACCTTACTTTAACTTAAAGTGAATATGATTGTGAATGGCAAATTTTGGAGATTTTTGGGGTGATTCCAGACACAATTAATTTATGTGTGCACCTTAATATGGTGGATACCATAAGCTTCAGCAGATGTAGGTTCTATTAAATTGACGCAGTGGTCCCTTCTATGCAGCAACTTTTATTTAATAAGTGAACCAGTATCAAAGTTGACGCAATGGGATCAAATCTAGGTCAAGTGTTTGGGTCAAGAAAATGTGGCCGTTTGATCGGGTTATGCAGCTTTAAACTCACCCCCAGTCAGTCTTTACTTTGACTTGGCAAGGTTTTGAACCCCCAACTTTCCGCAAGGGAGACTTGCGCTCTATCGATTGAGCCACCGTGGCCAGTCTTCCTCGATTCCTGGCCGAGTCAAACCAATGAAATAATCATTCTCTGAGTGGGTACTTTTGCTTGATGCGTCCCATCCACATCCCTGTTAAGACGGTAACCAACTTGTGACAGTGCAGGTATATATGCACTGGTCTCGGCTTTATAGTATTGGCATCCCCATGACAATGGCACGAGCTTTTATTATCCTACTAATTCACATTAACCTGAGACTACAATGATGCTGGTATAGAAAGTTGCACTCACCTCCTGAGGTTGATTGATTGAATGATTGCTGGTTGCTTAATGTCATGTCAGCAGAAAGGTCGTATTCACAGCGAGTAGTGTTCAACTGACTTTTTGTGTTGTTCATTTGTTGATTAAGCAGGGGAAATTTCAATTGCGGACAATTGGTCTTCCTCTTTCCAATGCTCATTGCCCCACCCTAGTATTGGCGAGCGCCAGGCTAGGTAGGGACAAGTACCAATTGTTAAGTCATTTTGTAAAATGTGGCTGCGTAGGCAGGCTATAGTGAAATCAATACAAACAAAGAGAAAGGAAGAGTATAAAGTGTAAGGAAGAAGAGAGTCAAGCCCTCTGGTTTATTAGTTATATGGTTACATGGGTTCATTGTAGAGTATCACCCCATCCCTTTCCCCCAATGGGAAACAAGCGTTCTTGGCCCTACCAATAGGGATCCAGCATTCCTGGTGCCCATGGCTACCAGTGGTCTGCCCACCACCAGCAAGCTGTATGGCCCCCATGGCCAGCACCAACCTTGACCTTTTGAGTGTGGTGACCCCTACCCCAGCAGAAGGGCTAGGCCCTGAGTGCACTCACACCCAGACCTGCCAGCACCACTATGTCTATTTACATCCCACTCAGGCACCACCAGCACTTACATATATGTATACATACATGTGCCTGGTCACATACACCGATCAGCAATAGAACATTTGCATTCCCCCCTATGCCGTATATCGGAATATTTTACAATGGGTTTGACTTAGCCATGGTTCGAACCCCTGAGTTTGAATCCCACAACCTACCAGAACGGGACGCGGATGCTCATCTCATTCGGCCATCGCGTCTGGTTCTTATTCTGTGTTCGCTTTTTTTCATACATCGCTTTTACACAGAATGTAAAAAGCATAAAATCAATTACCTTGTAATTTGGGTTCCATTTCCGGTCTGAGAATCATGTTACTATTCGATTGTATCAGACAGTGTATCACACCCAACGGTACTGGCCCCACAAGGGAAGGTAGCAATAAGCACAAGATTTGTTCTTTGTCTTTTTTTATTTCTTCTTCTTCTTTTTTCCCTTCTTTTGTCCCATTTTTTCTTTTTTCGTTTTTTTCCGTTTTTTCCTCCATTTTTTGGCCATTGTTTTCCTTTTTTAATAGTAAGGAATACGTTTTTTCAGTTAACAACTTATGTCGTACGTGCCGAGGCACCAAACTGATTTATGGTCATGCAACATCATCATTTTGATCTAATGGCGTTTGCTTTGCCATGAGAATTGTTGTTTGTTTTTTAAACATTTACATGCATTGCCAATAACGTTGCATTATACATCCCAATACAAAGTGATAAATGAGAAATTCTTCGATACAATATTAAAAGTTATCAAATTTATCCGTGGCGTGTGCATGAGTAAATGTTCAAGTCTTTGGCTTGACTCAGCCAGGAATCATTGCCAGGAGGACGTCATGTGGTGGCCAAATCTGTAGAATGCTTCCTATGTGGGATTTGGGCACGGTGGCTGAATTGGTGCTGCCCTCTATGGAAGATCTTCTGATCAAAAAGAATCTCCGGTGGACTGGACACCTCATGAGGATGTCATCAGACAGGCTACCAAAGCAGATCCTCTATTCTCAACTGTCTTCTGGTTACAGAAAGAGAGGGCACTCTCGTCTCCGGTTCAAGGATACCATTAAGAGAAACCTGAAGCTGAGAGACATTAAGACTGACTCATGGACACAACTCTCACAGCAGAGAGCTAAATGGAGAGCAGCAGTCAAGTAATGAAAGCAGTCTTTGTCGCATCGAGACCGACAGCATGATGATGGTGATGATGGCTGAATCGGTAGAGCGTGGGCCTTCCGTGTGGGACATCGGTTGTTCAGTTCCCGTCAAACCAATTATAATATTCGTGGATGCCCGGCCGTCATGAGCACCCAAGAATACCACAAACTCTTCCCCCTTCATTTCACCTGTGATGCTGTTATTCAAACCAAGGTTACCAACACATTAACCATACCTAAGGAAGAAAGGAAGACAAGTCACAAAGATAGACAGTGAGGATGTTGTGCTTTATTGGCATCAACTCCTGTTCACCTATCAGTGACCTATCACCCTAACCCCCTACCTTCTGCCCACACAGAATCTCATTGCCTCTATAGTATGTCTCTGAACCAGTGCCTACAGCCCATTGAACCGGAGTCCTATGGTTGTTGCCCACACTCAATTTGGATATATGAAATTTGGTAGCATCAGACAGAGTGTCTGGGGTCCTGCTCTAGAGTAGTTGTGTCTCACTCAAGAGCCAGGAGTAGAGTGCCGCTGTCCAGTGTGACTGGAGCATCGGTCTTCCCTAATCAATAATAGAGGGAGGCTAGTGTGGTCAGAGGCCAAGAGGGGAGGGGGTGACTGAACGTCCCACAGCCCGCCAATCAAGCACCCCCACAGCCTGGGAGGGTGGCACCACCCAGTCAGGATGGCGGTCACTCAACCCAGCTGCATGTGGTGCCTCGGTGTATATATAGATTAGGTTGGTGTGCTGGCCCATCGGCAGCATAGTAACAGGTTGTTGCAAACAGTTACAAATATATATATTAAAATGTCCTTTTTCTCCAATTGCATTCTTTAGGAATACATAGAGGAACATTTCCCAAACCTGAACTGTCTCTTATATAAGAACATCTCTTCATTAATCTTAGGCATCATGTATGAACATATATTTCACCTAGCTTATATCATGTCATAATGTGAGTGGGGCATCATTGCTCCTAGATTACATAACCTTCTCCCCACTCCGTTGCCCAAGAACAATAATGCTCTCTGCCAATATATAATTCCGAACCGAAAATCCGTATATTTTTACACAATGACTTATCAAATTGGTACTTGCTGCTTCCTAGCCTGACGCTCAGCAATAATAGGATAGGGTAAGGACTGGTTATCTCAGTGTCAGGATAAGTGTAGCTGAGTCCGAAATCAGGTCATGGTCCTGGTGGTCTGGTCTCCCGCTGGGACAGCAGTATAAACTTGCCATGCGTGCACACTGTCAGATGTCGGTAGCCATCCTGATGTGACTTTGGCTGTTGCTCAGACGTAAAACTCAAACAAACAAAATCAAAGTGAGGCTCCACTACACAACATTCGGACCTTCTACAAACATTGCATCCTCTTGACAATCCAGCAAATCCAGGATATGAAACAATTTGCTTGGATGAACATAGCTTCCTAAATTGTCAAAGCCTTTAGAGTCGCGGGTGGGAGTAATTTGGAGACTGGACATTGTGGAGGGTATTGCCTTGGCCGACCAAACAGTAAAGTAGAGCTTGGTTTATTTAACTACACCTCTAGATCAAATTGATTTTTTTTATTTATTTTTTGGTCCATTAGTTGTTTAAGCAGGGGAAATTTCAGTCATAGATGACTGGTCTTCCTCCTTCCACTGTTGGTCGATAGAAAGCCCGAGCCTACACTTTTACCGACCCAAGGGATTTTTAACCTCCCACACCATATAGACATGGTATGAGAGCAACCGGCCTTTGATGACGCTGTAAGTTATACACAGCGGTGGAAATCCAAATTGGCAGAGTTGGGGGCACGGGGAATCGAACCGCCGACCCTCAGATTAGGAGTCTGACCTAGAAAAAAGTCAGACACTCTAACCATTGTGCCACATTGGCTATTGGACGTCGAGTAGATGATCCTTCTGGCATATTTCATTGGAGGAAACCCGCTGCCACCACATAGGCTACTCTTTCCGATAAGCAGTATTGGATCTTTTATGTGCACATTCCCACAGACAGGACAAAACATACCACAGCCTTTAATGAACCAGTTGTGGACCACTGGTTGTGGACCACTGGTTGGAACGGAAAATAATGCAAACTACAACGGTTCGATGGGATGACTGACAGCTTCACAGGTGGACACGCTACCACCTGAGCTAGGTCCCATTCCGCCTTGGCTTAGGCATGAGTTTCGTGGTTTTGGTTTGTTGACCCAGAAGTGATCCACCAATAACAGAGCTAGTATGCATAGCACAGGTTATGCTGATTTGTCCATGTAACATGGTGTAAAATATTCCGATTTACTGCATTGGTGGGGGAATGCAAATGTTCTATTACTGATCGGGTATACATGACCAGGCATATGTAAGTATATATATGTAGGTGCTGGTGGTGCCTGAGTGAGATGTAAATAGACATAGTGGGGTGTAAGGGGCACTCAGAGCCTACCCCCTCCCCCCCCCCCCTCTACTAGTTAGGATCACCACACTCAGGCTCAAGGCAGGTGGTGGCCAGGGGAGCCACACAGCTTGATGGTGGTGGGCAGATAACTGGTAAGCATGGGGTCCAGGAATGCTGGATCCCTATTGGTAGAGCTAAGAATACTTGTTTCCCATTGGGGGAAAAGGGTGGTGTGATACGCTACAATGAACCCATGTAACATATAAATAATAAACCAGAGGGTGTGACTCTGTCTCTTCTTTCACACTTTATACTCTTCCTTTCTCTTTGTCTGTATTGATTTCACTATAGCCTGCCTACACAACCACAGATTCGAGCCATAGGCTGGTGACCACGACGAGTGGTAAATCTATTAATTGGAGTAGAGGATTAGTCTTTACAATGGGTAATTCACCAATGGAGACCAACGCCACAACCACTCTCATAGGTTCATCATGAAACTCTTCACATGGCAAGGCAATGGCTGCTCCTAGCACAGGACCGACGGCCAAAACCACCATTCTTAGCCATCAGAATGTGAGACCCTGTTGTAGGCATGCTTCTGCCCGATGTGTTCTTCAACCCACTCCAGTGGCGCCCTCTTCCATCACTGCTCAGTAATATCTAAGGACCAATTGCAAACCACCCTACCACTAGAAAAATGGCAAAGCACACTGTTTTCAGACCAAAAACCGATCCGCCAACTGACATTGTCACATACAGGTGGCGCTACTGGTTCCTTCACTACGCCCTCACCTATGCGACCCTGTTATATATTGAGCTGCTCTAAGCCGCCATTGTTGAACCACACATCCAGTCGACAACGACACCACCTGTGTCCAGTTTGCCCACCCACCCAATATTTAAAAAAGTAAAGCTTGTTTTATTTAACGACGCCTCTAGAATACTTTAATTTTCATATCATCGGCTATTGGAAGTCAAACATATTGTAGAATCTAATGTGTGGATCTGTGGCTTTGTACGTAGGCTATGAGGAAAACAATACAGACAAAGAGAAAGGAAGAGAGTAAAGTGGAAGAGAGAGAGTCAAACCCTCTGGTTTATTGTTATATAGTTACATGGGTTCTTCTTAGAGTATCATACCACCTCCTTCCACCAATGGGAATCGAGCATTCCTGGCCTCAGCAATAGGAATCCAGCATTCCTGGTCTCCATGGATACCAGTGGTCTGCCCACCACCAGTAACTGTATGGCCCCTTGGCCACCACCAACCTTGACCTTTTGAGTGTGCTGACCCCTACCCCAGCAGAAGGGCTAGGCCCTGAGTGCAATCACACCCAGACCTACCGGCTCACTATGTCTATTTACATCCCACTCAGGCACCACCAACCCATATATATATATATATGCACCTGGTCATGTACACCGATCAGTAATAGAACATGTGCATTCCACCCTTGCCGAATATCAGAATATTTTACAATATGGTCATTCTGACATATTTCTTTGGAGGAAATGCCCTGCCGCCACATAAGGCACTCTTTCCGATAAGCACCAAGGAGTCTTTTATTATGCACTTTCCGATAGACAGGACAACACATACCACAGCCTTTAATGAACCTGTTGTGGACCACTGCTTGGAACGGAAAATAACCCAAGCTGCAAATGGATCGACTGAGAAGGGTTGATCGGATGACCCACACTTTCACAGGTGGACACTCTACTGCCTGAGCTACGTCCCGCTCCGCCCACTCACCCACACCTCTAAGACGGATACCTAGCTTTGAGCAATGTCACCTGACTTACGGCCGACGGATTTGTTTGTTGTTGTTTCACGTCCTAGCAACATCTAAGGTCATATCAGGACGGGTACTGACTTGTGACAGAACGCACTCATGACGACTTTATAGTGCTGCCTCACTGGGAGACCAGCCTGCCAGCACTATGACCTGATATCCCACTCAGTCACATTATCCTGACACTGAGACAACCAGTCCTTGCCCTATCCTAATAATGCCGAGTGCCTGGCTAGGAAGCGACAAGTATCAATTTTTAAGTCATTGGTTTGACTCGACCAGGGTTCGAACCTATGATCCCATCGGTTTGGATCCCCCGATCTTCCAAAGCAAGAGATGGACGCTCAACTCATTCGGCCATCCCGTCTGGTCCATGGCAGACGGAAGGAAACAAGAACTGAAACTGTGACCCTGTCATTGAGTCCAATTACTCGCCCTCACTCCACAACCATCGGCTCAATAGAGCCTAATTACCACTCTAGCCTACCTCCACCATCGTAAATTATTTACATTTTCTAGTGGGTTTCTAGTTACCGCTGGAAATGTCATACACACTAGTCGACATGGGTATTGAATCTTGGATGGTTGATTCGGGTGGTGTAATGGTCAAGACGCTTTTGAAAAATTATCTATTCCGATATTGGATGAAAATAGAATTATGTGAATGTAATATATAGTGGCATGTATAATGGTAGTAATAAATAAACAAGAACGACAGGGTTTTTTGGTGTTTCTTTTGTATATTAGTTGGTTAAACAGAGGAAATTTCAATCGCGGACGATTGGTCTTCCTCATTCCACTGCTCCTTGCCCTATCCTAATAATGCTGAGCGCTTGGCTAGGAAGCGACAAGTATCAATTATTAAGTTATTTGTTTGACTCAACCAGGATTCGAACCCACGATCCCATGATCTACCAACACGGGAGATAGATGCTCTAACTCTTTCGGCCATCCCGGCTTAAAGGATGGATCTGGGGGGTGCTATGTGGTTTGCATGACTCATGATGTGGATGGCTGTGACACAGAGGGCGTTGGGGTGGTGTAGGTATTCAGGCTCTGTCACACATCACCGGATTGGGGAAACGGAAAGAAACCGAACAAAGTCTGTTGATATCCAGCAAAGTCCTGTTTGTGTCTATTGCATATCCGTTGCATATCCATTGCATATCCGTTGATATCTGGCCCGATCCGTTACAAATTTTGAGCATGCACAAAACTTGTAACGGATTGCGCCGGACTGACCATTGCGGTTATTATCCGTTACCGTCCATTCCCCATCCATTCCCCATCTGTTCCCCATCTGTTGCCTGTCCGTTCCCCATCCGTTGCCCGTCGGTTCCCCATCCGTTCACCGTCCTTTCCCCATCCGTTCCCGGTCCAATCCCCATCCATTCCCCGTCCTTTCCCCGTCTGGTCCCGGTCCGATCCCGTCCGTTCCCACCCATTACATATCCATTACATATCCATTACACGTCCGTTGCCATTCACTATAGTTCTTTTTGTGTACTGAATTGTCCGTTGATCATTAGATACATTATCAACACTTACCATCTGTTACCATCCATAACCCATCCGTTACCCATCCGTTACATAATCGATACATTTCAAGTCCGAATAACACCGGACTAGAATATTCTTTGTCCGGTTCTGTCCGTTGCTCAATCCGCCATAGTGTGACAGGCACTTTAGGCACCAACCAGCCTATCAGGGAATAAGGAAAAGGCGAGCAAAGGATTCTGGGTAGCTACCAACCGATCGGGCAGAAGGAAAGAGTATGTTATGTGTAACGAATTATGTGAGTATAACTGTCAATATTCTATGCTCAGAGTTGTTTGAGTGTTATTTCTTTTGCGGTGCAGTTTTTGTTATGTTAGTTGTATTAATAAATCAATGACTTACAAAATGTATAGCTGTCGCTCCCTAACTTGGCACTAGTCATGACTGGAATAGGACAGCAACTGGTTAGCTCAGTATCTGGATACGTGTGCACTGCCACAAGTCGGTTCCTATGCTGATATGACCTTAAATGTTGTTAAGATATAAAACCCCAACATTGCTATGAGTGCACATAGTATGTAGTGACATGTCATTAGGACTGGAAAACCAGTACTGTCGGTTGGTTGTTGGAGTTTTATATCCTAGCAACATCTAAGGATATATCAGGACGGTTACCGACTTGTGAGAGTGCGCATTCATGGCGACTTTATAGTGCTGCCCCAGTCCCCAGGACCAGGACCTGATATTCCACCCAGTCACGGTATCCTGAAACGGAGCTAATCACACCTTGCCCTATCTTAATAATGCCGAGCGCCTGGCTAGAAAGCGACAATTATCAATTGTATGAGTCATTGGTGTGACTCCACCAGGGTTCGAACCCATCTA
The DNA here is from genome assembly GCA_030323885.1 of Branchipolynoe longqiensis. NCBI lineage: Eukaryota > Metazoa > Annelida > Polychaeta > Phyllodocida > Polynoidae > Branchipolynoe > Branchipolynoe longqiensis. The sequence goes on along the minus strand of CM059190.1, from coordinate 70,216,502 downwards.
CGAGCTACCAAAATGCTCAGTATCAGGATATGTGTGCTCTGTCAAAGGTCGGTTCACATCCTGATATGACCTCAGATGTTGCCAAGATGTAAAACCCCAGCAAGCAATCATATCTATTGTTATAAGTGCGCTTAGTCTTTAGTGGCATTTGACATTGGGCCTGACAGATCAGTGTATCAATGTTATTCAGAGGAATACAAATACTGTCGGAGTTTTACATCCTAGCAACATCCATGGTCATATCATGACGGGTACCGACTTGTGACAGCGCACACTCATGGCGACTTTATAATCCTTCCCCACTGGGAGACCAGGCCGCCAAACACCATGACCCCCATATCCCACTCGGTCACATTATCCTGACACTGAGCTAACCAGTCTTTGTGCTGTCCTAATAATGCCAAACACCAGGTAAGGAAGTGACAACTATCAATTTGATAAATATAGTTTTGTTTGTTGTTGTTTTACGTCCTAACAACATCTACGGTCATATCAGGATGGGTAGCGACTTGTGACATTGCGCACTTGTGACGACTTTATAGTGCTGCCCCACTGGGAGACTAGGCCACCAGCACCATCACCTGATATTCCACTCAGTCACATTATCCTGACACTGAGCCAACCATTCCTTGCCCTATTCTAATAATGCTGAGTGCCTATATAGGAAGCGACTAGATAAAAGATTCACCCTGTACTTGTAGTACACGGGTGAATACCACTGTATTTATCAGCCCTATATAAAAGCAGTCGAAAACGTGGGGAAATGAAATGAGTCTAATTTCACAATCTAAGAAGCAAAAATTATTCTTTTTATGTGTCTTAATATTTCCCCGCTACCTTTGAGTTGAAAAATATAATAAAACATATAGTTTAATAGAATTTAAAGGTGAAATTGACGGCGTTGTATTGCCGCCATCTTGACTTTTTGCATTCTCTCCCATTTCACCAACTCTGTGCCTATATAAGTATCCATTTGATACTGGAGGCAGGCATTCTACTTCCTGTTCCATACTAAAGCTATTTTCGCCTATATTTACACTACGTTGTCGTTCACCCATGTACCACAAGTACAGGGTGAATTTTTTATCTATGAAGCGAAAAGTATAAATTTGTATGTCAATGGTTTCACTCGACCAGGGGTTCGAACCAACGATCCCACGATAAATATAAGTAATTGTTTTGTCTCGGCTGGGATTTGAACTCCCGATCTTCCACACGGGAATTCTGCGCAATACTGATTCGGCCACCGCGTCCGGTATAAGAGTACTTGAGCAGGAACAACAAAACAACGTGGATGCAAACACCGTCATGGTCCAGTGAATATGATACAGCTGTCAGATAGCAGGACAACAGCACTAAATGCGGTAAACATTCACAATCAACAAACCGTCGAGTGGCGTCCCCAATTCCGATACACAGCCTCGTTTTCATTCTGAATAATGTATGTTTCAACGATCTGCTTTGTTGTACACACAATGCGCTGAGGTTCGTGATGTCTACAGGCGAAAGCTGGTTTTCAATAGACAAATGGCTGATGTTGTTTTTCGTCCTAACAACATCGAAGGTCATATCAGGAAAAATGGCTGTTTGTTTGTTTATTGTTGTTTTACGTCCTAGCAACATCTAAAGTCATATCAGGACGGATACCGACTTGCGACAGTACGCACTCATGGCGATTTTATAGTGCTGCCCCACTGGGAAATCAGGCCGCTAGCACCATGACCCGATATCCCACTCAGTCACATTATCCTGACACTGAGCTAACCAGCCCTTTCCCTATCCTAATAATGCCGAGCACCAGGCTAGGAAGTGACAAGTATCAATTTTTAAGTCATTGGTTTGACTCGACTGGGAATCGAACTCGCGAACTCCCGATCTTCCGCACGCGAGGCCTGTGATCTACCGATTCGGCCAATGTCTGAATCGGTACAGGGCAGGCCTCCTGTACGGAAGGTGGGGAGTTCGAATCACAGCCACGTCAAACCACTGACTTAAATAATTTATGCTTGTCACTACCTAGCTCGGCGCTCTGCATTAATAGGATAGGACAAGGACTGGTTAGCACAGTGTCAGGATAATTTGACTGTGTGGGATATCCGGCCATGGTGCCGGTGGCCTGGTCTCCCAGTGGGGCAGTACTATGAAGTTGCAATGAGTGCACACTGCCACAAGTCGGTACCTCTCCTGACATAACCTTAGATTTGCTAGGATGTAAAACAACAACAAATAAACAAACCCTCCACCAACCCGCCCTCTGCTGGCAGGGGCAAGAACTTGTGTTCTGGGTCGGACGCCAGAACTAATGCATTGGATGGTGCGCAGAATCACAAGAAAGGCAGCTCAAAACTATTAGAACATATAATAGAAATACCACATATAATATCACCTTTTAGAAGGGCATGGTCTTATAGTCAGTGCCAGCATGAAGATATACAGTCCGATGATTTTGAGCTTCTGTCATTTTCTGAGGTAAATATATCAGACTGATAATTATAAGCTACCTTACGTTGTTTTGAAGTAACTTGGATTTAAAATGTCAATGGGTCACCCGCGTTGCTAGAATTTCAAATCGAACACTGCGAGTGGAGTAGAAAAATACACGGGCCGTCTGCAAAACCAGTAACCCACCTCTTGGCTGGGGTTAGCTAGGAGCGATGACGTCACATTTGTCCTGGTACCGTCCTGTAGCAGTACAAGTCATATGTGTTATTTTAATGTGGGTTTTTTTAATAACCCATATTAATCAAATGAAAATATACCTATACTATGCAATCATAAATTACTTTAAATCCTATTTTAATATAGTTATATCGGGTGGTGGTTTTTTAAAAAGATTTTTGGATTAAGCCACCATTTTTTCCACCCCTAGCGTGGAGAACGTGTTCCTTTATTCAACCCGGGTTTGTAGGATGTGCGCATGCGCCAAAAAGTGTCTCGGGTTACCCGAGTTGATTAATCGAATACGCCGTAAGAGTAGGGTTGAGTGTCTGATATAATACATCTGATGAATCAAGTGACAGCCATATTGTTACAGCTCAGATGGAGGCTAGAAATGAACATAGGCTTCCCATACGGAAAGTTGGAAATTCGAATTCCGGCGTTCTCTGTGGCGGAGTGGTTAGAGTGTCTGACTTTTTCTAGGTCAGGCTCCTAATCTGAGGGTCAGCGGTTCGATTCCCCGTGCCCCCAGCTCTGCCATTTTGGATTTCCACCGCTGTGTATCACTTACAGCGTCATCAAAGGCCGGTTGCTCTCATGCCATGTCTATGTGGTGTGGGAGGTTAAAAATCCCTTGGGTCAGTAAAAGTGTAGGCTCGGGCTTGCTATTGACCAGCAGTGGAATGAGGAAGACCAGTTGTCTATGACTGAAATTTCCCCTGCTTAAACAACTAATGGACCAAAAAAAAAAAGAAGAAAAAAAAGACTAATCAAATTGATACTTGTCGCTACCTAGATAAAAGATTCACCCGGTACTTGTTGTACACGGGTGAAGGGCAACGTACTGTAAATACAGGCGAAAATAGCTTTAGTATGGAACAGGAACTAGAAACTGTGGCTCCAGTATCAAATGGCTACCCATATAGGCACAGAGTTGGTGAAATGGGCGAGAATGCAAAAAGACAAGATGGCGGTGCTAGAACGCCATCGATTTCACTTTTAAATCTTATTAAACTAGATATTATATTATATTTTTCAACTCAAAGGTAGCAGGGAAATAATAAGACATGTAAAGAATAATTGTTGCTTCTTAGATTGTGAAATTAGGCTCTCATTTCATTTCCCCGCATTTTCGACCGCTTTTATCAGTTGGTATTCACCCGTGTACTGCGAGTACCGGGTGAATCCTTTATCTGGTCACTACCTAACCTGATGCTTGGCCTTAATAGAATTTGACAAGGATTGGTTAGCACAGCATCAGGATAATGTGACTGTGTGGGATATTGGGTCATGGTGCCAGTGGCCTAGTTTCTCAGTGGGGCAGTACTACAAAATTGCCATGAGTGTGCACTGTCACAAGTCAGTTTCCATCCTGATATTACATTACATGTTGCTCGGATGCAAAACCCCAACATCCACAACAAGAGACAGAAACAAACTAATATCCCATGAAACTGCAACGGACTGATGACGTCACACTTGCCCTTACCTCGTGAACTCCTGCATCTCCCTGTGGTGGTTTGATGCATAGATTACCCAGATCTATGCCACCCAAGGCACAGCAAATATCCCACTCACAGATACCATGCAACAAAAACATAATCATTCAGCTAAGCGAGATGCCAGTTTAATTTCCTTTCGGAGCCAGTGGTAATTTAGGTGCTATAACAATAATATATATATATCTAGATCTTTTTACGCTGTGGGTGATCGGTTGGTTAGTTGTTGGAGTTTTATGTCCTGGCAACATATAAGGTCATGTCAGTATGGGTACCGACTTGTGACAGTGCACACTCATGGTGATTTTATAGTGCTGTCCCACTGGAAAATCAGGCCGCTGGCAACATGACCCAATATCACACTTAGTCACATTATCGTGACACTGAGCTAACCAGTCCTTACCATATCCTATTAATGCAACATGCTTGGATAGGAAGCAAAATGTATAAATTTTTAAGTTATTGGTTTGACTTGACCAGGAACCAAACTCCGATCTCCCACACCTGAGCCCCGCGCTCTGGCGATTCGGCTATTGCGCCCGGTCTCTTGAGCAGTGGCTGTCTACCCCATAAAAGGATGGATTGGTGATGTAATTCCTTTAGAGGACATTTTCCACGGAGTTACCCTGCGCATTGGCCTTCTCTCCACAAGAGTAGTTATAACCACTGCCATTATAGGATGGGGTGAAATCTTCTACAAGACCTTTTCCACGCAGAATGTGGCACAGTGATCTGCTACCCACTAAGAACCGAGGGTTGGATGATGGGGGAATTCCTTTTTGTCCACGGGGCATGTTTCACACTTAGCTGGTATCCACAACAGTAGTTATTCTACTGCCATCACAGAGCGGGTAGGGAATGTGAATCATCTATTGCACAATGGGGACCTTTCAGTTTGCATCACTCTCTCGTCAGATGGCGCGGCATGCCAGTCTCGTGTGTTATGGATGTGTAGGGGAATGGTGAGGATTTTGGCGTGTGTGGTGAGGGTGTTTGGGGATATAGGGGTGTGTGGTGGAGGTGTAGGGGTGTGTGGTGAGTGGGCATGGTGTGGTTGGGGTGTAGGTGTGTATGGTGGGTGTGTGGTGGGAGCATATGTTTGCGTGGAGGTGTAGGGTTGTGGTGACGATTTTGGTGTGTGGGGTGGGGGTGAATGGGGATTTAGGGGTGTATGGTGGGGTGTAGGGGTGTGTGGTGAGTGGGTGTGGTGGGGTGGGTGTGGTGGAGTGTAGGGGTGTGGTGTGGGCTTAGGGATGTGGTGGGGGTGTAGGTGTGTGTGGTGGGGGTTGACGGCATGTGTGGTGGGGGTGTATGTGGTTTGTGGTGGAGGTGTAGGGGTGTTTTGCAGAGCGCCACCTCACAATCTTTAGCACACCTAAACTGCCCACCACACACCTACACCCCAGCATAGCCCTAAACTCACACCACACACCCCATCACACAACCCACCACACAACCCACCAGACACCTATACCCCCTACACCCCACCGCACACACATATATCCCCAGTACCCCTTCCACCCCCACCACACACCTAAACCACCATGACACCCCTACACCCCAACCACACACCTACACCACACACATGCATCTACACCCTCACCACACACACTTACACCCTCACCACACACACCTACACCCTCACCACACACACCTACACCTCAACCACATACACCTACACCCCCACCAGACACCCCCACGACACACCTACACCCCTACCACATCCCTAAGCTCCCACCACACACCTATACCCCCACCACACCCCTAAACCCTCACCATGCATACGCCCCCACCACACACATCCAACACACACCGACACCTCCACCACACGACTCACACACCTACACCCTTCTTTCCAACCAAGATGGCCGACTTGGACCAGGATCTGGTGCTGCCACCACATGTATAGCAAAAGAAATGGCTCATGAAAGGTCCCCATTGTACAACAATGTAAGTAGGTATGGGAATCAAGCATCGATTGATAGGACACAAACGAAGTATTGTATACAGGATTCTTTCAACTTCCGAATGGTAAATAGGTTAATTCCTGTCCTGGAGCCTCTGGGTTCAAGTTCAATCCCCGGCTGAGTCAAATCAAGGCATTCTACAAATTGTTATTTGTAGCTGGTATCATGTTTGATTACATTCGCTGATTAGGCGGGGGAAATTTTACCAATCAGGAACCTGACCTCAGATGTTACTAGGAACAATTCAATATTATATTATGGCTGCCATGATATTCTCTTCCATAATGGCTGCCAACCCACCCAATTCCTTCCCCACACACCCCTATCTACCAGCCCAATCATATATAATATGTCGCCGAGTTTCAGCGCCTAATTGCCTACACTGGTCCCTCGTTTGCTGGTGTCTGATTCTAGATGTAATTAGGTGACGGCGGAGTGGCACCAGTGGCACCAGACCTCTGGGGAAATCTGAGGTGTGCAGTAACTGGTCGTTATGTCCGAGTAGGGTATTTCAATAGCTGCTAGTTGGGGCTGAAGGAGGCAGAAAGCAAGTAACCAGAATAGGTGGGCGATAATGGGGGCGATGCGATACAGTAGCGTCTTCTTCCTGAATAATAACTCACTCTATACGCAAGTCGCTGTAAGTAAAATTCACTTTACTGGTCTTTATGTCGGGTATTTCCATAGCTGCTAGTTGGGCCAGAAGGAGGCAGAAAGGAAGTAACCAAGATGGGCAAGGATGGGCACTTTATGACTGATGACTTTAGAGATGACAGGGATATTAATAGACAGTGTTGAAAGTTATATGCTCAGGGAAATATGCTCATCAGGAAATTTCATATGTGTACAGCTGATGTCAAGGTAAATTTATTTAGAACTTTCTGTACTCCTGTGTGTACTGCCCAGATTTGGTGGAACTATAGAATGTATAGCAGTAGAAAACTGAATGTAGCATATAATGACATTATGAGGTTATTACTCCGTCTACCTAGGTATCACAGTGCTAGTCAGCTGTTTGCCAATATTGATGTGCCAGCCTTCCAGGTTGTTATCAGGAATCTAATATTCAAATTTATTACTAGACTTGACAAGTCACAAAATGTTATAATACAGGGACTTATAAAAATAGAAGAGAGCGATCTCAGATTTACGTCTGCCATATGGAGGCATTGGTACACACTACTGTATGTAGACTAACAATTGGATATTGGTTATTATGGTAGTATTCATACTATTACATATATCCTATTCACATTAATTTTTATATCTATGTACTATGAACCATATTATGTAACTACCATAATCCTGAGTCTGAAATAAAGAATTGAATTGAATTGAAGGCGATAATAGAATAGGTGGGTGATAATGGGGGTGATGTGATACAGTAGCATATACTTCCTGAATAATAACTCACTCTATATGCAACTCGCTGTAAGTAAAAGTCACTTAATGTTGCATAGTCGAATGGTTTTGAATTTCTCTCATTTTCTGAGATAAATGTATTAGGTTGATCGCTGTAATCTACCTTACTTAAGTTTGAAGTAACTTTTATTTTAAATGGCTAAATTTTGAGATATTTTAAGGGCAAGCTTGCAAAATTAATTTTGGCAAGCATGCGAAAGTTCTAACTTCTGCAGTAACAGGTTCTATCAAATTGGCACAGTATTCCCTTCTATGTGGCGACAAATGTTTAATAAATGCACCAGTATCTAAGTTAGATATTTTAATCAAATCTAGGTAATTGCTTTGGTTTTGCTTTTTGGAAATTGTATGCTTTCATCAGACTATGCAGCTTTAATACACAACTCACTGTCCACCCTGACCAGACGGGATGGTCGAATGAGTTGAGCGTTGGTTATCTGTTTTGGTAGATCGTGAGATTCAAACGCACAAGTTCAAACCCTGGTCGAGTCAAAGCAAGGACTTAAAAATGTATACTTGTCACTTCCTACCCAGGCGCTTGACATTATGAGGATAGGATAAGGACTGGTTGATTCAGAGTCAAGATAATGTGACTGAGTGGGATATCAGGTCATGGTGATGGCAGTCTGGTCTCCCAGTAGGGCAGTAACTATAAAGTCACTATGAGCGTGCACTGTCACAAGTCGGTACCCGTCCTGATATGACTTTAGATGTTGCCAGGATGTAAAACTCCAACAACCAAACCAAGCTGTACACTCAAGCCCTACTGTATAAAAGTCACTCAATATTTCAGGTTTATTCTCTTGTAATAACCATATAATATATGTACAAATTGAGAACAATCAAACCTTTCAGTCAAAATAAATTACCAACCATTTGGAATTGGTAAGTAGTAATAAACATAATAAATAAAATAGATAATTAAGCTGTCTTTCAGCCTGTCAGGAATAACCTACTCATCATATTGATATGAAACTAGATTAGGCCCCAGTGAATTTATTAACACCTAGCTTAAAGTTTCAGAATACAATAGTCTTGAGTTTGGGGCATTTCTTTTACATATCTATCATCACTATTATCTGCCTTAAGTTAGTTTGAAGTGATTATTATATAAAATAATTCACTTTTGAAGATATTTGATGGAAACCATGCCAATTAATTTTGCTGTGCACCTTGAAATGCTGTCCACAGGCATTTGTTTACCAATTTTCCAGTCTAGCAAGAGAGCACAAGAATACCAAACTGCAACAAATGTTTAATGAGGGTATGAGCGCCTGTATTGGCAATGCATAATTAAATCGCAGTTTGTGGCAACTACAGCCATTCTCCTGTCCCGCAGGCACCGATTCGCCTCTCCTTCAAGAGTTCTGAGCTTGAAGCCAGGCTTCACGGAAACCATGTCCATGACATACTGAACGCAGTCAACCTGCATGATGGCCTGCCTACAGGCACCGACTTATACTTAACCCATGCCCACGGCATACTGACCGCAGTCAACCTGCATGATCGCCTGTCTTGAGGCAGAAACTTATTTTGTTTTATTTGCTTTGTCGAATTGATACAATAAATCTTCTTCACTACCCTTGACTCCGAATGTTGCAAATTAAATTGCAGTTCATTCTTGAAGATTTTGAAGATGTATACTGCCTATCATGGATAAGTCTGAATACACTTGTTTTCACCATTAGACAGTTTGTCGATAGAAAGCCCGAGCCTACACTTTTGCTGACCCAAGGGATTTTTAACCTCCCACACCACATAGACATGGTATGAGAGCAACCAACCTTTCGTGATGCTGTAAGTTATACACCGCAGTGGAAATCCAAATTGGCAGAGGTGGGGGGGATGGGGAATCGAACCATCAACCTTCAGATTAGGAGTCCGACCTAGAAAAAAGTCAGACACTCTAACCACTCTGCCACAGAGACAGTTCATGTTTTACTTTCAAGGTTTTCTTCAGATTATGCTTTCATCGGATTATGCAACTTTAATGTAAATTCGGAAGATGACTGGCCTGTAATCCTAACAGTGGAAAGATGTTCTTTAGTATGTATGTGTAGTAGTCTGAGCTGACCTCTTGGGCAAGCGGCCATATAGAGAGACAGGCGTCGCTAGGGTGATTGTATCAAGGAGCCTAAGTAGTGTATTGGTCGTCATGCTAGTCCCCGAATAGGAAAAAGTGTGTGTTTGAGACCTGCCCATATGCATGACGCGGTGTTAGCTTACACTCAGTGTGTTTGCGCTAACACCGCTCCTTGCATACTGAGTTTTCGCCGCTAACCTAGAAATCCCCACCAAAACCAGTTTTGGCTCGCTAACACCATGTCATGCATACAGCCCCTGCTGCTCTAGGTGCAATATTTCCCATTTGTATAAATAATGGTACCATGAATAGGATCCCATACAAGCTATGGGCTGCATGGTTGTTGAACCTACCTTGTGTAGGAATATTTAAATGCATTGCCTGTATGTATGTAATTGTAAGCATTAAATGACCGATGAACATAAATATTTAAAAGGCTTACAATTCCAATGGGCTGAGGGTAGTAGTCTATTCCGACGTCTCAGGCAAGGAGCAGAGGAGCCACATAATAGACTGGTAGAGATGGATCGGATGATTGCATCAGGGCGCCTAGGTAGTGTAATGGTCAGCATGCTAGCCCCGAAATGACAAGAATCATGGATTTGAATCCTGCTCTAGGCACATCTCCTCTTCTCATCACCCTACGACACAGGTAATATGTATAAATATAGATATGTGTTATGTGCTGCATAAGTCAGTTTACGAGTATAATAAGCTGGAAGATTCCATCTACTCCCCAGGTTCCTCAGTCATCACCTGGTTGACTCTATACTTTTAGGTCATCTACTGTTAGACCCTCTGATCTCAACATGGGGTCACCTACTCGCCCACGCCTCAGCAACCGTTACATTCACTCACTGTACCGCTGACAATTGCTAAATGGTTAAATAAATATATATATATATATATATATATATATATATAAATACACTATAGGGGTTTACATGAGCACAAAAAGCAACTGACGTCATCATGAACAAAAAAACTGCGAGGAGAAATGCAGCCAGGTACCTGTGGAATTCCCAGTCACCTTCCAGGGTGATCAGTCACATAGTACCGCCAGTTCTCACCAGGGGGCAATGACTGTCATGGCAGTTTTTGAGCTTGTGCCAGACGGGCAATACAAAACGCACCCTGGGGACAGGGGAGGCACAGGCGATATGCTCACAGAGCTCCACCGCCACCGAGCGGCATTTCTCAGTACTGACTGAGTGATAAGGGGTCTACACCCTAGCAACAGCTCAGGTCGCGGTGACTGGCTATGGAATTTTAATATTGCAACCAATTCCACACACTTTAGAACCCGTATCCGGGGGGGCCCCGTCCTGATATGGCCTTAGATGTTGCTAGGACGTAAAACAACAACAAACAAACAAACGTACCCGGGGTCAACCGATTGGAGACCAACGTGGCTATTTATAGAAAATGTGTTGTACGGTCACAGTTTTAAGTGTTTTAACACCGGTCGCTGTGGCCGAATAATAATAATAATACAATATTTATGTCCACATGATTTGTTTGTTTGTTGTTGGTTTACGTCCTAGCAAATTCTAAGGTCATATCAGGACGGGTACCGACTTGTGACAGTGTGCACTCATGGTGACTTGATAGTGCTGCCCCACTGGGATACCACACCGCCAGCACCATGACCTGATATCCCACTCAGTCACATTATCCTGACACTGAGCTAACCAATCCTTGCCCTATCCTAATAATGCCGAGGCCCAGGCTAGGACACGACAAGTATACATTTTTAAGTCATCGGTTTGACTCGACCAGGGTTGAAACCCACGATCCCATGGTCTACCAACACGGGAGACGGACACTCTAACTCATTCGGCCATCGCGCCTGGTTATTTCCACATGATCAATGTACACACAAGTTCATATTTATATCACTAATTTGTTCACATGAGAAAGAAGAAAGCAGAAGTACAATCGGTAGAGTGAGCGCCTGGCCTCGCGTGCGGGAGGGAGATCGGTAGTTTGCTTGATTGGTTGTTGCAGTTTTATGTCCTGGCAACATTTAAGATCATACCAGGACTAGAACCAACTTGTGACAGTGCGACTTTATAGTGCTACCCCGCCGGCATCACGACACGACATCCCACTCATTCACATTATCCTAAAACTCAGCTAAGCTGAGTTATCTTATTAATGCCAAGCACCAGGCTAGGATTTGTTTTTTGTTTGTGTTGTTGTTGGCTTGCGTCCTAGCAACATCTAAGGTCATATCAGGACGGGTATTGACTTGTGACAGTGCGAACTCATGAAGACTTTATAGTGCTGCCCCATGCGAGGCCCGCGCTCTACCAGTATGTCTATCGATTAGGCCACCGCGCCCGGTGGGTGAGGATAATAGGGGATATGTCACAATGCCAGCAGCCTGGTCTCACAGTGGAGCAGCACTATACAGTTGGCATGCGTCTGCCCTGTCACAAGTCGGTACCCGCCCTTATGACCTTAGATGTTGCCAGGATGTAAAACTCCATGGACTAACCGAGTGTTTTATTGATTATTTTAATAAAGACCTTCCGATTCAAGGAAATAATTGTGCTTTGCAATATCTCTAATGGCAACCCTGATTTGACGTCATCAAAATATTACAGAATATGAGCGTAGATTGAGCGTACATTGGAAAATCATTAATTAAGCCATTGCACACAATTCCATAATGGGTTTAAGAACCCATAATCGCGATTAGAACCCGCGACCTCCCGCACGCGAACCTCTTGAGCATCCCATCCGAGATGCACTAACTGGTGTTTTCGAAAAGTTGTTATGCTCGAAGGTGGCGGCAGCTGGTGTCAAATCTCGGAACGACTCCAGTGGAAAGCTTAAATTATTTCACCAGAAGGGATGGCCGAATGAGTTATACTTATAGCGAGCGTCTCCTGTGCTGGTAGATCGTGGGGTCGTGGGTTTGAACCCTGGTCGAGTCAAACCAATGACTTAAAAATGTATATGTGTCGCTTCCTAGCCAGGTGCTCGGCATTAATAGGATAGGGCAGGACTGGTTGTGTCAGGATAATGTGACTGAATGGGATATCAGGTCATGGTGCTGGCGGCCTGGTTTCCCAGTGGGAGAGCACTATAAAGTTGTCATGAGTGTGCATGAGTGTACCATGAGTGTATTCGTCCTGATGTGACCTTAGAGGGTTGCTAGGACGTAAAACAACAACAAACAAACCAATTATTTCACTTCCTGTCCAGACTCCACTTCATCCACACATCCTTTATCGTCACTCAGCCGCCGATTTCCTCTCCTGGTTTGATCTAAAAAAATATTGCAGGGGGAGGCCAGCCAGCTTTTCACCTTCTACCGTCACATATCTCAGTGGTGACCTGCTTCTTTTGGTATCTCTAGTGTGAGTGTGTGTCTGTCCAGTAAGTGCAAGGAGTTCAAGGGTGACTGGGCTCACACAGTAGGCCAATCAGACACCTCTGCAGCCTGGGAGGGGTGGCGCCCAAGACACGGCACCTGTCACTCAACCCCAGGGCAGGTGGGGTCCTTAAAATGTGCAGAATAGCTGGGTGTGCTTACCCAGCGGTCCCGTGATAACAAAGTAATCGCCATACAGTTACATTAAACAATAACTCATGTCCCTCTCCCTGTTGCACTCTTCCTGGTGCATTGAGGGAACATTCCTGTAATTAGTAACTGTATCTTAATATCTGGACATCATACCGCAATCCCGGTGACTGTGTATCATAACATTTACACAAAGTTATTTCCATGTCACACAGCGAGTGGGCACACATTGCATCACTATTACATAACAATGGTCCCCAACTCCATTGCCCGAGATATCGATATGATTCCAAGCTAGGCTATCACAACCGAAAGACCATATATTTGTACACCAGGTTACAAACAGCCCAATCAGTTAGTCCATATATTTCTACAGCTGAATTTGTTAACTGTGTCAGAGCCTTTGCCTCCTCTTGCTCCAAAGCATCTAAGGGCGTCATTCAAATTCATTCCAGCATGTTTCCAGTAAAATAAACTGCCCTTGTTTTGGGTGTTTTGTTGTTAGTCCCCCAGTGGGGCAGCATTATAGGGTTGCCATGAGTATACATACACTGTCAATGTCACAAGTCGGTGCCTGTCCTGATATGAACCTAGATGTTGCTAGGATGTCAAACCCAAACCAAACCAAACCCGTTTAGATAGTATGGCCGATTCGTTAAGAGCACTGATGGCTTCCCGTGGGGAAGGTCGTGCATTTCAAAACCTGACCGAGTTAAGCCAATGACTTAATAAATATTTTTAAAACTTACCCCTACCTAGGCTGGCACTCAGCATTGAAATTGCATACTCCGATGCTTTCGAGCTTCGCCCATTTTTCTGAGATAAATATATTGAATTGATTGTTATAATCTATCTCACTTTAGTTTGCAGTAAGATTTATTTTAAATAGCTAACCTTAGAGATATTTTGAGGCTCAAGCATGCAAGATCAATTTTGGCAGGCATGCCAAAACTCTGACACCACAGTCTCATGCAGAAACAGGTTTTATTAAATTGACCTAGCATGCCCTTCTATGTGGCAACACATGCTTAATAAGTCCACCAGTATCTAAGTTAGATATGTAGAATCAAATATAGGTGAGTGTTTTGGTTTTGAAAATGTGATGTTTTCATCGGACTATGCAACTTTAATAGGTTAGTGCTAGGACTGGCTATGTCAGTATCACGATATATGTGACTGAGTGGGATATTGGGGGGTATCCCAATAGTAAACAGCCCTACATAGTCGTTATAAGCGTGCACTGTCACAAGTTGCCAGGTTATTGACTAACAGATTAACTTATAGATCCTCTTCTGGCTGATCTAGGCCCTATTGGGCCGTTAATGGCAGCTCCTTATGGGGGAAAGAACCATTCTTTTGCACCCATATGCAGTTGTTTTTTTGGTACATTAGTTGTTCAAGCAGGGGAAATTTCAGTCATAGACGACTGGTCTTCCTCATTCCACTGCTGGTCGATAGAAAGCCCGAGCCTACACTTTTACCGACCCAAGGGATTTTTAACCTCCCACACCACATAGACATGGTATGAGAGCAACCGGCCTTTGATGACGCTGTAAGTTATACACAGCAGTGGAAATCCAAATTGGCAGAGCTGAGGGTACGGGGAATCGAACCGCCGACCCTCAGATTAGGAGTCTGACTTAGAAAAAAAGTCAGACACTCTAACCACTTCACCACAGAGAACGCAGTTAGGGAAAGAACTCTATTAACGGGTAGTAGTATAACTTTCAGCCAGCATGACCCTTTCTAATGAGATATCTCAGGACAGGATATGTATGCCCTTAGATGTTCCTAGCACAGACAACCCCGACAAACATACAAACAAGCAATCAAACCTATCGTTTCGTATCAAGTATCAAGGGGGGCCAGAAGTGGTGATGTCAGTAGTTCTGAGAATGAACACCAGGTGGCAGCGCGTAGTCTCAGGCTCGCATGGTGGCGCCACCTGGCGGATGTTGCCTGAAGCACTCCAGGCAGTGTGCGTGGTGAGCTTTGAACAGGAAAGAAAACAAAGCCCGCCCCCCCCCCCCCCCCCGCCACGTTGCAGACACGGCCAGGCGTTCCCCCGCACTTGGTTGACCTTTATTGATTGAAGGAGGTATTTGGTTTGTTTGTTGGGGTTTTACATCCTATCAACATCTATGGTCGTATCAGGATGGGTACCAACAGGCCACAGTGCACACACTCATGGCAGACCGGATGGCTGTATGAGTTTAGCGTCCGTCTCCCGTTTTGGTAGATCGTGGGATACGAACCCATGAGCTTTTATTTGACTTCTGGTCTGCTTCAGTAATGGCACATTATTTTCTCTAGTAGCCCTTTGCGGTTTTGTTAGGAGTTTATTGTTTTGACTGTAGTTATATGCTAATGTTTTCAAATGAATTATTCTCCTATTTTCTAGTAATTTCACGTTGGTTCTTTTGTGTATGTCATAGGTGGGGTGCAGCTTGTCTACTCTTAGACAGATTTTTAGGGCTCTGTTCTGCAGTATTTGCAGTTTTTTTAATAGTTCTTTTCTCGCACCCATGTAGTACCTCCATAGTCAAAATAGGGGAGCACCATGCCCTTGAAGACTTTTATTGACATTTCTTGTGTCATGTAGTCTCTTAGCTTTGCAAATAGCCACAGTTTGTGGTTTACTTTCTGGATAATTTTATTTATACATAGGTTGTAGTTTACTTGGCTGTCCAACTCAAGGCCTGGGTATTTGTAATGGTCTACATTTTCTAATGTTTGGTTTCCTAACTTACATTGTAGGGTTCTTTCTGGCATTTGTTTATGCGAGAAGAGTAGTGTTTTCGATTTGCTTGTGTTGATGGTTATTTTGTTGGACTCACACCACTCGTCTAGTTTTAGTAGGAGTTTATTTAGTTTAGTTATTACCTCCTCTTCTGTGGTGCCATTTGTGTATATGACTGTGTCATCTGTATATAGTTGGAAGCACTCAGTTTGCAACCATTTTTCTAGATCGTTTATATAGATTATAAAGAGTAGTGGCCCTAAGACTGAGCCTTCGGGTACACCACATGTGACAGGTTGGTTGTCTGATAGTGTATTGTTTATTTTTGTTTTCTGTTGCCTGTTGCTGAGGTAGCATTTTATCCAATCCATAGTGTTGGATTTTATGCCCATGGTTTTTAGTTTTTTCCAATAATATTTTATGGTCTACTCTGTCAAATGCTTTTCTGAAGTCAATGAAGGCTGCTCCACCTAATTGTTTTCGGTTCAATGATGCCAGTATGTCATTTGTTAGGTTAGCTATTGTTTTTGATGTGGAGTGCAGTTTCCTGAAGCCCCCTTGTCTTTCGTTTAGTATATCGTTTTTTTCCAGGTGTTCATTTATGTGTCTATGTAACACTTTTTCAATCAGCTTGCCTGGGGTTTGAAGAATTGATATTGGCCTGTAGTTTCCCATGTTTTGTTTGTCTCCACTTTTGTAAATAGGGGTGATGGTTGCCATTTTCCAGGCTGAGATAAAACGCCCCTGCTCAAAGGAGATGTTGAATAGGTCTACTATAGTGGCCGGGATGGCTTGGAGTGCCTCTTTCAGTATTTTGGTTGGTATTTTATCTATTCCACTTGGCTTATTCGTGTCTATGTCATTTATTAATTTTTTTACTTCTATCATATCTGTTTTGCAGGTGGGGATTTCATTCTGCACAGTTCCTGATCTGTTTTCCCATCTTTTTTTTAATTTTTCTGACAGCTTTTGCCCTATTGTGGCAAAGTGTGTGTTCAGTTTGTTTGCTGCATCGTTGTCTTTGAGCATTGCCCCTTCGTTATCTTGGAAGTGTGCATGCTCTTCTTTGTTATTTTTTTTGGAATAAATATACCAAGGAATCTCACTTTAGATTCAGCAGCTGTAACTTTCTTATAATTAATAAAGAATCCAATTCTAGGCAAAATCTACATGATGTCCATTGGCCTGCTAAAGCTTCCATTTTCGACCTACCAATTATACAATAGTCGTCCAAGTAATTGACGACCATCATAACCCCCTCCCTTGCCGCACACCTAAGGGTAAATAAAGTCTGAAATACATGAGAATATGAAGGGGATGGAGGACAGGCCCATACATAATAAATTATCAAGGTAATAAGTGTTTCTCCCACTATCATCAAGAGGGCCCAATAAACCCTACCTAAGCCTATCGTCCAGGTGAATAAACACCTCTCTATATGCATTCCTGATATCTATAGTACAAAGATAGTCCCTGCACTGCATCATATGGACAACATTATCTATGCAGTTGTATGAACATTTCTCAGCGACTTGTCACATATGGTTGTTCACAGACACCTCCGGCATACCACAGTCCACCACCATACGGCCACTTCCGTCATCCTTGGTACTACAAAAACATAACGGACACATTTAGACTTCTCCCCAGTCTCTGATATTATATTTGCCTGAAGCTCTTCCCTAAACTTATCAGTACTTATTTTGTTATGCTCAACTGAGCTTTTATTTCTACCAACATCATAGGTAATGGTGCAATTTTTATTAATAGCCCTAAATCCGAAAACCGTACCAGATAAGTACTTGCGCCCGAGAGTTTGACCAAGCCACACCTCCACCTCCACCTCCACCTCCACCCCTACCACCAGCGCTGCCGCCACCTGTGCCGCCGCCTGCGCCGCCGCCTGCGCCGCCGCCTGCGCCGCCGCCTGCGCCGCCGCCTGCGCCGTCGCCTGCATCGCAGATGTCTGACCCCTACTGTGCTCTCTGTGGCTCCCCTCACAAGGAAGGGGACCTGGAAACCTGGACCCACGTCCAGATAAACACAGAGGCAACGGAAGGCCAGAACGCACGCCTGTCGCGGAGTGCATCAGCGGACAGGATGGCTAAAACCAAGCAGGAGGCATATTCCCTATGCCAGAGAATATATTATCTCAACCACTACTTTTGTCTTGTCTCCTCATTTGTACTGTAGTATGCATTTATATATATATATATATATATATATATAATAGTCCCACAGATGAACCCAGTGTCTAAGCAGTGTGTTTCTGACAAATGACTCTGGGGTACAATCACTGACCGGACAACAGAAAGTCAATTCGCTTTCCTGCCTTCGTTCCCTCTCATGTTCCGGTTGTGTGCTGGTGCTTGTAGTTGGGGAGGATCAAGTTCATTGTTGGACGGGGCGATGGATGACCTTGAACCCACCCTACTGAACTCTTAACCTACTGCATCGGTCTTAATCCCCGGTCACATACACATTAATGAACGTAGTTGAACGTTGTTAGAATAACGTGGGTGAAATATGCTGTAACTACGTTCAAGTACGTTAAGATACGGCAGGTTTTGGTTGATGACCCACCTAATGGTACGGATAAATATGTTATGGTACGGATCCCGGTACATCCAACTACGTTCAACTACGTTACCCTCCACTATGTTCAACTACATTCAACTTCGTCCACTAACGGCTATGTGACCACGGCAGAACGTCCAAGGTTTTGTGTGGGTCAAAGTACGCTAGGGTACACTAGGGTATGCTAGAGTATACTAGAGTACACTAGAGTATGCTAGAGTACATTATGAAGTGTGCTAGAGTACACTAGCGTACGCTAGAGTATGTTATCATCACAGAGGCTATGTCTTCTGAAACGTAGTGCCCTTTTGAACATGTCCAAAGCTTAAATCGGAACTCATGGGCCACAGACGTTATTATCACGTTATGATCACAGAGAAGTACGGATGCCAGTACGTTGCACTACGGTCAACTACGTTCAACTACGTTCAACTATGCTAAGCTACGTTATCCTCCACTACGTTCAACTACGTTCACTAACGGCTATGTGACCGGGCCTTTAACAAGAAATGTCAAGCAATTTTAGCACAGCAGTGAAGATAAATGATGTATTATTATTATTATTATTTCCTTAATGTTGGTTAAACCAAAGGGAATATTGCGTCTAGACCGGTCTTTTGAATCGCAGTTCTGCCATTTCAGGTCTAACACTTTAATCATTATTCTCTCTAGGTCCCAGATGTTAATCAAAGTACCTCACTATTTGTCTCCTTGCTTTGAGGTCCTATAAAAGAGATGATACTACAAGATATTACACATCTCATACAAAGACCATAGTGTATTTATCACAGAAAGTGGTTGGTTGGTTGTGGGAGCTTTACATCCGGGCAACCTATAAGGTTGTATCAGGACAGGTAGCGAATTGTGACTGTGTGTAAAGTCTATGGCTCGAATCTCTGGTTGTGTAGACAGGCTATGGTGAAATCAATACCGACAAAGAGAAAGGAAGCGTATAAAGTGTGAAAGAAGAGAGAGAGTCAAGCCCTCTGGTTTATTATTTATATGGTTACATGGGTTCATTGTGGAGTATCACTCCACCCTTTTCCCAATGGGAAGCAAGCATTCTTAGCTCTACCAATAGGGATCCAGCATTCCTGGTCCCCATGGTTACCAGTGATCTTCCCACCACCACTAAGCTGTATGGCTCCCCTTGCCACCACCTGCCTTGAGCCTACTTCTTTTCTGCTTTATCTTTATTTATTCCACAGCCAGATAAAAGCATGAGGGTAATCCTTTGGCGGATGTATTATCAATATGTTTGTTATATTATAGGTTATTTTTATTTTTCATATATAAAGTGCCTGACACACCTAATCAGATTGAGCAACGGACATAAACGGACAAAAAAAATTCTAGTCCAGTGGTGTTCGGTATAAAATGTACCGAAATGTATCGAAATGTTGCGCTTTCTGGTCAAAGCCCGCCGGACAAAACGGATGCTAAATGGACAATGAACATACATTAACAAATAACCACCAGATGATAACCGGATGATAACCGGACGACAACCAAATGTCAAACGGACAGACCAAACATTAAAGAATAGCCACCGGACTGTTCACGGATGCGCCGAAAAAACACGATGGACCAAATTCCCCCAACACCGTCAACGGACTATTCAGGAAGCAAACCGGAGACGTAATGGATGGGTGCCGGACATGAAATGAACAAAATGGACTAAACAGACTTAAACTGGACACCAACCATACACGTCAGTCCGGCGGTGTCCAGTACAAGTTTTGTGCATGTTCCAAACTTTCCACCGTACCAACCGGACAACACCAGACAGAGAACGGACACACCCGATGGGTACCATATATAAACCGTACATTGACGTATTTCAACGGACAGTGTCCGTTTTCTATCTGGTACTCCAATCCGGTATGGTGTGACTGAGCCTTTATATATACCATGTCAGGGGCGGATCCAGGGGGTCGGACTAATTATATTCACAGTGAACAGGTGAACTAGGTGCAAAGCGCGGAGTAAGGGGTGGGGTGGGAGGGGGAGTCCTCTCCTCCAGGCAAAAATGTGATTACTTTTTAGTTGCCGGCGGGGTGGGGCGGAGGCGGGGTGGTGGGGGTAGTGGTGGTGGGGGTGGTGGCGGTGGTGGTGGTGGTGGTGGTCGGTGGGGGGGGGGGGGGGGGGGGGGGGGGGGGGGGGGGGGGGGGGGGGGGGGGGGGGGGATCATATGACCCCCGTGCCTCTCCCATAAATCCGCACTGCATCTATTACAAATATGATATAGTATGTATTATTCAGTATCCATTATCTTTGTACCAAGTTGTAATACGCGATACTTGGCAAATGCTAACATCTACCATATATGATAAGTATATTTGTTATATTGTATTATATACTAGGCAGTATCCATTATATTTGTAGCACTATAAGTTGTAATACAAGATACTTGGCAAATGCTAACATCTACCATATATGGTAAGTATATTTGTTATATCATAGACTATATTCCATATGTTATATACACCATTATTATCTACCTTATATAATACATACTATACAGTATCCATTATATTTGAACAACCATTTCACCCGGAAATATCGAAATATTCTTTGAACCCCGATCTCCCGAACGGGAAACTGCGCTCTACCGATGAGGCCACAGGGTCCTGTACCATATATGAAAAGGCATATTTGTTATTTCATAGACTATATTCCATATATTATATACACAATTATTATGTGCATTATATATTACACACCATACACTATCTATTATATTTGAACAACTATTTCACTCGGAAGTATCGAAATACTCATCGCCATAGTCACATGAATAAATAACACTTACCGTCCGAAGGATATATTATTAATTCGCACATAATTTCTGCCAATATTTCCAGACCTGCTGCGGTGTGAATATTAGTATTTATCTACTCCCTGAACCAAAAGAAAGGAATATTTTATATCATCTAGGATATAGCATATACTGGTGTGTATGAGTATGAGTGTAAGCGCCAATAAGAATGTCTATAACATCCACTGGTGCATGTATCTAAAAACATATATAAACAGAATGAAACTAAGCAATCAGATTATTATCTACCTACACTTCTGCTGGTGCTGGACTCGAATTGTGTGTTGTGTCGTGTGTCTCTCTACTATGGGGTAAGCTGTGATATACAACTCATACGAATAGAAGATATTAAAGGTATGCCATATATAAATTGTGTGTAATGCTTTGGCATTGCGGGTAATCAGGATCGCGAATACAGACCAAGGCGTGCCAGTACTAAGGACGTCTATTGTGTCGCCGACTAGCGGAATTCTTTAGAACTATGTAACAAACTCAAACGCTGACTAGCGGGTCTTTTCTAAACCTGGTCGCCGATCGGGTAAACAGGACTTGATGACGTATTACACAGTACACTCGAACTGCCGATGCGACCCTTTTCGGGAAGACTTTTGCTATTTAAGGCTGCGCAGCGACGGGGTTTGGTCATTACGACCGGAGGAGCCAGGAGACAATAACCAGCCTTAAATTGGCCTCCCACCCACCCTACATGTGAAAGTGGAAAGTAGGGCCATAGCATCTCTAGCCTCGTTTCTTAAGCATTTGTGAGCTGACATTTGTATAACCTGACGTTTAACTTTCCTTAATTAAAAATGCCATAACTATATTTGCTGTGTTCACGTTTTTCCCGATTATGTCATATCATATATAATATATGATATACGATAAATATGTTTGTTATACTATAGGTTATTTTTTAATATATTATAAATATCATGTATTACAAATATTATATATTATATTTATATACTATGTAGTATCCATTCTGTTCAACGAGGGACGGAAGTGATCGGCGGAGTGTTAGTGAACTGGGACATATAGCGAAGAATATTTAAAGTTGCATAGTCCGATGGTTTTAAGTGTCCGTCACTTTTCTGACATTAATATATTAAAATGAGTATTATAATCTATATTAATTTAGTTCGAAGTAACATTTATCTTAAATGGCTATGTTTTGTAATATTTTAAGTGGAAGCACGTATAAATTAGTTTTGGCAAGCATGTCAAAACTCTGACACGATAGAGTTCAGCAGTGACGGGTTCTATTAAATTGCCTCAGTATTCTCTTCTATGTGGCAACAAATGTTTACTAAGTGCATCAGTATCTATGTTAGATATGTAGAATCACTTCATTCTAGATAATTGGTTTGGTTTTGAAAATGGGAACCTTCCTCGGACTATGCAGCTTTAAGGAAATGATTGAGTAAATAGTAGTGAAACGTGACCGTCAGAAATATGAGCACTGTTATGTTTTATTGCAATGGGCATGTTTTACTGTGTTCGGTATTTGCTGTATGAAGTCTGTCTTTGTTCGATGTTTTTTTTTAAGGCGGTCATTCTTTTTTAAATTAGGCAGTCCACGCCCATTACAACATGCGAATTACAGTAGGCAAGTACAATTAATAAAACGCCTTCTATGGCACAGTTGTTGGCTACCTTAGTTAAAAGGATTAATAATTTGGGTTTGTGCAACAACAGGAGATGAATTAACCAATAATAGAAGGGGAAGTCGAGACTGAATTTGGCGCTTTGCCGCTTGCCTACTCCCTACATAGGCGTAATTGGCTAATTACAGGAATAAGGGTAATTAGAGTAGTTAGAGTCCTTTCAACATGTAGTACACCATTGTATTATTAATCTAGTAGACGCATTCTGCCTGTAACATGTTGTAAAATTCTCCGATTAAGTATATATTGAATATCTAGATGGCTAAATATGAAACAGTACTCCCTTTATAATGCTCACACTGGGGGAGCGAAACAATGCCCCCTTAAGCACAATCCCTCCTCCTTATCTCGCCCAGCCACACAGTCACCACATGTTATGTAATGTGGCTGTCACACTACGACGACAAGGGGGTGACGACAGCCCGGCGACTGGAATTTTGTGAAATCCCGACGACCTATGCAAATTTGGGCTAAGTTGGACGACAATCGGACCACATCCGGACGACATCGGGACAACAGACGGGACGACAGCGGGACGACAGTGTCTGTGTGTCTGTGTCTGTGTGTGTGTGACTCTGTGTCTCTGTGTGTGTCTCTATGTGTGTGTCTGTGTCTCTGTGTGTCTGTGTATATGTGTGTGTCTGTGTCTATGTGTGTCTATGTGTGTCTATGTGTGTCTATGTGTGTGTCTGTGTGTCTGTGTCTGTGTCTGTGTGTGTGTGTGTGTCTGTGTGTGTCTGTGTGTGTCTGTGTCTCTGTGTGTGTGACTCTGTGTCTCTGTGTGTGTCTCTATGTGTGTGTCTGTGTCTCTGTGTGTCTGTGTCTATGTGTGTGTCTGTGTCTATGTGTGTCTGTGTGTATGTGTGTGTATGTGTGTATGTGTATCTGTGTGTGTGTCTGTGTCTGTGTGTCTGTGTCTGTGTGTGTATGTGTGTGTCTGTGTCTGTGTGTGTGTATGTGTCTGTGTCTGTGTGTGTGTCTGTGTCTGTGTGTGTGCCTCACTCTCACTCTCAGTCTGACTCTGACTCTGACTCTCACTCTCAGTCTGACTCTCACTCTCACTCTCAGTCTGACTCTCACTCTGTTTCTGTGTGTCTGTGTGTGTGTGTGTCTCTGTGTGTGTCTCTGTGTGTGTCTCTGTGTGTGTCTCTGTGTTTCTGTGTGTCTCTGTGTCTCTGAGAGTGAGAGTGAGAGTGAGAGTGAGAGTCAGACTGAGAGTCAGAGTGAGAGTGAGAGTCAGAGTCAGACTGAGAGTGAGAGTCAGAGTCAGACTGAGAGTCAGAGTCAGACTGAGAGTCAGAGTCAGAGTCAGACTGAGAGTCAGAGTCAGAGTCAGAGTGAGAGTGAGAGTGAGGCACACACAGAGACACAGACACACACACAGACACAGACACACACACAGAGACACAGAAATACACACACACAGACACACACATATACACACATATACACACACACAGACACACACATAGACACAGGTACACACATAGACACAGAGACACAGACACACACACAGACACACACAGACACACACAGACACACACAGACACACACAGAGACACAGACACACACAGACACACATAGACACACATAGACACACATATACACACATAGACACAGACACACACATAGACACAGACACAGAGACACACAGAGACACATACATGGAGAGAGAAGCAACTACAGCTTAACGACAAGACAACAGTGCCACGACAGTGCCGCGACAGTGCCGCAACAGTGCCGCGACAGTGCCGCAACCTCGGCTGTCGTCGGCTGTCGTAGAAGTTTTTCAACATGTCCAAAATCCCCACGACAACCCGGCGACAGTCGAGAAAGAGTGGAGAAACTGGAGGTGTCGCGGAGGTGTCGCGGCGACACCTGCGCGACACCTGCGCGACAACCAGCGACAATCGACGACAGACCGGAAGTCGCTGTCGCAAGGCTGTCGTCGCCCCTTGTCGTCGTAGTGTGACTGCTACATAAGCCCCTGATAGCCTGGTGGTGGCAAAAGCTGGTTGGGAGGGGGGTGAGTCCTTAAAGCAGCCAATGGGGAACTATGTTAGGGAGTGATTATGTGCGCTGGGAGTGACTGGTGTGCATGAGTGTAAGAGCCAATAAGAATGTCTATAACATCCACTGGTGCATGTATCTAAAAATATATATATAATGAATAAAACTAAGCAATCAGAATATTATCTACCTACACTTCTGCTGGTGCTGGACTCGAATCGTGTGTTGTGTCGTGTGTGTCTCTATTATGGGGTAAGCTCTGATATACAATTCATATGAATAGATGATATAAAAAAGGGGTTCACTCAAGATAGTATGTTGTATGCAGGGTAGTATGCCTTATGCAGTATAGTATGCCTTATGCGGGAGAGTATGCCTTATGCAGGATAGTATGCCTTATGGACCGCACGCAGTATAACGGATGTCTGGGCAGTATAGTCTAGAAGAGCAGTACAGCTACTAAATGGGAGAACATAATATAAAGGCCCTGTCACACTACGACGCTTCTCGCCGGCGACCAGGTGACGTGTGGGGTTTTGGGGCGAAAATGGGTGAAATATCGAGAAACGCTGGGGGCGCGTTATGCGCGCATCGGTACACGTCGGTACACGTCGGTACACTATCCTTGATGCTGATGGTCGGCGCAAAACGCCGGCGCGCGCTATTGGTCGCCCAAGGTTTTAAGCATGTCAAAAAAAAGCCAACGACCGGCAGCGCGCGCAAATATATGGGTAGGGACGTTAGGCGCACGTCGCGATGCGTTGGACGCGCCGGAATAACGTTATGGGAATGCTAGGAAGACGGCGCGCGCGCGGGAGGGTCGTTGCTCACACATTGCGGCAAACTGGGCCGTTTTTGTTTTACGCCCTAGCAACATTTAAGGTTAGATGAGACGTCGCGCCAAACTTCTTTTTTTTTTTCCCCAGCGCGTCGACACACATTGGCCGCACGCGCATAATTCAACCAACGCAAGACAAGTACAGTATAAGGTGGCATTTATTCTTACTATTCCCTTGTTACATTAAAGTCATGAGATGTTTGATTTATTAATATTTGAGGATTTCAGGCACGTAGCCCTATAAATGTCACTTGTAGCTTGGGTGGGTGGGACGGCAAATCCAAGGAGAGAACACGTCCTATCGATAGAAATGGTCTGGTCGAAGTGTCTATAATGAAACTGGGTCGCATCTTGTTATGCAAAATTACAGAAGATGGCGCCACAATCGGAGCATTTATTATTAAGCAAGACATTATAGATGGCGCCAGTAGTCGCCTCCATATTTAGTATGTACTTTTTCTTGCGGGTTAAATTACCGATGTTGAAATCAACATCCACAATTCAACCAACGCAAGACAAGTACAGTATAAGGTGGCATTTATTCTTACTATTCCCTTGTTACATTAAAGTCATGAGATGTTTGATTTATTAATATTTGAGGATTTCAGGCACGTAGCCAAAAATTATAACTCAAGTGCCTGGAAGCCGAGAGTGGAAGCTGCATGTTGACAACAGCAGGGGTCCTCGCGACCAGTCGTCTTACGTCCCGGCTCGATGTGCCCTGGAGGCAGAAGTATGGAGAGTTGAACACATGGTGAGTAGCGTTATAGCACCGGGTGCTAAGTGGCCCACCAGGGACAGGGCTAGTCTTATGATTGAAAGCACCGGGTGCTGGGAGGCCCTCCAGGGGTAGGGCTAATGTTATGATTGAGATTAATCCACGAACATGTGAGTGGTGCCCACATGAGTGAAGAGGCCGTCCGTCGTGCCAATGTGGTGTCCCGGACACGTACTCGCCCCAGGCAGGTGCTGGTCAGAAGGCGAAGCAGAATCGCTGAGCGCGATGTCTCTAGGAGACGATGAGTTGAATGGTGTCTTGAATGACGACACGGGCATTGATGCCCAGGAGTGTTAGCCTCAGATCCTCGCGCGACTTGAGTGACCATGAAGGCCACCGGATGTCGTGAACAGATTGCTCTGCAGTACCTTATTGTCCATGTACAGTTGGGAGGCCAGCCGCTATGGGGTGTCGGAGGCACTGGTGTGGTTTTGTGGATAACCTGGGAAGAGAGGCAAAATAATGCAGTCGAATCCCAGGTTATAATATGTGGTTATGGGTGATGGTGGTTAGTAGTTGGGAGCATACACCTTGCAATGTATCGAACCACCCGACCTTCGGCAAGGTCCTCCGGTGATGGGATGATGCTTGCGATGATATGCTGGCATGTGCCTTTGTTGTTATATGATCGCCAAGTTGAAGATGGCGGCCTCATGGCCCAGTTCCTAGCTAGTTGATGCATGGCCACCATGTGTTGACAAGCACAGTATTGAGAAAATTTGTCAAGATGTTAGGACATGGTAAGGCCAGATGTTTAACCAACACGAGCAGTTATTCTCGGTCGATTTTAGTTGTGGCTAATTTGGTGACTTAGTAGGACCATCACAAGCACAAGCTATAAGTAATAGTTGTTTGAGGGCGTGGCCACAAGATGTTAACTTGGGCTATGGCCACTTGTCATCTGTGACTAGATAGGACCAACCAGGCACGAGCTCTTGGTGTGCGCCTTAATATGAGTGGAGCTACGTTTGTTAGAGGAACGCCATGATGATAAGGCTTATAGCCTATTAAGCATGTGAACATCGTCCGTATGGCTGTAATAACGACATGTCACTTGTTGTGAGAATAGTTGTGGACCAGCCGAGGCACGAGCTCTCGATATGCGGGCCTTATATGGTAGCATCATTACCTAATGTCGCATAGTGACACATCGTCCGTATGGATGTAATAGCCATATGAAACTGTCTGGGTGATGGTCATAAGGTACCCTTGTATGGGTAGCATTATTATGACTACGACTAGGTGTGATGGTGACGGTTGTGAGCATGCCGCGTAGTTGGTAGATGAAATCACCTTTCGTTCAGGAGGTTGTTATATTCATGACTCAGTGTGGCTATGTATACATAAGCCTGTGTCACTTTGTCTACGAGTATATCCAACAGCGGGAAAAAGAGTCTCTGGGCATGTATTTAACTTGTTTTTGTTCACGGTTAGTTGTTTGTATCCAGTAGGACCTGAACGGTGGTGCATCATACAAAAAGCTCCTCCAAGAATAATCGAGCAAGGTGTCATGGCCGCCTCCACCTGGCATGACGTCAGCAAATCATTTTCCATGGTGTAGTATTATGGTTGTAATCGGCGATGTGAAGCCTGTGTGGCAATGGCCATAATGTACCCCCGTATGATTGACATTGTTTTTTGTGGGTGTGGCTACTGGTGTTAAATGAGAGTAGGACAACCCGAGCCTGAGGTGTTAATGTTACGGGCTTGAGATTGTCCGGTGATGTGTAGACTTATGTTGGCCATGTTATTATGACAGGGCATAACGTGCTGAGGTCAACAGAGAGTCCAAGAAATATCAACATCGTTTGTATGAATGAGTTGATTGTATGGCAGTGTCATAGAATGAAATTAGCCATGGGTGTACCTTATTAATGAAGTCCTGATGCGTGTCGTAGGTAAAATGGCAGCCCTCCCAGCAGAGGAAACCGCCATCTCATTCCTGAGACATCGAGCATGCTGTCATGGCCGTCTCCACGTGGCGTGATGTCACGAGCCGTTTTCCACTGCGTAAAAAACATTACAGTCGACGCTTTGAAGCTGATCGACCAAAGGATCGATCCCGTCAATGATATCGACCATCCATTCGTGTAGAATAGCCAGGTCACGGTTAATCCAACTTCCGTAGCTCGATCCTTGTGTCGTGCGTTGATGCTGTCATGTCCAGGGCTCGCGCGGGTCCTTGTTCAACCAACACGAGCAGAATTTTCCGGTAGATTGATCGGGATTGCCACTGACTTCGACCCAAATCGTCGCTTTTCTTTTGAATTACACCTTGTTATTCCTTACTCTTTTTGTCTCGGTCTTTGAATCGTGTGTGCCTGAGTAGCGGCATCTTGTTGAAATCAAATCCAAGGAGAGAACACGTCCTATCGATAGAAATGGTCTGGTCGAAGTGTCTATAATGAAACTGGGTCGCATCTTGTTATGCAAAATTACAGAAGATGGCGCCACAATCGGAGCATTTATTATTAAGCAAGACATTATAGATGGCGCCAGTAGTCGCCTCCATATTTAGTATGTACTTGTTCTTGCGGGTTAAATTACCGATGTTGAAATCAACATCCACAATGCGCCGCGCTGACGCCGATCTTTTTCCCCAAACCGCCGAAAAGTTTGACGTTTCTCGACGCGCAAGATTTTATTTTCAACGCTGACGGGTCGCCGGGAGAAACGTCGTAGTGTGACAGCCCCATAAGTAACCATAGCCCTCGCGTACCACCGAACTGGACAGATTCAAACTCCCGCATATATGATATGCGGGAACCCACAAATATGGGATATCATAATGTGCCTCCATTGCCCATTATTGAACACACTGGTTTGACTATCACCTCCAACTACTGCTGCTTTAGTAATGTATCTTGTATAAGTGTAACAATTGCAGCAACAAATTTAATGTCTCCTAAAATAGTCAGACTAACTAAGCAATCAGCTTATGATTAAACGAGGAGTTCGACAGGGGTGTGTATTGTCACCATGTCTATTTAACCTGTACACAGAGATGATTTTCAGACACATTGAAGATTGCAAGGGAGTGACAATAGGTGGCATGAACGTCAACAATCTTAGATATGCCAATGACAGTGTAATACTAGCAGACAGTGAGAAAACCTACAAGATATAGTGAATAGAATCAATAAAGCTGGAATACTATTCAACATGAAGATGAATGCCAGGAAGACCAAAACAATGGTTATAAGTAAAAAGACAGATAAACCAAATGTCAATATAACCATAGATGGCACAAACATAGAACAAGTATCCGAATTCATATATCTCGGACAAAAGATTACAAATGATGGGAGATGTGAGGAAGAAATTAAAAGAAGGATAACAATAGCCCGAACAACATTCTCCAAAATGTATAGAGTGTTAACATCAAGTAAGATATTAATACAAACAAGGAAGCGTATTCTTCAGTGTTATGTGTGGTCTACTCTAATGTATGGGGCAGAGACATGGACAATCTCTAAGAAAATGTACAAATGTTTAGCAGCATTTGAGATGTGGACTTATCGAAGGATGATGAAAACATCATGGACAAAGAAGATCACCAACAAAGAAGTTCTTAGACAAATTAAAAATAAGAAAAGCTTGTTTGCCACTATACAGACAAAGAAACTTATTTATTTTGGCCACATCATTCGTCAGAGTTCAATATACCGTACATTGTTGGAAGGGAAGGTGAATGGCAGCAGAGGGAGGGGGAGACCAAGAACATCATGGTTTACAAATATTTCACAGTGGACAGGCTTGAATTATTCACAGTCTATCAGAACAGCACAACATCGGGACAAGTGGAGAACCATTGCATCCAACCCTCGACTAGAGGATGGAACTATTGATTGATTGAAAATAGCAACAAATTGGGTAAAAGCCATTCGTGGAATCACTATTATGTAACATGTCCCCTGGCCATAAATATATGGGTAGGGATAAACACCTTATCGCAACCAATCAATCAATCAATCACCCTTCATCGCATGTAATAAGATCTGTAGTGTCCTGCTCCCCGGGGCGGAGGAGGTGGGGGGGGTCCGCTGTCGCGATTTAAATTCTCAGTGGGTTTAGAGTCTACGCTTGGGGTTCTGCACATGCGTCAAAATCGAACGGCATTTCAGCATATTCGATTAATCAACTCGGGTGACCCGAGCGACTTTTTGACACACAAATGTGACATCATCGCTCCTAGCTAACCCCAGAAAGCTGGGTTCAGGACTTTTTCCACGCGGCATGTGTTTTTGTCAAGTCCACTCACTGTGTTCTATTTGAATTTCGAGCAACTCAGGTGACCAGAGTCGCCCGGGTCATGTTAATCGAGTACGTGCATGCACAGAAGCCCCAGCGTACATTCTAAACCCACTGAGAATCTAAACCGCAACACCAGCATGCACCTCGCTGAACCACTGCACAGGTTGAAACACTCCATTCGCTTGGAAGTTTTAATTTAGTAAAGGAGTTGGGGTCTTGTACCGCCAACTCACACCACATTCTTATCTTCCATCTATGCATAACTTAAGAATTATTATAATATATATATATTTTTTTCTTTCCTTGAAGATTTATACTGCCTATCATGGATAAGCCTGAATGGGCTTGTTATCACCACGAGACAGTTTGTCGATAGAAAGCCCGAGCCTACACTTTTACCAACCCAAGGGATTTTTAACCTCCCACACCACATAGACATGCTATGAGAGGAACTGGCCTTTGATGAAGCTGTAAGTTATACACAGTGGTGGAAATCCAAATTGGCAGAGGTGGGGCACAGGGAATCGAACCACTGACATTCAGATTAGGAGTCCAACCTAGAAAAAAGTCAGACACTCTAACCACTCCACCACAGAGAACACCACAATATATATATATATATATATATATATATATATATATATATACCCATTGTTGGGACCCACATAAAGCGATCGATATAGGGGAGTGGTGGATTTGTGGAGGTGATCGGTTAGAGAGGTTTTACTGTATATCCCATTATAGTTGTCTTGTGATCTACCTATTAATGGTGTAATGTAAACGCCTGGAGGACCAATGCCATGGCGCGGAAACAAATTTACAGTAAAACCTCTCTAACCGAGCACCTCCACAAATCGACCACTTCCCTATATCGATCGTTTTATTTGGGTCCCATTGTAGCCATATTCTAATCCCTAAACCGACCACTTCCCTAAATAGACAACTTAAAGTCGGTCCCAAGTTTGGTCGATTTAGAGAGGTTTCCCTGTATATATTCTGATTAATAAACTGTTTTACCAACAACAACAAATATATGCCCATCACTATGACCCAAATAGTATTATTCCAATCATTCCGACCATTTCCGGGTCCCCGTCACGTGCAGATATCAACCTATTAGTACCACCCCCCACCCCTTTCCCAATTAAAAGTCCCCACGTCTCCATCCCTTACACAGAGTATCAACATACATGTATTTGGATCGCAATCCCTCCAGCACTTCTACATCCCCACCACTTCCATATACATGTATAATCAGACCTATTCCTACCACGCTCTGTCACAACATGTCCCCATCCCCATCACTCACGCCCATTATCAACCTGTTAATATTTCCATCCCCCAACATGTCCCCATCCCCATCACTCACACCCATTATCAACCTGTTAATATTTCCATCCCCCAACATGTCCCCATCCCCATAACTTACACCCATTATCAACCTGTTAATATTGCCATCCCCCAACATTTCCCCATCCCCATCACTCACACACATTATCAACCTGCTAATATTGCCATCCCCCAACATGTCCCCATCCCTATCACTCGCACCCATTATCAACCTGTTAATATTTCCATCCCCCAACATTTCCCTATCCCCATAACTTACACCCATTATCAACCAATTAATCTTGCCATCCCCCAACATTTCCCCATCCCCATCACTCACACCCATTATCAACCTGTTAATATTGCCATCCCCCAACATTTCCCCATCCCCATCACTCACACCCATTATCAACCTATTAGTCTTGCCATCCCCCAACATTTCCCCATCCCCATCACTTACACCCATTATCAACCTATTATTATTGCCATCCCCCAACAACATGTCCCCATCCCCACCACGTACACACATTATCAACCTATTAGTCTTGCCATCCCCCAACATTTCCCCATCCCCACCACGTACACACATTATCAACCTATTAGTCTTGCCATCCCCCAACATTTCCCCATCCCCATCACTCACACCCATTATCAACCTATTAGTCTTGCCATCCCCCAACATTTCCCCATCCCCATCACTCACACACATTATCAACCTATTAGTCTTGCCATCCCCCAACATTTCCCTGCCCCCACCACGTACACACATACTCAACTTCTTAATCTTGCCATCCCCCAACATTTCCCCATCCCCATCACTCACACCCATTATCAACCTAGTAATCTTGCCATCCCCCAACATTTCCCCATCGCCATCACTTACACCCATTATCAACCTAGTAATCTTGCCATCCCCCAACATGTCCCCATCCCCATCACTTACACCCACTATCAACCTATTAATCTTGCCATCCCCCAACATTTCCCCATCCCCATCACTCACACCCATTATCAACCTATTAGTCTTGCCATCCCCCAACATTTCCCCATCCCCATCACTTACACCCATTATCAACCTATTAATCTTGCCATCCCCCAACATTTCCCCATCCCCATCACTTACACACATTATCAACTTCTTAATCTTGCCATCCCCCAACATTTCCCCATCCCCATCGCTCACACACACTATCAATAATAATAATAATAAAATATGTATTTCCACATGATCAATGTACACACAAGTTGATATTTATATCAGTAATTTTGTTCACATGAAAAAGGAGAAAGAAGAAGTACAATACTTATGAGGTGCTTTCCCCATTTAAAAATAACACAGATCCATTGCTTATATCATAGAAATAAGAAAAAGAAAAGTTAAAAGCATATCAACATTACCCTCATAATCTTGCCATCCCCAACATTTCCCCACCCCCATCACTCATACACCTTATCACATTACAGTCAAACCTCTGTAAATCAAGTAACCATGGGCCCTACTTTAAATTGTCCATTTAGGGAGGTCATCTGTTTAGGTAGTTTGTTTTATCATTACAATGGTACTATACGGATGATCGTTTGGGGGACAAATAAATCGACCAATATAGTGGAGTGGTCCATCTGTGGAAGTGATCGGTTGAGAGCTTTGACTGTATTAGTATTGCAACCCTCCCAACATTTCCTCATCCATTATCACACGACAGTAAAACCGCTCCAAATGAACTGACCATGGGCCCCACATTGCGGCTACGGCACACAGGACGAGGAGCCATTAGTGGGATAACATGTCTTTATTCCGGGCGGCCCCCGGGGGCATTACATTAATGGTTTTACTGTTTTGCAGCCGTCCGAGAGCTGCAAGGAATCAGTGTCATGTGGTGATCAGAGTGGGGGATGAGAATGGCATGAATGAGGTGGGACAGATGATCAAGGCAAGGCGAGGTGAGATGTCAACCAGCGGGTAGCAGTAGTTGAGTAAAGTAATATATTATATAGTAACAGTTGCTGGTTAATTAATTAATAAATGGTTAATTACATAAATGGTCCTGACCATTGGTTAATTGATGTAATAGAATTAATTGATGATTATTGTTATTGTTTATATTTCTTCGCGGTGCGGGTGGATGGGTAAAATTGAGTAGTGGTCAGTCCGGATGGGTGATGCGGAGTGACCAGCGTAGAGGCTTGAGTAGTGGTTATGAGCAGGGGAGGCTGTGATTGGCCGGAGGAGCCATGAGTGACTTGGGGGTGAAGGAGTGGTGATGGAGGGCCGGTAGGAGCGGGTGGCAGTGTGTGTGCCCCCCACCCCACCCCATCACCCGGCGATGGTGGTGGTGGTGGTGGTGGTCGTGGGGAGGGGGGGTGTTCTGCCTCGCAGCCCCGCATGCCCCACAATGACCCCGAATATGCACTCGCTCATTCCCCACCTTTAAATTGTCCATTTATGGAGGTAATCGGCTTAGGGATTTTGTTTTATCATTACAATGGTATTATATGGATGATCGTTTGGGGGCCAAATAAAGCGACCAATATAGTGGATATAAAGTCACCATGAGTGCACACCGTCACAAGTCGATACTCATTCTGATATGCACTTAGATGTTGCCAGGATGTGAAAGCTCCAACAATCAACCAAATGCTGATTAGGTTTAGCAATGTATCTTGTACAAGTAGAACAATTCCAGCAAAATAATTCTCCTAAAATAGGAACAAATAGGGCAAAAGCCATTCATGGAATCGCTATTATGTAACTTTAACTTTGAAATTGCTTCCGAGCAAGTGGTGAAAGCAGCCCCCCCCCCTATATGTGTGTGTGTGTGTGTGGGGGGGGGGGGGGGGGGGGGGGCGAGGTGCATGCTGGTCAACCACCCCCACCCCACCCCATGAGAGGGCAGGGAGGGAACCACTAAGGAGATTATTACCACCGATAAAGGGTTTATCACTATCCATATACATTACAACCCCGTTAAACCAAGCTCGGTTAAACCAAACGATCGGTTAGTCCAAACTTTTGTCGGCGGCCCGGCAAAATACTACCATTTATTATATAAAAAAGTTGGTCAAACCAAAGTCGGTTAATCCAAAGTATCGCTTAATCCAAACAACATGGTCGGCCCCAGGCTACTTCCGGTACGGTAAAACCAAACTTTCATGTGGTTTTAAGGTCATCTGAGACTTTTTTTTATATGATAAATGGTAGTATTTTGCCAGGTTGCCGAAAAAAGTTTGGATTAACCGATCGTTTGATTTAACCGAGGTTGGTTTAATGGGGTTAAACTGTATATACATTTAAAAAAACAATGATCATAGTGTTCACATACATTGTACATTCATAATGCACCCCCGTTTTTGTGAAAGGCAATTCAAAGTTAAAGCTTGGTTAAACCAAGGATTAGTTAATCCAAACAAATTTCTAGGGTCCCTTCAAGTTTGGTTTAACGGGGTTATACTGTATATATATATATATCTAAACAAACTGCTAGACCTGCAACCCCTCCGTCAGTCCATACTATTTATGTCACGACTAACTTTGGCTCCCGTTCACGCCGATGGTTATCGACGCCGATGGTTTCCCCACCATTAGTGTTACCGGAACCACTTACTCCAGTAGTCAAGAACCATGGAGCCGGCAGCCCCCCACCCCGACACCCACACCCACCACCCACCCATACGCACACGTCCCATCAGCACCAACCATCATCACCTCGGCGACCAGACGAGATGGCTGAATGAGTTAGAGCGTCCGTCTCCCGTGTTGGTGGACCATGGGATCGTGGGTTCGAACCCTGGTCGAGTCAAACCAATGACTTATAAAATTGATACTTGTCGCTTCCTAGCCAGGCGCTCGACATTATTAGGATAGGGCAAGGTCTGGTTGGCTCAGTGTCAGGATAATGTGACTGATTTGGTTACCAGGTCATGCTGCTGGCGGCCTGGTCTCCCAGTGGGGCAACACTATAAAGTCGCCATGAGTGCGCACGGTCACAAGTCGGTACCTGTCCTGATATGACCTTAGATGTTGTTAGGATGTAAAGCAACAACAAACAAACATCATCACCTCCGCTCCTCATCACTTACATTAGCAACGCCAAAATAAATCACAACCGAATCCAATAAACAACCCGGGTTGGCCGAATCGGTACAGCGCGAGCCTCACGTCCGGCAGATCGGGAATTCGGTTCGCGGTCGGTCGAGTCAAAGCAGTGACTTATATATTTTATAATTGTTGCTTCCTATCCAGGCACTCGGCATTATTAGGAGAGGACAAGGACTGGTTGGTTCAGTGTCAGGAAAATGTGACAGTGGGATATCAGGTCATGGTGCTGATGGCCTGGTCTCCCAATGGGGCAGGACTATAAAGTTGCCATGAGTGTGCACTGGCACAAGTCAGGACCCCTCCTGATATGACCTTAGATGTTGCCAGGACGTAAAACTCCAACAACCAACCATTAAACAAACCACACACATCCCGCAATCACCGACCCATCACCATCTGTAATTCGCAACCACTGTCACTACTGTCACCAATGCATTCTTTTACACCAACTGCAGTAGCCAATCCATTAGGATCCGTAATGCGCAATCATTTTCACCACTGTCACCACCCATACACTAGTGTAGTAGCAACCTACAAAGCCCTTCCATCACTGTCAGTCATTCACAGCCACCGTCACCACTGTCAACAATCCATTAATGCACACCTGCCCTGGAAACCTTTCCATTACTGTCAATCAGTCACAGCCACTGTCAACAATCCATTAATATAAACCAGCCCTGGAAACCCTTTTCCATTGCTGTCAGTCATTCACAGCCACCGTCACCACTGTCAACAATCCATTAATGCACACCTGCACTGGAAACCTTTCCATTACTGTCAATCAGTCACAGCCACTGTCAACAATCCATTAATATAAACCAACCCTGGAAACCCTGTTCCATTGCTGTCAGTCATTCACAGCCACTGTCACCACTGTCAATAATCTGTTAATGTACGCGAACCCATGAAGCACTTCCATGATTGTAAGTCATTCGCAGTAACTGTCACAAATGTCAACTATCCATCAATGCACACCAACCCATGAAGCCGGTCCATCACTGTCAGTCATTTGCAGACACTGTCACCATTGTCAACAATTCATTAATGTACAACAATCAAGGAACCCCCTCTACCACTGTCAGTCATTTGCAGACACTGTCACCATTGTCACTAATCCATGAATGGTCACCAACCTCTGAAGCCCTTCCACCATAGGAAATTATTCGCAGTCAGTGCCACTAATGTCGCAAATGCATCAACGTACACCAACCCATGAAGCCATTCCACCACTGTCAGTCATTTGCAAGCACTCTCACATATTTATAAACTGAATGGATTAACTGAACCGGTAAGAGCACTGACTGGCTTCCTGTCTTGCAGGTCATCGGTTGGAACTACAGCCACATACAAACCAATCAGTGTGCATGTGCACTGTCACAAGTCGGTACCCGTCCTGATAGGACCTTAGATGATGCTAGGTCGTAAAACGCCAACAACCACCAACCAACCTGTCACACAGACTGCTAAATTCACATGCGTGTTAGTGGACGTAGTTGAACGTAGGGGAGGCTAACTTAGTTCAACGTAGTTGAATGTAGTTGAACGTAGTTGAACGTAGTTGAACGTAGTTGAACGTAGTTGAACGTAGTTGAACGAAGTTGAACGTAGTTGAACGTAGTTGAACATAGTTGAACGTAGTTGAATGTAGTTGAATGTACTGGCATCCATACTTCTCCATCATGCTAACTTGGGAATAACATGGGTGGGCCGTGAGTACCGATTTAATCTTTGGACATGTTCAAGAGAGCGTTAGGGGCTGAATTTGCATCCATGATGATAACATACTCTAGCATACTCTAGCATACTCTAGGTACTCTAGCATATTCTAGTGTACTCTAGCATACTCTAGTGTACTCTAGCATACTCTAGCATACAATAGTGTACTCTAGCATACTCTAGCATACTCTAGCATACTCTAGCATACTCTAGCATACTCTAGCATACTCTAGCATACTTGGATGAAGCCCTGGTCACATAGCTGTTAGTGGATGTAGGTGAATGTAGTGGAGGCTAACGTAGTTGAACATAGTTAAACGTAGTTAAATGTACCGGCATCCGTACTGTAACATATTTATCTGTACCGTAACATATTTATCCGTACCATAACACATTTATCCGTACCGTAATGTACTAATCCATACCAAAAACCTGCCATACCTTAACATATTGCAACGTAGTTTAACGTACTTACACCATGTTTGACCGACGGTAGCCTCCACTACGTTCACCTACTTTCAACTACGTCCACTAACGTGTATGTGATCGGGCCTTAACAGGGATCTATCACGGCCATTACTATCTTCACCAACGTTACTTATTATCAATTCCCCAGAGCTCCTTCCACATTTCATTTTGCTTTCCTTTTATTTTTAAATTGAAAACATTCCTTGATTAAGCAGCGCAAATTGATTTCCTCATTTCATTGCTCCATCCCAGATCCTCAAAACACCGAGCACCCGGTATAAACATGTTTACGTCATTGCTTTGGGTTTGACTCTGGCAGATGAGAGTTTAAACAAATTTGAATCCCGCGTGGTGCCACATAGAAAGCGGGTGCTCAACTCACTTGGTCATCCCATCTGGTATAATCCATTAATTCACCACAGCAGCTTGATCCATTTCCGGTTTTGTCGCACTCTGTGCTCCCGCTAGTCCATCACATCCCCATTAATCCACCATCAAACACGCCCTCCACTGGCTGCTTGCAGCATCCCGCTGTAACCAAACCCCTCAGCCTATTAACCAGCCCAATCCCAGTAATA
This sequence comes from Branchipolynoe longqiensis, assembly GCA_030323885.1. Classification (NCBI taxonomy): domain Eukaryota; kingdom Metazoa; phylum Annelida; class Polychaeta; order Phyllodocida; family Polynoidae; genus Branchipolynoe; species Branchipolynoe longqiensis. The sequence goes on along the minus strand of CM059190.1, from coordinate 70,177,475 downwards.
ACACCAAGCAACATTAATTGATTGATTGATTGGCTTTGGGAGTGGTTGGTTGGTCGTTGGAGTTTTACATCCTGGCAACATCTAAGGTCATATCAGGACGGGTATTGACTTGGAGACAGTGCGCACTGATGGTGACTTTATCGTGCTGCCCAACAGGGAAATCAGGCCACCGGCACCCTCACCCGATTTCACACTCAGTCATATTATCCTGACACTGAGCTAACCAGTCCTTGCCCTATCCTATTAATGCCAAGCACCAGGCTAGGAAGCGACAAGTATCAATTTAATAAGTCTAAATATAAGAGAAGAAAACAACAACAAAAAGCAAATCTGACCTTCCTTTCCAAATAGAGGTCAGTCAAGGACAAGGGCGACGGGGTGAGGTGGGTTAACCTCAGCTGAATGGAAAAAATTACTTCCACCCTTCCCCTCCCGGGACCGGGAACGATGCTCTAGAGGAATCCCTAGGTAAGCCCTGAAACTTTCAATTCAGTGAAAGGGAAATACACCTGACATTGACCTTAACCTTGACGTTGACGCTGACCCCACTCAGACGCGGTATAAATAAATGTGTCTGAGGAGGAAGGAGTCACCTGGATCCGACCGCCACCATCGATGTAAACAATTTGATTCTCACCAAGTAGACTGCTGAAGTGGTGACAGGGGTCTCTAGGATGGGGGGGGGGGGGGGGGAGTAAGGGGGAGACGGCCGATGTGTGGTATGGGGGGAGGGTAAAGGGGGGCACGTCTGTGAACGAATATGAGGGGGTGGGTGGAGGCACAGAGGGTCAGGAAGGCTGGGAGATGTTTGGAATGAATGGGAGGGGTTGGGAGTGTGTGTGTGTGGGGGGGGGGGGGGGAGAAGTGAATGCAAGGGGTTGGGAATGTGTGGGAGGGGTTGGGAATGTGTGGGAGGGGTTGGGAATGTGTGGGAGGGGTTGGGAATGTGTGGGAGGGATTGGGAGTGTGTGGAAGCGGTTGGGAGTGAGTGGGAGAGGTTGCAACTGTTCGAAAGAGGTTGGGAGTGGGTGGTAGGGGTTGGGACTGTGGGGGAGGGGTCGTTAGTGTGAGGAAAGTGAGGGAGTCGTAGAAGGAATGAGAGATATGAGAGATGGGGATGAGGAAGAGGGTGTGCACTGTGTAGGAGTAAGGCTGATGGGGTGTGATAAAGGAGGGGGGATTTGGACAGTGCATGGCAGGTGTGTGACTGGTGCAGCAAGAGTGTCAGTAATGATGTCTAGAATGGTGGTGACAGGATGACAGTGTGACATGGTGACAGCGTGACAGTGTGACAGGGTGACAGTGTGATAGTGTGACAGGGTGTCAGTGTGACAGTATGACTGTGTGACCGTGTGACCGTGTGACCGTGTGACCGTGTGACAGGGTGACAGGGTGACAGGGTGACAGGGTGACATTGTGATAGTGTGAGAGTGTGACAGTGTGTGGTATCAGGATCATATGTGGCCGGCAGTAGTGGTGTCAGGAGGGGTGTCAGTACTGGTGTCATGTGTGGCCCACAATAGTTGTGTTACTAGTGGTGTCAAGTGAGATGTCCGTATTAGTGTCAGTTGTGGCTGACAGTAGTGATATCAGTTGTTCATCAAGCACATGTTATATGCATCCTATTCACCATTAATGTTATTTTTATATTCGAATTTTCTATTATCCTACATCGTATCCAGATGTCATACAAATATACATTCTTAACCTTCTTGCTGAAGAACAGCGCGACATCGCCGAAAAACTACCAATTCATAGCAATACAATGTTGACCAAAATGGTAGTTGTGTCAAGAGAGATGTAAGTACTAGTGGAAGTTGTGGCCCATACTAGTAATGTCATTAGAGCTGTAAGTAGTAGTGTCAGTTGTGACTCACAGTAGTGGTGTCACAAGAGCTGTCAATAGTGGTGTCAGTGGTGACCCACATTACTAGTGTTGTCAGTCGAACTGTCACTAGTGGTGTCAGTGCTGGCCCATGGTAGTGTTGCCACTAGAGTTGTCAGTAGTGATACCAACATGGGTGTCAGTAGTGGTATCAGTTTTGGCCCAAAGTAGTGCTGTCACTAGACCTCTCAGTGGTGGTGTCAGTTGTGGTCCACACTACTGCTGTTACCAGAACTGTCAGTAATGATATCAGTAGGAGTGTCATTGGTGATGTCAGTTGATGTCCACAGTAGCGTTGCTCTACATAAGTTAGCAGCGCTGTCACTAGAGCTGGCAATAGTGCTGCCAGATGTGCCCCACATCACTGCTGTCATTAGCGCTGTCAGCGGTGGTGTCAGTAGTGCTGTCAGATGTGGACCACACTACAACTGTCACTAGAGCTGTCAGTAGTGGTGTCAATAGTGATGTATGTTGTGGCCTACAGTAGTGCTGTCGGTAGTACTGTCACTAGAGCTGCCAGTAGTGCCGTCACTAGAGCTGTCAGCGGTGCTGTCATTAGAGCTGTCAGTAGTAGTCCTAGTACTAGTGGGGGTGTCACCTCGTGGAGGTAGTGGCCGGCTGAGGCTTACGTGTGACAATCAGAGCCTAAGGTGTTTAAGACGCCACCTTCACTACAGGACAGCTCCCGTCTACCACCGAACCAGGCCACGTGACTGTTGCAGACGTCACCCCACCCCCGCACACCCATACACACACCCACACACACATACACATACACCACACACACATACACACCAACACACAAACAAATACACCCACACACACACACCCACACATACACCCACACACACCCACAATCACACCCACACACACAGCCACCCACACATGTATACACCCACACACACACAGACACACACATACACCCACACATACTCACACATACACACACCCACACACATCAACTCACACACACCCACACACACACACACATACACAGACATACATGCACACAGCCACACACACACACTCACCCACACTCACACCCACACACCCACACACACAGCCAACTACACACACACACATACACCCACACACACAGCCACATACACATACACACACATACACACACATACACACACCCACACCCACACATCAACTCACTCACACACACACATACATGCACACACAGCCATACACACACATACACACACATAAAAACACCCCCCGGCTCACAGCTGCCGGCCACACGAGACTGAGGCCGGACCGGGGGCCAGGTGGATTAGAGATGCCGGAGGGCGAGGTACCAGTCAACCCCAATATGTGCACCCCGACCACACCCCACACACAACATGCCACACACCTCACACGATACACCACATACCCCACACCCCACGCACCACATACACCACGCCAGAGACCACACACCATACACATCACAATCCACACCACACATCTCACATCACATACCACAAACACTGTAAACCACACAGACACCTCATACCACAGCCCAAAAACCACATACTCCACATATCCCACACACAACACACATCACACACACCAGAACACAAACCACATACCCTACCCCACAACGCACACCACACTTCACACCACACACACCCTGTACCACACATCACACATACCCCACATCACACATACCACACACACAACACACAACACACACAACACACATCATACACCCCACACCACACACCACATACCCTACCCCACAGCACACACCACATACGACACACACCATACATCACACCAACATACCCCATACCCCAATACCCCACAACACACCCCAGATCCCACATACCACACACACAACACACACACCCCACATCATACACTCCACACCACACACCACATACCCTACCCCACAGCACACACCACATATGACACACACCACACCAACATACCCCATACCGCAATACCCCACAATACACCCCACATCCCACATATCACACACACAGCACACACAACACACATCATACACTCCACACCACACACCACATACCCTACCCCACAGCACACACCCCATATGACACACACCACACACCAGACCAACATACCCCATACCCCAATACCACACAATACACACCACATCCCACATACCACAATCACTACACACACAACACACATCATCATACACTCCACACCACACGCCACATACCCTACCCCACAACACACACCACATACAACACACACCACACCAACATACCCCATACCACAATACCCCATAATACACACCACACACACCACACACACAAATCATACCACACACACTACACATCTCAACCAGGCTTATTGGCAGCGTTCCCACCGGAAGCCCCTCACCCCCACCCCCTGCCACCCCCCTCTCACTCACCTATACCATGACGCCCATGTCACTGCCCCCTCTCCTGCTCCCCCCTCCCGTCCGTTCCCGCTCTCCACCGTCCCCTCCCACCTGCTCACCACACCTGCCAAGTTCCCACTGTTAGTAGGGGATCGTTATTGAGAACGCTGCCCCGTTGTCAACACCTTCCCCCTCCCACCTCCCTCCTTGCCTCCTCACCGCCCCGCCCCCCTCATCGCTATATCACCTCACCCCTCACCTCACACACACCCCTCAACCAACCCACCTTTCTACCTCTAATACTGCATCAATTCGTCCACAACTCTGCCCGCTGCACTGGTCAGCAAACAGGCACACATGTACACCAACAACCACCATCACCACGACCACTCACAATCCCACCACCACCACCACCACCACTCCCGATCCCACCATCACCACCACCACCACTCCCAATCTCACCATCATCACCACCACCACTCCCACTCCCAATCCCACTATCACCACCACCACCACCACTCTTAATCCCACCATCACCATCACCACCACCACCACCACTCCCAATCTCACCACCATTACCACCACCACTCCTAATCCCACCATCACCGCCACTCCCAGTCCCACCATCACCACCAACACTCCCAATCCCACTATCACTATCACCATTACCACTCCCAACCTCACCATCATCACCACCACCACCACTCCCAATCCCACCATCACCACCATCACCACCATCACCACCACTCCCAATCCCACCAGCACCAGCACCATTCCCAATCCCACCACCACCATCACTACCACCACCACCGCCGCCACCACTCACAATCCCACCAGCACCAGCAGCAGTGCAGGCCGTAACCCGCAGCGCCAAAGGAACCACCAGCCGAGACGTCCGGTAGATGGCACTGGTGCTTGTGCGCGCTGGTGCTGGTGTTGGGTGGTGTGTGTGTTTGTGTATGAGTGGGTGTGGGTGTGGGTGTGGGTGTGGGTGGTAGATAGTGGTGTGAAGGTAGATAGAGTGTGGTGGTGGTTGTGGTGGTGGTGATGGTGATGGTGCTGGTGGTATGCGGGCTGGGACGATGGTGGGCGGGGCGGGGGAAAGCGAGACCGGGGCAGGGCGAAGCGAGGCCGGGGCGGGGCGGCGGTCTGTGGAGACGGAGACGGGAACGGGAACGATGAGGGGGTGGGTTGAGGGAGGGAGGGAGCGGGGAGGAGGGGAGGGGCGACGGGGCGGGGGGAGGGGGGCGCTTGAGGTTCCCGGCAACCAGCTCGGAGCAGCTCAGTCAGTCAGTGCCTGCAGTTGGTGCGGACCGGCAGGGACCAGCCAGAAACCGGCTGCTGACCGTTCAAAGCTCGCCGTGGCGCCCCCGACACCAGACCGGTGGCGCCTCTCCCGCTGACTGCTCCTCCTCCTCCTCCTCCTGATCCTGCTCCCCTACTCTGCCTCATCATCCTTCTCACGGCTACTAGCCCTCCTAGTCCCGCTCCTCCTCCTCCTCTTATGAGGCCGCCTGCTGTGCCTCCTACCCCCGACGCCGTTGCCGCCGCCACCGCCCCCCTCGCTGTTGTCGTAGTCGCCGGCCCCGTCTGCTCCCAACACCGGCCGCTGCAGCACCACACACCGGCAAAATGGCGTTCAGTCAGCAGGAACAAATGTCCGAGGTGCGCGTGGCACGAGGTCTGAGGAACGCCGAAGATGCAATGAAGGTGAGTGAGTGTGTGAGGAAGTGAGGTGTTGAATGGGGGAGGAGGGGGGGTTGAATGAGGGAGTGAGGAGGGAATGAGCGAGGGGGTGAGGGGTTGAGTGGGTTGGGGAGAGAGTGAGGGAAGGGAGAGTTGGAGGGAGGGAGGGATGGAGGGACAGAGGGAGACTTGGAAGGACTGAGGGAGTGACGATGGGGTGATGGAGGGACGGCAGGATGGAGGGAGAGAGGGAGGGGGGGAGGGAGGGAGTGATGGGTGGAGGAATGGAGGGATGGAGGGAGGCAGGGAGGGAGTGAGATGGGAGTGAGGCAGGGAGGGAGTGAGAGGGGAGTGAGGAAGTGATGGAGTGAGGAACGGCAAAGGGGATGGAGGGCGAGAGGTAAGTGAGGAAGGGGTGGAGGGAGGGATTGGGGGATGGAGGGATGAACTGATGGAGGGATGGGGGGATTGAGTGAGTGACGGATGGAATGAATGAGGGACGGACGGACGGACTGACGGAGGAGGAAAGGTGGAAGGCAGGAAGGGAGACAGGGAGGAAACCAGGGAGGGAGGCAGGGAGGGTGCGGGGGAATGAGACAGGGGGGGGGGGGGGAGGCAGGGGGGGAGAGATGTAGGGTTGGAAACAGGGAGGCAGGCGGGGAGGGTGGGAGGGTGGGAGACAAGTAGGGATGGAAACAGGGAGGGAGGCAGGGAGGGTGGGAGGGTGGGAGGCATGGAGGGAGAGGTGTAGGGATGGAAACAGTGAGGGAGGCAGGGAGGGTGGGAGGGTGGGAGGGAGAGATGTAGGGATGGAAACAGGGAGGCAGGCAGGGAGGGTGGGAGGGTGGGAGGCAGGGAGGGAGAGATGTAGGGATGGAAACAGGGAGGGAGGCAGGGAGGGTGGGAGGGTGTGAGGCAGGGAGGGAGAGATGTAGGGATGGAAACAGGGAGGGTGGCAGGGAGGGTGGGAGGGAGTGAGACAGGGAGGGAGAGATGTAGGAAGGGAGACAGGGAGGGAGGCAGGGAGGGTGGGAGGGGGTGAGGCAGGAAGGGAGGGGTGTAGGAAGGTAGACAGGGAGGGAGGCAGGGAGGGTGGGAGGGGGTGAGACGGGGAGGGAGGGTGGTAAGGGGTAAGACAGGGAACAAGGGATGCAGGGAGGTAGGGAGAGTACCTGCAAGTCGGGTAGGGACTCCCCCTCCCCCCCCCCGTACACACACCCCCGCCCTCAGTAGTCAGTCCCCCAGTACTGCCAACCCACAACTGAATCCCCCCACCAAGTACCTCCCACCAGGCCAATACTCCCGGGTCTCCTCTCCAAGTCCCGGCCTAGCTACCCGGCCACCCGACCACCCGGCCCGGCCTCTGGGCGACAGGCCAGCCCCACTCCTTCCAGCTCCTGGTATGCACATTTAGATCGGGCCGGTACGGAGTCACTGTGGGTGGGGGAGGTGAAGGTGAGGGGGGGGGGGGGGTGGCTGGTGAGTATGAGAATTGATTTTTTATATATATATATTATATATATATATATATATATATATACCCGAGGTGCATATATATACCCGAGCCTATATATTTTGAATATATATGTATATATATGTATATATATATATATCTCTATATTTATAAATAATATCAATACTCCATATATATGTAGCCTCACCGACATGTCTACTGTATACTTATTGTACCGATACTACAGACACATTTATATAGCCAGACACATATGTGTACTGTAAATTTAGTGTACCAATACTACATATATATAGCCACACACATATGTGTATTGTAAAATTATTGTACCAATACTACATACACAGCCACAGACATATATGTACTGTACTGTATAATTAGTGTACCAATACTGCATATATATGTGGCCATACATATATGTGTACTGTATAATTATTTTACTAATGATATATACATATCTGTAATCACACACATAGGTGTAATGTATAATTACAGTACCAATACTACATACATATATGTAACCACACATATGTGTTCTGTATAATTACTGTACCAATACTACATACATATATGCAGCCACACATATGTGTTCTGTATAATTACTGTACCAATACTACATATGTTTTTTTTTGTTTTTTTTTATTGAGGCTGTATTTATACTGTCCATAGCATATAAGCCCGGGTACCCAGGCTTGTTTTCAATGCTGGCCAGTTGTAGTGTTGGTGTTATCTTACCACACAGTGGCTGCTGATAAGGTATTTGATTGCCTGCATTTCAGTAGCAGATAGATAATTGGTTGGTATGGTTAGTAGCCTATGTTAGTTTTTTTGGATTTTCTTGGTATATATGTTTTTATTTTTCTACTCTTATTACTAGACTAGCCTACTCCTATTTACATATCATAGGCTTGTACGTAGCTGTGTGGTGTGTTATCTGGCTACTTTTGGCATGGTTACCTTCCTGTAGCCACACACATATATGTGTACTATAATAATTAGTGTACCAACGCTACATATATTTATTTGTGTGTAGACACAGACCTATGTGTACTGTATACTTATTGCACCATTGCTACATATATATATATATATATATATATATATATATATAGACAAACACCTATACGTACTGTATAATTAATATAATAATAATATACATACATATCCACACGCATGTGTCTATGCTATAGTTAGTGTGCCCAGAGTATAATTCAAAACACGAGGCGGAAGTACATAATGTGGAAATTTTAATCAGAGTAAGGGTGAAGTGAAGGTAGTAATCAATGTCAAGTAGTAAGTCAATAATCAATGATCAAGGTAATCAATTAGGAAGGTCATGGTTGAGTACAGTAATGAGTGTAGGTAAATCAATCAGGTTCAATGATAGGTGAAGTGTCAATAAGTAATAATTCGTTGGTTCAAGTGTTCAGGTAGATAAGTCGAGAGTGAGGGTAGGTTAATGAGTCGATAATCAAGGTAGGCAAGAATGAAGTCTCTGGGTGACCCGGACCTCAACCAAATAAAGTGGAGAGGGCCCGGGTTGCCGCGGTGAAGGAGCGGGCCGGTACGTATTGGTGTACGGCCGACGATCGCCAGTGTCCGAGGTCTTGGACGTCTTGGATAGGTGCACCGGCGGCCGCGCAGGCCTGTGCAGCCCCTCGACGGAGGCTGTGGAGGGTATAAGCCCGATGGTCAGGGCATCCAATGTCGCGGAGTGCAGCGCGAAGCGCGGTGGTGAGAGTCGAGATGGTGAGGGGAGACCGCTGAGGGGTGAGGAAGGCTGGCGAAGAGGGCGACACCCGGATGCTGGTGTCGTATCGACGCCAGGCCCTCACAGGGCAGCACACGGAGGCGGGTATGGCTGGTATCGTGATGGAGAAGCGGTCCGAGCGGGAGACTGAGGTCTTGGTCGACCGGACGTTGATGGTGATGTGGGTCCCTAAGTCGACGATGTCCTTATGTCGAATGGTGTGGCCTGGGTCGTGGGGCCGGCCGGTGACGAGAAGGTTTCCTTGCCTGAGGAGGGAGAAGAATCCGAGGAGTATGGCGGATGTGAGGACTCGGGCGCGCGGCCCAGCCCGTAGAAGGTAGCGGACGACCCCGAGGAGGTGCTGGACGGTGAGGGGTGGAGCCTGCCGTGGGCGGTGGGATGAGGTCCGTATGATGCCACGCTTGACGATGGATACCAGATAGGTCTCGAAGCTGCGGGTCTTTCCGTCGTTAAGCCTCACCCAGGTCTTGGCCGCGCTGAGGTGGTTCATGATTGCCCCGGGTGACCTGAGTGAGGTGGAGAGGTGAGCGAGGTAGGAGGCCAGATCTATCTGGGTCGGCCGGAGTGGGTTGTAGTCACGGCTGCGGGAGTGCTCGAGGTAGGTGGTGACTTGTCGATGCTTATTCCGCCATGTCCCGTGGGCGAGCCCGGCGCGGAACAGGTGGATGACGTCTTGGTGGTCCTGGTGTGTGCCTGGAAGAGAGAGGCAAATTAGTGTCTCTTCCAGGCTAGTCATCATTGGTGACTAGGGAGGAGTCGTGGTGAGCCCGTATGCGGGTGAGGCCCATGTCGTCGACAAAGCGGTTGGCTCTGAGTCTTGCAGCATGGTCGAAGGGGGCCCTGCTGAGGGCGTCTGCGAAGGCTATCTCGGCACCTGGCTTGTGGATGACCTGGATTTCGCAAGAGTTAAGTGCAGCGAATCGCCAGATCGCCCGTGCACAGGCACAGAGGGTTGGATCCCTCCCGGCACCGGAGTCGAGGACGATCTGGGAGGCCTGGTTGTCGGTGTTGATCACAACGGCATAGTCTTGGGGGTTTGGGGGGGGTGAGTGCGTGGAGGGCGACGACCAGGTTTATAGCCTCGAGCTGGGCAATGTTGTGTCCGTCGGCCAGGAAGCCTGGCTGGTATTCTTCAGTCATGTAGCCTGCGGGGGAGTGCGCTCCGCCGGCGAGGAGGGAAGAGTCGCACTCGATCACCCATTCGTGCTTGGGTGGTGGGCGGAGGAGGACAACGCCGTTGGAGGCATGGGCATACTGCCTGAACCATAGTATGTCCTTGGTCATTTCGGCGGTAATGGTGTGCTTTCCAGTGTAAGGTGCACTTCTGAGGGCGTTGAGGATCCTGTTCATGAAGCGCCTGGCGGGTCTGACGCATTTTGCAATATGTTGGAGCCTCCCAACTAGGCGTTGGAGGTCCTTCCTGGAAGCCTTTGTTGTGGGTGCCCAGGCGGCGCATTCGGCGACGACTTCGTCGAGCTTGGCTGGGGGGATCCGGACGATCATGTCGACCGTGTCCACCTCAAACCCGAGCCACTCGACGCACTGGGTGGGGGGAATGCACTTGTGTGGGGAGAGTGCCAGGCCCAGGTCTGCGGCGAGGTGGATCGCGTCGAGGTAGGCGAGGGTGGCATCGTATTCAGTGGCGGCAGACCCGACGAAGTCGTCCAGGTAACAGAGGACGAAGTGGCCCTTCCGGCGTAGCAGGTATGTGACCGCATTCGTAGTGCGGGCGCAGGCCATGGAGGAGGTGCGGCACCCGAAGGGGGGGGCGATGTCGTAGTAGGTGTCGCCGTCGATTGTTATTCCTAGGAGGGGGACAGACAGGGGGCATGTCCTGAGCTGTCTGTATGCACGGGCGAGGTCGATCGTCCATATATATGCGCCTTGCCCGAGGCGGGTGACTTCGTCGGTGAGGTTGTTTATGTTGGGGAGGGTGTAGGTGGTGGGCCTCCCTTGGTAGTGTCCTTTGCGTATGCCGGCGTTAACGCTGGCGCCCCTTGGGTAGCTGAGGTCGACGATGACCCGGCGCTCGACGGTATTCTTCTTGGGTCGGGTCATCATCGGGCTCGTCTGGGCCCAAGGGGCGAAGGGAGGTTGGGGGAAAGGCCCGAGGAGTGCGCCCTTGGACGCCTCGTCCTTGACGTACTTGCGGATCCATTGCAGGTGGTCAGGGTCCTCGCGGTGGTTGGCGGTCGACGGGACGGGGGGGGGCGTCGGCGGTGTAGTCGACCGGCCACCCGAACTCGAGGAAGTCGAGTAACTCGGCATCGTGGTAGCCGGCTAGGAGTGCCCTCCATCGGTCGATGTTGAGGTCGGATGGCACCGGTATGCGTGCTGCTACGTGGTTAGGGAGGGCAGTCGCCCGGACTTGGTCGAATATGTGCCTGTATACTTCATGCCCCCATGCGGCGGGAACGGTGGTGGGCCATATGTTGTGTAGGGTAGTCTTGTAGGAGAGGGGGGTGTGAGGGGGGTTGTAGGGGGGAGAAGGGGAGTCGACTTGATCGTCGGTTATGTCGTCGATGTCTTCACTGGGATGTGCCCGGTCATGGTAGGTGAGTAGGGCGTCGGGTGCCGCGGCCGGGTCGAGTTCGTCGTCGTCTGTGGGGGCTGTGCGTTGGCTGGCGGTGGCGGGTTGGACGCATGCTATGGTGGCATCAGTCGGCTCGTATCGCACGACAACATCTGTGGTGATGGAGGTGTGTGGGCGTTGTCGGGTGTTGGACCGTGTGCGTGGCCGGACACGGGTGGTGGTGGCGGTGGGGGTGTGTGGGGGAGGTCAGTGGGAAGGCGTTGGGGTTGGGGGGCGGGAGGGGGTGAGATTGTGTGTGGTGGTCGGGGCTGGGGGAGTTTCCGATTTCCGGTTCCGGGTGGGGGCTTCCGGGGTGTGTGTTCCGGGCGGCATCTGTCTGAGGACGGGTTATGGGTGCGGTGTCGGGTAGGCGGGCGGGGTCGTTGTCCGGGGCCGTCCAGGGTGCCGCGGCGGTGTCGGGTAGGCGAGCAGCGTAATGACCATTAGCGGTGTCGTTAGTGGCGGCATATGGGTCGGGGGTGCCGACTGATGGGTCGGAGGCGGCGACATCTGGCGGTGAGGGGTGGCGGTCTGCGTCCGGCGTGAGGCGGCGGTTAGGGGTGTCCAGTGACGCGTGTTTTGAGTTGCTCCAGCTTGTTTTGGCGGGAATCTCAGCATCGGTCTGGGCCGGTCTGGCCGTTACGCCACGTGGTGCGTTTTTGGCGGGAGCGGGGTCGGTGGGCGCGTCAGCGTGGGCGGATTCGGTCTCAGTGCCGTATGAGTGTGGTTTTGGGTCCCAGGGCGGGATTAACGGGACGAACCTGCGTGTAGAGGAGACGAGGCGCAGGGCAGGTGGGGTCGGCTGCGGGGTGTCTCGTGCGTCGTCTGAGGTGGCGTTTTCTGCGGCCTCGCCAGGGCCGCTATCTAAAAATCCGCCCTCGCTGAGTCTTCTGTGTCGAGTGCCGCGGCTTTGCGCTCAGTCTGTCGCTTTTTGTTGTTGCACTCTTGCTCTCTGTGTGGGTTGGATTTTTTATACTTGTTAGCGCACCAGGCGCACAGATGTGCGCGTCGATCGCTCCCGGTGCCGTGGGATGCAGTGTACCCACAATCCGTGCCCCAGTTCCATTTGTGGCATGGGCGCCCGTCCGTCTCAGTGTTAAACTCTGGGCGTCTGTAGGGTGTAGTGTTCGTGGCTGTCGTTTGTTCGTCAGTGCGTGAGTGGAGGGGTCTGGTGGTGTGATCGGCCTTAGCGGCTCGCTTTTCCTCTTCCTTCCGTATGCCTGCAAGGCAGGCTGCGCGCTGTAGGTCTTTAATTGCCTGTTCGTCGCGCCAGGCCTTAGGGAGGCGGCCGTCTTCTATCATGGAGAAAACCTTCTCCGACCAGGCGAGGCACGTGTCCCACTTCCACTCTGCGGCCATGTCAAACATCTCGTCCTGGTGGCTGAGTATGGGTTTTATCCATGACCGGGGCACTTTAGGGTCTTTGCGCATTCGTGACAGGGCCGCCAGGTACTCGTGCCACGTGCTCTCCCCGGGGCCCACTTTGCCTTTGCGCTCGTCCCTAATAACGTACGTGTGGGGGAGGAGTTGGGTCCTACCTCTTTTGTCGTTCCGTCCGTTTGGGTTGGTTCCGATGATGGCGTCGATCACATCCTTTTGGTGGTAGTCGTCTTCGCTCGAAGATGTGGCGGTGGCGCACCTTGCGTGGCGCGACCTCCTGTGTTTTGATCGCTCTTGGGATTCTGACCTGTTCCGTCGATCCTTATGGGTGCGTTGGCTGCGAGGCGTGGGTCTCGGCGATCTGGGTGATCTCGGTGAACGTGCGTGGGAGGTCTGAGCACGTGGCGTTGGAGACTGGTCTGGGTCTGGGGTGCCGCGTTTCCTGCGTTTGGGGACGGGTCTGTCGTCTGACGAGTTGCTCTGCGATCGCTTGTCTGTCTTGCGGGTCTCCAGTGCCTTGATCCTATCCGACATGGTTTTGGACAGGTCGGCTTGCTGGCGTATTGAGTCGGTCACAGACTGTCTGAGCATAGTGAGCTGCTCGGCCGCAGACATGTCGTCGTCGGTCGTTTCGCCCGCCGTGGTTTTGGGTTTAACTACGACGGAGCGTGGTCTGCCCCGCTGGCGTGGTGTGCGTGTGGCGTCGTCAGACACGGTGGCAGCCGGGGTGTCTGCTGTTCGTTGGGTTGTCTTGCGTGGCGGCATGGTGACGGTTGGTGTTCGTTGATGGTGGAGGACAGCCGGGAGGCGACTTGAAAAGAGGTGTTGGTGGCGAGGCGTGTGGTGGAGAAGTGGCAGAGTGAGAGGAGAGCGGAAGTGAGGTGGGGAAGGGCAGGGGACCAGCGGCGGCACCAGCGGCGGCACCGGCGGCGGCACCAGCGGTGGGTGCCGGTGCCGCCACCTGGAGGGGAGGAGGGGAGAGGAAAGGGGGGGGGGGGGGGGGGGGGGGGGGGGGCGTCGGTGGCGCCGTCTGGATAGAGTGGAGGCGAGGGGGACGTAGAGAAGGGGTGGTAGGGGGGGAGAGAGTGGGGGAGGAGGGGAGAGATGGAAGGTTGGAGGAGGTTAGGAAGGGGAGGGTTCCCGCCTCTGTTTCGAATTACCCATATTGCCGTAGCAATATGAACAATAAATACACTGTCTTACATTGGGAATTATTTGTATTTGCGACTCCTACTACTACTCAGAACTACTTGTACTATTGATCACTTGTGTTGTGAAATACATTTTTCGTGAGTGTGATTGCGCGAAAATATTTGATTCATCAGAATACCTCATTAACTCAGCCCTGAAGCACGTCTGTAGTTAGAGTTATTCACTCAGTTCGTTGATGATGGTGAATGTTAGCAACAGGATGGTGTATGAGAATGAGGACAGGGTTATGGTTTGCGTTATTTATATTCATCAATTAAAGGTACATAATTCGGCAATTGCTTACTCTACATAGGATAATGTGGGAGAGATAACCCAGATGGTAGGTGCATGTGTTATTATATATATATATATATATATATATATATTTATATGAATATAAACAAAAAGAAAAAATCCTCCAGTGCGACTGACACTGGTCAACATCCGGTGGAGGTGAGATGAGCCAAGATGGCACCACTCGCTCAGAGGAATTTATATATATATATATATATATATATATATGTATATATACAGTAAAACCTCTCTATACCGACCCCTCCACAGATCGACCACTCCCCTATATCGATCGCTTTATTTGGGTCCCAACAATACCATTGTAAGGATATTCTAACTCTCTAAACCGACCACCTCTCTAAATGGACCACTTAAAGTCGATCCCATGGTCGCTCGATTTAGAGAGGTTTTACTGTATGCATGTATGTATGTATGTATATATATATATATATATATCTATATGAGACAGAGAACGGCATAGATTATTATGCTCTGGTATTATATACTGGATCCAAACTGAGAGTCGGCCATGTCCTCCTTTATATTCCCATATTGTAACTACACTGCATGTATATAATTAGCACCGGACATGGTGGCCGAATCGGTAGAGCGCAAGCTTCCCATGTGGAAAGTCGGGAGTTTGAATCACAACCGAGTCTAACCAGTGACTTTTATATTGATGCTAAGTATATCGCTACCTAGCCTGGCGGTAAGTATTAATAGGATAGGACAAGAATTAGCTAGCATAGTATCAGGATAATCAGGAAAAATGCGAACACAGCAAATATAGTTATGGCATTTTTAATGAAGGAAAGTTAAACGTCATGTTATACAAATGTCAGCTCACAAATGCTTAAGAAACGAGGCTAGAGATGCTATGGCCCTACTTTCCACTTTCACATGTAGGGTTGGTGGGAGGCCAATTTAAAGCTGGTTATTTTCTCTTGGCTCCTCCGGTCGTAATGACCAAACCCCGGCGCTGCGCCGCCTTATATAGCGAAAGTCTTCCCGAAAGGGGCGCATCGGCAGTTCAAGTGTACTGGGTAATATGTCATCAAGTCCTGTTTACCCGATCGGCAACCAGGTTAGAAAAGACCCGCTAGTCAGCGATTGAGGTTGTTACATAGTTCTAAAGAATGCCGCTAGTCGGCGACACAATAGACGTCCTTAGTACTGGCACGCCTTGGTCTGTATTTGCGATCCTGATTAGCCGCAATGCCAAAGCATTACGAACAATGTGACTGTGTGGGATTTCGGGTCATGGTTCCAATGGCCTGGTCTCCCAGTGGATCAGCACTATACAGTTGCAATGAGTGTGCACTATCACAAGTCGGTACCCATTCTGATATGACCTTAGATGTTGCTAGGACATAAAATAACAAACAGGATACATTGGCATGCTTAGATGTCTATCAGACAGGTCGAGTATAGGTGTTCCTGGCAACTGTTGCTGCAGTGTCTTTGTTGTGTTATTCTTTGTGGGGTTTTTTTGCGACGAGACTCAGTAGGTTACTGGCGCATGCGCGACATTTACAAAACAACTAGGCAACTTCATCCTAAAAATATTATTCCGTATGAACCAACACCTAACATTGCCGCCCCCTCTCTTTGTTTATTCTCCAGATCTACATGTTAATTGCACTTGAAATAATCCAATCCCCTCCTGTGGGATTGGGGGCTCTAATGCCTTTTGCCATCTTACTTTATGCAGCACTATGAAGTTGCCATGAGTGCAGGCTGTCACAAATCGGTGCTCTACTTGATCGGACCTTAGATATTGCCAGGAAGTAAAACCCCAATGAACGAACTTTGAGCTATCTGAGGTGATATCATCACCACCGTTACTGACTTACTCCGGATAGAGTTGTTCATTACAACGCTATCCTCAGTAGGATAGTATGTAATAACTAATATATAGAAGAGAACTGGTAAGTTGTAGTGTCCTTGTTTATATTCCCATAATAGATTATAGAGCACATAAATAACCACCTGCTATACGAGGGCATCATTTATTTATTTATATATATATATCTATATATAGATTTGTTTTGTTTGTTGTTGTTTTACGTCCTAGCAACATCTAAGGTCATATCAGGACGGGTACCGACTTGTGACAGTGCGCACTCATGGCGACTTTATAGTGCTGTCCCACTGGGAAACCAGGCCGCCGGCACCATGACCTGGTATCCCACTCAGTCACATTATCCTGACACTGAGCACACCAGTCCTTGCCCTGTCCTAATATTGCGAGCGCCTGGCTAGGAAGCAACAAGTATCAATTTTAAAAGTCATTGGTTTGACTCGACCGGGACTCGAACCCACGACCCCACGATCTACCAGCACGGGAGATGGACGCTCTAACTCATTCGGCCATCCCGTCTGGTTTCTATATATAGATAGATAGATAGATATTTATATATCCCTGTGTGCACAAATACTCAGGTATTTGTCCATTATTCAGTTTGTTTGTTTGTTTGTTGGGGATTTACGTCCCAGCCATTTTGAGTCGACATTTGATTTACATTCTACTTTTTTAGATTGTTGTTTTCATACCCTGCATGGGGTCGACAGAGTCAAATAAAATCATCGCCATTGTCATCGACATTGTCATTGTCAAGATCTAAAGTTAGGACGGGTACTGACTTGCAACAATGCACACTAATGGCAACTTTATAACGTTGCCCCACTGGGAGACTGGAGATTTCCGCTCTACCGATTCGGCCACGACGCCGGTATATCCAGTTGGTTATCGTGGGTGTTATAGGTATACATATTTAACCGTCGGGCTAATCCTATACGTGATATATAAGAATTATGGGAGTACAATCTTGCCTTCCCACTCCCTTGTTGTTCTACTCTCCTGGGGGTGCCACCACCTGGCTCCCCACCCTACTGACACCAACAAGTCTAATCGCGAAGAGCCAGTCAGACATTGTCAGAGATTACACCTGTCTCAACCCACTTCTTCATGTTCTTAAACCTTCTAACACTGAACTCAATGTATATATGTATATGAAGAGCTCTTTTCCAAAACGTGATAAGCGCCAATCCAAAAAATTACAGTGCAGCGTCAAGAATGGAAGCGTGCCGGTGGCGGCGCCACCGGTCACGTGGTTGGAGGGGGGGGGGGGCCATACATCAAGTAAGCCACCCCACCAATAATAAGGTAGTAAATAAACATATAATCCCTTTCGTGCCTTTATACTCGTATAATGCTTATACATTATATATATATATAAATATATATATGAAGAGCTCTTTATATATATGAAATGTTCTTTTCCAAAACAAAATTTATGAACTTGGCAGTGGCAATGCAAACTCATTTTTTGGATTGGCACTTATCGCATTCTGGAAAAAAGCTCTTCATATATATGCATGTTCTATAAGAACTTATGCGAATATAAATAATGGAATATATATGAGCCTGTCTCAAAAGGTGCTAGCTCTTCGTTTTTTTGTCCATAGTAATGATTGACACAAAACAGCACAGAGACGGTTACACTGAAAACACAAGGACATTTGCTTCAGATCAATATGTATTGTATTGGGATTATGAAACACCATGTAAAAAACAAATCCGTTTATCCTGAGCAAATGCATAAGTAGATAGTGTCTTGATCGTTACTATGGACAAAGTTTTGTCCCATATTGCTTAGCACCTTTTGAGACAGTCTCATATGTATATATATTGAGCAGCTGGGTGACACTGCGGGGGCCCGACAAAGGATGCCACAGGGCGTAACTAAGGGTGGTAGATGGATGTTAATGACTTCCACGAATTTATACTCGCATATTCCTTATACATCCAGCATATATAACTGATTGCATCTGACGCTGCTGGTGGCGCCCCCACCCAGCGGCCGGTCACACTACAACATCCACGTCCTGGCGAATATCTGTATTATTTATGTGATTTTTAACACATTATACAAATATAAATTCTCAGAGAGAAATAAATGTTCTATTACCTTAGATCTTCCTCCTGATCTGACACATTGGTGGAGTATGCCTACCCCCCCCCTCCCCCCTCCGGGAGCAGTGCGTGTAACCGGGTCCCCCCCCCCCCCCACTGCGTCACACTCCTCACTGTCACAAGTCAATACCCCTCCTGATATGACGTTAGATGTTGCTAGGACGAAAAACTCCTACAACCAACCAACTGCACAATGTGGCTTCTGGGCCTATCGCCTATTTGAAGCCCGTGTGTAGCTCGGCTGTTTCGCCATAATAGTCGTCTTACTCCTAACGCAACATTGCGTAGATATTGCGAATCTCCAAAGCGGTCTATAAATAGCATGGCTAGGGAGCCTAGTGGCAAATGTCCAGGAGTGAGCGATGTTTAAAGTTGCATGGTCCGCGGAAAAGATCAAATTTTCAAAACAAAAACATTTATCTAGATTTGATTCTACATGCCTAACTAATACCTCAGTCACACTACAACTTGCGACCACTTTGCGACCACCTTACCCCAAAGAACCCACACTCACCAGTGATGTCCTTGCAACCAAAACAATGGTTTCCGACATCTGTGTGTCACTAGTGACTGTGGGTTCTTTGGTCCAAAGAGGTCGCAAAGTGGTCGCAAGCTTTAGTGTGACTGGGGCTTTAGATACTGGTGCAGTTATTAAGCATTTGCCGTCACATATATAAGGGAATACTGGGTGAGCTTAATAGAATCTATTACTGCAGAAGCCTGTGGTGTTAGAGTTTTGGCAAGCTTGCCAAAATTAATTTAGCACGTTTGCACTTCAAACATATCAAAAGTTAGCCATTTAAAATAAAAGTTACCACAAACTAAAGTAATGTAGATTATAATGACCAAGCTAATATATTTATGTCAGAAAACTTGCAGAAACTCAAAACCATCGGACTATGCAACTTTAATATTCAAAGGATCGGCATCGGCGCTGTTTAACAACAACAAGAACAACGACGACAACCACAAAAACAATAGCCTCGTTCATCCATACTGCCTTCGCGGTTTGAATCGATGGATCACCCGGAGGCATCGGTCATTTGTGGGTCGACGGAAAACAACGCCGCCAGGGCATGACTACACTGCCCGATACCGCCACCATGTGGGCGAGGAAGTACCATTCACTTATGGTGTTGCGCTTCTGGCCTCGCTTTCCCCATTGGTCGGGAGTGTTGCCAGGTCTTGGTTGGTGTTTTGTTTGTTGGTGATTCCAGTCTATCACTATCATCAGAAGAGGCGCCTAGTAAGAGGTGGGTGTGGTCCTGGTGTTCGACGTGGGGTGGTCAATGTGGGAAAAGTTGGTTGTGGTCCTTGTGTTCGACGTGGGGTGGTCAATGTGGGACAAGTTGGTTGTGGTCCTTGTGTTAGACGTGGGGTGATCAATGTGGGAAAAGTAGGGTTGGTTGGTTGTTGGAGTTTTATTTCCTGGCAACATCTAAGGTAATATGGGGCCGGGCACCGACTTCTGACAGTGCGCACTCGTGTTGACTTTATAGTGCTGCCCCACTGGGAAATCATGACGCCGGCACCATGACCTGATATCCCACTCATTTACATGATCCTGACACTGAGGTAACCAGTCATTGCCCTATTTTTTTTTCTTGAAGATTTTCACTGCCTATCATGGATAAGTCTGAATAGACTTGTTTTCACCATTAGACACTTTGTCGATAGAAAACCCAAGCCTACACTTTTACTGACCCAAGGGATTTTTTTACCTCCCACACCACATAGACATGGTATGAGAGCAACTGGCCTTTGATGACGCTGTAAGTTATACACTATTACTGTTGAGCTCCAGGCTAGGAAGGGACAAGTATCAATTGTAAAGTCATTGGTTTCACTCGACCGGAAGCCAAACTCCCGATCTCCCGCACGCGACATCCGCGCTCTACCGATTCGGCCACCGCGCCCGGTGAAAAGCGGGATTAGTCACTGTTGTAAAAGTGGGGTGGTTATAATGTTAAAGGTGGGAAGATCATGGTGTAAAATATTCCGATTTAATGCATTGGTGGGGGAATGCAAATGTTCTATTACTGATCGGGTATACGTGATCAGGTACATGTATGTGTATGTATAGGTGTTGGTGGTGCCTGAGTGAGATGTAAATAGACATAGTGGTGCTGGCAGGGCTGTGTGTAAGGGGCACTCAGAGCCTACCCCTTCCTCCCTCTGCTAGGTAGGATCACCACACTCAGGCTCAAGGCAGGTGGTGGCCAAGGGAGCCACACAGCTTGGTGGTGGTGAGCAGATCACTGGTAACCATGGGGACCAGGAATGCTGGATCCCTATTGGTAGAGCTAAGAATTCTTGTTTCCCATTGGGGGAATAGGGTGGGGTGATACTCTACACTGAATCCATGTACCATATGAATAATAAACCAGAGGGCTTGACTCTCTCTCTTCTTTTACACTTTATACTCTTCCTTTCTCTTTGTCTGTATTGATTTCACTATAGCCTGCCTACACAACCACAGATTCGAGCCATAGACTTTACATACTGGTGACCACGACGGGTGGTAAATCTATTAGTTGGAGGAGCAGATTAAACTTTACTTTATGGAGACCTAGTATTTACAATGGTGTTAAAAGTGGGGTGGTCACGTGTTGTACTCCCATGAGTAGATTTTCTAGCTTACATAATTTCTTAGTAGTTTCTGAAAGCTGCGCAGTCTAATGAAGCATCACGTTTTCAAAACCAAAACAATTATTTAGATTTGAATCTACATATGTAATTTAAGTACTGATGCATATATTCCGCACTGGAAGCCTGCGCTCTACCGACTCGACCACCACGTCCGGTATATATGTCACAAGAAAAAGGAAATTCTTGCGTCTTAGATGTAGCCATCGCCCTACTTAGCCTTGCGTCTTAGAAGCAGCCATCGCCCTACTTAGCAGTCACGTGGTCTTGTGAGAATGCTGGCGCAATCAGAACCATAACTTAATATGGCACATCAGTGGCACTCAGCCAAATTAGGTAGAAGTGCATAGGTGCGCTGAAAGGCCTGCGCGTCACTACTTATTCTAGAATAGTGGGCAAATATGCAGTGTATAATTATATAGCATATATAAATACAATCTAATCAGCGCTACTACGTTGCTGAGTGGCATGAGTTGTGTAAAAGAAGAATGTATGTATATATATATATATATATATATATCAATTCATATGTATATCAATTCATATATATATATTTTTACTAGATATAGATATATAGATATATATATATATATATCTATATATATATCCATGCTGTGCATGGGTTAAAGCTATGTTCCGAATCAATCCCTGGAGCAATAATATTGTGTTAAGGCGGTCACAATGACAGTCTGGTCGAAGTGACCAAAGTTAGTTAAAAAACCATCAAAATTAACATGAAATTCAATTTGTTTAAATTCTAAATTAATATGAAATGTGTATGCTAGGAAAAGAAAAACACACAAAGAGTTCAGGCGCAAAACAACGTAAACTTGTATCTGAAATCTGACCATTTAAGATTGCCATTCAAATTTTACTCTTTGCATATATGAAGAGCTCTTTTCCAAAATGCAATAAATTAATTATTTTGGATTGGCGCTTATTGCGTTTTTTGGAAATATATATATATATGATTACTAAAACTGACTTAAATCGCATAGTCTGATGGTTTTGAATTTCTGTAATTTTTCTGAGATAAATACGTTAAATTGATTGTTATAATCTACCTTACTTTAGTCTGAAGTAACTTTTATTTTAGATGTTAAACTTTTTAGATATTTGAATCACAGGCATGTCAAATTAGTTTCAGCAAGCACGCCAAAACTCGGACACCATTGGCTTCAGCAGTAAAAGCTTCGATTAAATTGACTCGGCATTCCCTTCTATATGGCAACAAATGCTTAATAAGTGCATCAGTATCTAAGTTAGATATGTAGAATCAATTCTGGACAATTGGTTTGGTTTTGAAAATTTGATACTTCATCGGACTATGCAGCTTTAATGAATAAATACGACTAACTTATTTTTACTGTGAAAATGGCACTGGCTTACAAACACGCCATTAAGCCATCAGTAATCAATCAATTATTCTCCATGTGCACATTACTTAGGAATATTTCCGTCTACCCTAATCAAACTAACAGTCCATGGTGAGGTGAGTTGAGATGTATTTAACCACAAGCATTTAATCAGGTCAGTGTATGGCTTCCTCAAGGGGTGATCTTCAAGCCAAGTAACCATTAAATTAAAGTACATTAAATTACATTAAATTACATTATATTACATTAAATTTCATTAAATTACATTAAATTAGATTAAATTACATTAAATTACATTACATTAAATTAAAGTTCATAATTACACTATATACATTTGTAAACCCAACTCTACAAGAACCCGATAGGAGGATATCATAGTTGATGGAAACAAGTATGAACTCTGTTCCAGAATTCACGTACCTCGGAAGCACTATATCAAGTGATGGACGCATTGATGCTAAAATACAGAGGAGGATGGCCTAGGCTACCACATCTTTCGGCCGACTACGCCAGAGACTCTGGAACAACCACCATGTGTCCATGCGGGTCAACGGCAATATAGACCATGCAATCATGCTATCCACCCTACTATACGGAGCCGAGGCCTGGACAGTGTACAGATGACAGGTGAAAAAGCTGCATGCCTTCATGATTTGACATCTGCGTTCAATCATGAGGCTAAGCTGGAAGGACAAAGTGACAAATAAGGAAATACTCGAACGGACAGGGCTGCCCTCTATGGAAGATCTTCTGATCAAAAAGAATCTCCAGTGGACTGGACACCTCATGAGGATGTCATCAGACAGGCTTACAAAGCAGATCCTCTATTCTCAACTGTCTTCTGGTTATAGAAAGAGAGGGCGCCCTCGTCTCCGGTTCAAGGATACCATCAAGAGAAACCTGAAGCTGAGAGACATTAAGACTGACTCATGGACATCATTCTCACATCAGAGAGCTAAATGGAGAGCGGCAGTCACGTAATTAAATCAGTCTTTGTCGCATTGCGACCGACAGCATGATAATGATGATGACATTTGTAAAGTCTAATGCTCGAATATGCGGCTGTGTAGCCAGGCTATGATGAAATCAATACAGCCAAAGAGAAAGGAAGAGTATAAAGTGTAAAGAAGAAGAGAGAGCCAATCCTTATGGTTTATTATTTATATGGTTACATGGGTTCATTGTAGAGTATCACCCCACCCCTTTCCCCCAATGGAAAACAAGCATTCTTGGCCCTACCAATAGGGATCCAGCATTCCTAGTCCCCATGGATACCAGTGGTCTGCCCACCACCACCAAGCTGTATGGCCCAATGGCCACCACCAACCTTGAACTTTGAGTGTGGTGATCCCTATCCCAGCAGAGGGGGTAGGCCCTGAGTGTACTCTCACCCAGAGCTGCCAGCACCACTATGTCTATTTAAATCCCACTCAGGCACCACCAACCCATACATATATACATATAATATATACATACATGCGCATGGTCATGTACACCGATCAGTATTAGAACATTTGCATTCCCCCTATGCCGAATATTGGACTATTTTACACATTGTTACAATAAATTGCCAATTGGAATCATTACCAACAATCAGACATATCCCTGTATGTATACATATACATCAGCATTTCACGTGCATATGGGCACAGGATAAGTGATGCCAAAGTTATACCATAATGACTCCAATTTACGCAATTTGATCCTATTGTCATGGGGATGATGAAAAGGGGAAATATTGCACCTAGAGTGCGACTTGAACCCATATCTCTTGCATTGCAGGCTAGTGCGCTAACTGCCTGGAGTTGTAGGAAAGAAGTATATTGGCTCCCACCTAGGCTCCCTGATGCAATCACCCTATCTACGCCCACCTATCTATGTGGTTCCTTGCCTGAGAGGTTAGTGCAGTCCCCCTGGAATTGTAAGTCTTTTAAATGGTTTACATCCATAAGTCGTGTATTGCTTACATGAGGGTTTGCCGGCCTAGATAACACAAGGTGGCGCTCGTGTACCATCAGTTCATACTCTTCGTGTACTATGAATGTCTGACTGCCTACCTCCCTGCTTGCCTGCCTGCCTGCCTGCTTGCTTGCCTGCTTGCCTGCCTGCCTGCCTGTATGTATTTTTGGCTGCCTGCTTGTTTGTCTGCCTGCCTCCCTATATGAATGTTTGTTTGCCTGTCTGACTGCCTACATCGCTGCTTGCGACACGTCGGCCTTGGCCCTTTCCGGAAGGCATAGTGTGCATCGGCTGGGATGGTGTGTCGGCCGGGAGAGAGAGTGTGTAGTCCCGGGGGTGAGAGCCAAAGAAAAATATCGGAGAGGAGCAGCGTGATGAGGCCAGAGGGCGAGTGGCTTGAAGCGGCCAGGTGGGCTGGTTATAAGGGAAGAAGCACGGGAGATGATATAAGAAGCAACGGTCGGAGAGGGAGGGGGGCGGGGGGGGTCTCCTTCCCTGTCTCGCATCAACTGCAATGCAAGCATTACGACCGATGGGAATCACCCACCAGGTTATGTATGGCCGGGACAATATATGTTATATGCGTGCGCATATTAAGGGGCTGTCACATTATGACGCATTGCGCCAACGTACGCCGACGTATGTGATTTTTGCCAGCTATGTCGGGATACGTCATTATGCATTACTCGTGCATTAGGTGCTCGTTTGTATACGTCAATGTAGGTCAACGTTCGTCGAGATATGGCGTCACGCATCAGGGGGTCAGCAAAGTTTTGTGCACGCACAAAACCTTCGACATACCACAATGTTCGACAATGTGTGGATTTTACGTTGGCCGTACGTTATGTATACGTTAGGCATACATCGATGTACGTTAAGCGTACGTTAGACGAACGTTGTTCACTACGTTGCACTAAGTTGACCTACATTAGAGGCGGTGGGAACATACAGTCTGTGTACTGACAATCTATGGATAACGTACATCTGATGTACGTTTAGCATTTCTCCAGTGTGTCTTGATGCATGTAACATATGAGGCGTAGTTCTGGTGATCGAATAACGTATATAACGTTTACCAGCATTCTGTGAACGTCCTGTGAGTGTAATTCGAACGTTTTTCCCCTGGAAGCACGGTAGCCATACATTGGTCAGACGTTGGCCATACGCTATGTATGCGGTATGCATACATCCAACTTTGCCCCCTTCGCCAAAAAGTTTGACGTTTCTCGACGTAAAAAGGTGATTTTACGTGTTAGCTGCATGCTTGTGAGATGCATCGTAATGTAACTGGGCCTTTAAATACAGACCACTACCACCAGAGGGCGCCCTGAGGAATATGCATTCTGTATTCATATATTCATGCAAGTACAGACAACTGGCTGGCATCGTGGTAGTGCTGGGTTCATTGCATATATACACAATATATCTTTATAGATAGATATGTATCCTCCCGTGTGACTGACACTTGTCGACACCCATTGGAGAGGAGGTGGGCCAAAGGTGGCGCCATCTGTCAAGTGCGGAGTCTTATGGAGCATAGCAATGCTAATAACGATAATAAATAATGGTATCTTTATACTCGCATAATGCATTATACATCACATAATTGTCAGCGATACAGTGAGCGTAATGGCTGCTGAGGCATGGGTGAGTAGGTGACGCCATGTCGAGAGGTCAGGTCGTACCAGTAGAGGACCTAATGAGTAGAGGTGACCAGCCGATGATTTAGTGGATGGGGAGTAAATGGATCTTTTGGCTTATTACACTCGTAGAATGGTTTATGCAGTATATATATATATATAAACTGCTTTCATACAAAACAGAGAGTCAACATCGTCGTAGTGTTGTGTTGATTGTATGCATATGTAATATGTTTTTTGTATATATTTACATATATAATGCTGCCATACAACACAAGGAGTCCACATCGTCGTAATGTTGAGTTGATTGTATGCACATATATAATATTATATATATTTATATTTATATACAGATATTCTGCTTTCATACAAAGTAGGGGGTCGCCATAGTTGTAGTGTTGAGTAAATTGTGTATATATGTATATATATATATACATATATATATACCGCTTTCCTACAAAACAGGGAGTCAGCGTTGTTGTAGTGTTAAGTTGATTGCATACATATGTAATATATATTTATATATATATATATATATATATATACGGCTTTCATACAACACAGAGAGTCAACCTCGTTGTAGGGTTGAGTTGATTGTATACATATGTAATATATATTATATATTTATATATATATTGCTTTCATACAAAACATCCCCAAAATAGACGGGTTAAGCTGATTCTAGTATGGTGTCACGTGTCACTCCATGTGTCACTTACTGTGTGAGGCTCCGGTTAAACTGTTTTGAATTCCCCTTTCTCTGTGTCGGTCCGATTAATTTATATTTTCTTTTCTTCTTCTTATTTATTCCACAGGCGAAAGATCCGATGCTGACGGACGAACTAATAGCGGGTAAGTCACAGCCACTTTCTCAATGCGAGGAGTGTAGGCTGGAAGGCTGGCAGGCTGGCAGGCTGGAAGGCAGGCTGGTTGGCTGAGAGGCTGACACGGTGACATGCTGGTAGCCTGGTAGGCTGGTAGGATAATCGGCTGGTAGATTGAGAGGCTGGTAGGCTGGTAGGGTGGTAAGCTGAGAGGCTGGTAGGCTGGTAGGCTGGCAGGCTGGTAGGCGGGTAGGCGGATAGGCTGGTGGGCTGACCGGCTGGTAAGCTGGTAGGCTGGTAGGCTGGTAGGCTGGTAGGCTGGTAGGCTGGTAGGCTGGTAGGCTGGTAGGCTGGTAAGCTGAAAGCCATGTATGCTGGTATGTTGAGATGCTGGTATGTTGGTAGGCTCGTAGGCTGACATGTTGAGAAGCTGGTATGTTGGTAGCCTGGTACAGTGGTAGGCTGGTATGTTGGTATACTGAGAAGCTGGTAGGTTTGTAGTCGTGTAGGCTGGAATGCTTGTAGGCTCCCCCACCCACACACATATCCAAGCTAACTACTTTCTTTTTTCCTTAAATTGCCAGTGCCCGGTGATTCCTGCCTCCGAATAACCAACCACACCCCTAACTACATACACTCACACACCCCGGCGCCCAACTACCCGAACTCGCTACCCTTCGCCCCTTACCTACCTCGCTTGCATCACCCACACCCACCCACACACACATACACACACCCACACACACACATACACACCAACACACCCACATACACCCACCAACACACACACACAGAACCACACACCCACATACACACACACAAACACAACCACACATCCACACACTCACACACGCACAACCCCACACACCCACACACGCACAACCCCACACACCCACACACCCTCACACCCACACACCCACACACACCCACACTCACACACCCACACAACCTGCTTATTATACTCGTATAATGGTTTATGCAGCATATATATATATAATTTAAAGTTGATATATATATACTGCTCTCATACAACCGTCACACACCACCACACCTCCACACTTTCCCACACCACCACACCTCCCCACCTTCCCACACCACCACACCTCCCCACCTTCCCACACAACCACACCTCCCCACCTTCCCACACAACCACACCACCACACCTTCCTACACCACCACACCTCCCCACCTTCCCACACAACCACACCTCCCACCTTCCGACACAACCACACCACCACACCTTCCCACACCACCACTCCTCCCCACCTTCCAACACCACCACACCTCCCCACCTTCCCACACAACCACACCTCCCCACCTTCCCACATAACCACACCACCACACATTCCCACACCACCACTCCTCCCCACCTTCCAACACCACTATTCCTCCCCACCTTCCTACACAACCACACCTCCCCACCTTCTCACACAACCACACCTCCCCACCTTCCCACACCACCACACCTCCCCACCTTCCCACACAACCACACCACCACACCTTCCCACACCACCACACCTCCCCACCTTCCCACACCACCACTCCTCCCCACCCCTCACCCCTCACCCCCTCACCCACTCACCCCTCACCCTCTCACCCCCTCACCCTTTCACCCCATCACAGCCTTACCCTCTCACCCCTCAATCCGTCTACCAAGCCCCTCACATGCTCACCCCACACCCAACCCCTCATCCCCTAACCCCTCACTCCCATCATCCCCTCACCCACTCACCCCACACACCAACCCCTCATCCCTTAACCTCTCATCCCATCACCCCAGCCCCTCACCCCCTTAGACCCTCACCCCCTTATCCCTCACGCCATCACCCTTCACACCTCACCCCATCACCCCTCACCCCCTCACCCCTTCACCCCATCACCCTTCACCCTTCACCCTTCACCCTATCCCCCATCCCTTAGCCCCTCGCCCCCCTAACCCCCTCACCCCTCACTGAACCGCCCTACCTGCTGAGCCCCTCCCCCATCCCTTAGCCCCTCACCCCCTCACCCCCTCACTCGCTCACCCCCTCACCCCCTCACCCCCTCACCCTTTCACCCCATCACCCTTCACCCTTCACCCTATCCCCCATCCCTTAGCCCCCCCTCACCCCTCACTCAACCGCCCTAGCCGCTGAGCCCCTCACCCGCTCACTCCCTCACACCACCCCACCCCTCACCCCTAACACCTCACCCATCCCCCACACACTCCCCCCTCCCCTCCCCCCACACCTACCTACTTGTGATCCCTCTTCGTCTTACACTAAGCTGGCCCACACTCTGTAATCCTGTTTGCCACGAGAACTCCAGCGGCTCAATATTTGAGTATAAAATTGCCAGCCACATGACAACCACACTCTCCTACATCGTGACACTGAACTTCCCGCCTGCCACGCACCAGGCTCACCCGCTGCCACACGCCTGCCACACGCCTGCCACACTCTTATCGATACTGTCCGACACACCAACTCAACCCTTCCCACGCTTCGAAGCGGAGTACGAACAGAAGTGGAGGATGGAGTTGATGTATAATCCTAGATAGATAACATGTTTATCTCTTATTTTACAGCAGCACCATCGACAGTTCCGATAGCATTCTGGGTAATTGGAACGGAATTATGGCTAGCTTGCAGCGATTGGCTGGACCCGTAACTCTATTCTGTTGGCTCAACATAATGTTGCTTCTTGGAGTTTTACGTCCTGGCAACATCTGAAGTCATATCAGGATGGGTACCGACTTGTGACAGTCCACACTCATGGCAACTTTATAGTGGTGCCCCACTGTGAAATCTGCCCACCAGTACCATGACCCCATATCCCACATAGTCACATTATCCTGACACTGAGCTAATCAGTCCTTGCCCTATCCTATTAATGCTGAGGGCTAGGCTGGGAAGCGACACGTATCAATTTTATAACTCATTGGTTTGACTCGACCGGGAACTGAATTCCCGATCTCCTGCATGCGAGGCCCGCGTTCTATCGATTCGGCCACCACGCATTAGGTGTTCGCTAGATGTCAACTGGGTACATTATAGTTCTTTCAGTCAACCCAAGGCTACACACTCCCGCCCCGATCCACCCGGCGTTCTCGTGACCTTTGCTCCAGGCCAATGTCATCATGGTGGTGTCATCAGCGTCTGCTCTGTCACTATGCAATCAAAACAACAAGCTTTAATGTCATTCCCATTTCTGTCTGGTTGTATTTGTTGTGGTGTAGTGTGTGTGTGTGTTTTTGGTGTTTTCCTTTTAAATTGTAATGCTGCTAATATTGACCGAGTCAGACACAAAACAGAAATTAATCCGTTATTTGTATATTAATAATATATTAGGTTTTAGGAACATTTTATGACTTTAGATGTTGCCAGGACGTGAAACTCCAACAACCAACCAACTAACATTAATTAGCGTGATATTGGTATACATGAACCTAATACAGTACAAGCCCATTAAACCAAGCTCAGTTAAACCAAATGATTGGTTAATCCAAATATTTTTCAGCGACCCAGCCAATATACTGTAGTGGTCTGCACTGACCTCTCAGGCAAGTAACCACATAGACAGGTAGGCGTGGGTAGTGTGTTGATATCAGGGAGCCTAGGTGGTGTAATGGTTAGCACACTGGCCCGGAGTGCAAAGAGATGTGGGTTCGAGTCCCGCTCTAGGCGCAATATTTCCCATTTTCATCACCCCCATGACACTGGTTGCCGTGATCAGGATCCTGTACAAGCTTTGCGCTGTATGGTTGTTGAACCTACCCTGTGTATGTATGTGTTAGTGCATTGCCTGTATGTATGTAATTGTAAGCATTAAAAGACTTACAATTCCAGGGGGACGAGTGTAGTAGGCTGCACTGACCTTTCAGGCAAGTAACCACATAGACAGGTAGGCGTGGGTAGTGTGTTGATATCAGGGAGCCTAGGTGGTGTAATGGTTAGCACACTGGCCCGGAGTGCAAAGAGATGTGGGTTCAAGTGCCGCTCTAGGCGCAATATTTCCCATTTTCATCACCCCCATGACAATACTATCATTTATCTTATAAAAATGTTAGTTAAACCAAAGTCAGTTAATCCAAATTATTGGTTAATCCAAACAAAATTGTCGGGCCCCAGTCCATTTCCGGTACAGTTAAACCAAACTTTCATGTCGTTATAAGGTCATCTGAGACCCCACCAACTTTTATGTATGATAAATAGTAGCATTTTTCTGATCCGCCGAAAAAAGTTTGGATTAACCTGATTGTTTGGTTTAACCGAGCTTGGTTTAACAGGGTTATACTGTATATACATCAAAAACAATAATCAAATTGTCCACATACATTGTATATTACATTCATAATTCACCCGCATTTTTGCCAAAGCCAAGTCAAAGTCGAAGCCAAAGCTTGGTTAGACCAATGATCAGCTAATCCAAACAAATTTCTAGGGTCCCTTCAACTTTGGTTTAACGGGGTTATACTGTATATTTATTTCAGAAAATGACAGAAACCAAAACCATTGAACCACGCAACTTTAATCAATGAATGTAACTACAGGAAATAGAAATGACGGTTACGCCTATCCCATGATATCAGAATATGAAGAGTTCAGGCGCAAAACCACGTGAATGGCAATCCAAAAATGAATATTAGCATTGGAATCAAACCTACAACAATTTAATTTTGTATATTCCTACTTTTTTTTTGTTCATTGCACCATAACCATATATGATCATATGAAAAGTGGAATTAATGAGATTTACAATTATTTTCAGGGAAAAATCTTTTTATTTAAACTGCATTTTTGGATTGGCGTTTGCGTGGTTTTGCGCTTGAACTCTTCATATCCATAAACGATAATCGTGTAATATACAGCAGACTTCAGGGTTAGCTTACCCAACGCCCATGGCAGCAGCCCCTAGGACTTGTGCCCGGCATTTAATATTGACGAGGGCCTGGTTAGCGGCACATCCCGTCCCATGGCCCGTGTTAAGTGAGTGCTGTGGCATGAGGATCACTGCATTTTTTAACGTTATTGATCAGAAGAAGACAAAAATCTACGCGTTAAACGAGATGGGCTGGGGCAAGCAAGAATCCCCGAGCACTGATACTGCTGGTTGTTTGGTTGTTGGAGTTTTAGGTCCTTGCAATATCTAAGGTCATATCAGGATGGGTACCGACTTGTGACAGTGCGCACTCATGGTGATGTTATAGTGCTGCCCCACTTGGAGATCAAGCCGCTGGCACCATGAGCTGATATCCCACTCAGTCACATTATCCTGACACTGAGCCAACCAAACCAGTCCTTGCCCTATCCTATTAATGCTGAGCACCAGGCTAGGATGCGAAAAGTATCAGTTCTCTAAGTCATTGGTTTGACTCGACCGGGAACCAGACTCCCGATCTCCCGCACAAAAGAGGCCAGCGCTCTACTGATTCGGCCACCGCGACCGGCCACTGCTAGTGTACTCATAGCGAGGCTGTGAATGTCTGAGCCAGGAGAGACGCAGTGGCCGAATCAAAAGGAGGACAATTAGGAAGGTCGTGGGTTCGAATCCAGGCCGAAGCAAGATAATTACTCTTCAAAAATTCATACTGATCGCTGTAAGCTTGGCGCTTGGGATTAGTAGAATAGGAAAAGGACTGGTGTTGCTACGTATTAGGATAATGCGATTGAGTCGGGTATCGGGTGATGGAATGACCGGATGTGGTATCCCAGTGGGACAGCACTATGAGGTATCTGTTAGTGCGTCACAACTTGATATCCGTCCTGATATGAGCTTAGATGTTACTAGTACGCAAACCCCGAACAAAGAAGCATCAACCGATGGTAGTTTATGACGTAAAATGATCAGATACTTAGTCGGAGCGCAGGATATAAGAAAGATAAGTTTGGATTGATACGCGACAGTCAATTCGAAGACTTACAAAAACACAAAGAATCTATTAAACCTTGCCCATCATTTCTAGGATAGGGCAGCAAGTAGTCTGCTTAGTACTTATGATAATATGGCTGAGTGGGATATCATATCAAGGTGCCTCCGACACAGGATGCCCTAATTTAGGCGGGGTCAGCACTAAAAAACCTTTCATAAAACTCGACAGCGCGACCTGATGGATGTACAAGATGTTGTTGGGATGCAAAACCCCAACCAATCGCCTAATCCACCTCAGTCCAGCAGGCGCGTTTGGTGCGAGTGTATGCAGTACAGTGCACCAGATTGATCGGTGCATTCAATGGGTGCCTAGTGTCATTCATTCACTGAGACCTCCTCTGCCATCCTGATATGACCTTAGATGTTGCCAGGATGTAAAAGTCCAACAACCAACGAACCAACCTGCTCTGCCCGCCGGTGTCGCGGTTTTAAATCTCCGCTGGTTTAAAACCTACACTTTCGCCCTGCGCATGCGTCAAAATCGAATGGCATTTCCGCCAGATTAAGACCGTCGAGTAAGACAGTTTATGTTGAGATTAAGACAGTTTATGTAGTAAAATATTCACTACAATGACAGGATTTCCGGCAGATTAAGACCGTCAAGTAAGACAGTTTATGTTAAGATTAAGACAGTTTATGGGGTCACTACAATGATGCCCGAGCAGTCTCCTTGCCTGATAAGATTTCAGGCGCACACAGAGAATGCGGAACTCCTGATAAAGTATTGAGTACTCAGACAAAGCCAAAAGGTGCAAACAACGATGTCAGAAAATATATAAAACAATAATTAAATTAATCCCCCCCCCCAAATTCTAAAAACGTGCAGGGCGAAAGTGTAGGTTTTAAACCAGCGGACTTTTAAAACCGGGACAGTTTGAAAGCGCCGTTTGATTTTGACACATGCGCAGGGTGAAGGTGTAGGTTTTAAACCAGCGGAGATTTAAAACCGCGACACCGGGGCTACCGCCACAGTACCCCCGTCCCCCACCTTCTTCACTCCTCCCCCCACCCCACACCCACAGCCCTGCCGCCCCCCCGCAGACCCCCCACACCGCAGCCCCCACTCGCAGTCACCCGGATAAGGGGCCTGTCGTCCTACCTCATTGCCAAGCTTCCGACCAGAAGGGATGGCCAAATCGCTAAGAGAGCTGTCTGGCTGGCTGGCTGGCTGTATGGCTGGCTGGCTGGCTGACTGGCTGGCTGGTTGGCTGACTGGCTGGTTGGCTGGCTAGCTGGCTGGTTGGCTTGCTGGCTGCCTGGCTGACTGGCTGGTTGGCTGGCTGGCTGGCTGGCTGGCTGGCTGGCTGACTGACTGGCTGGCTGACTGGCTGGCTGGCTGACTGGCTGGCTGGCTGACTGGCTGGCTGGCTGGCTGGCCGGAGGTCGCGTCGCTCAATCCCGACCTACTCAAACCGATGGCTTACTAAATGGGTTCATGTGCGCCACATTGCCCGGCGCTTGGCATTTAAAGCAATGATTGGTTAATCCAAACAAATTATTAGGGTCCATTCCATTGTGCTTTAACCAGGTTATACTGTAGTAAGATAGAGCGCAAGGACTGGCTTGCTCAGTATTACGATAATGTAACTGAGTCGGATATCAGGTCTTGATTCTGGAACCCTGGTTTCCTGCACACTATCACAAGTCACTACCCATCCTGATATGACCTTAGATGTTCCCAGGACGTAAAACTCCAACCAACCAACCATCCCTACTCACCCACGTTTGCTATCCCATCATTCTCCTACCGCCCCCAGGGGGCGCTGAACCCCACCCCACCCGTCAGGACCCGCCCACCCACCTACCACCGTCAACAACACACAGTGAACCTGTCTCCCCCAGCCAACCCCCCCCCCCCCCCCCCCCCCCCCCAGTCGGCAGCAGATTTATGGTGCAGTCACACTACGACGTAATGGACAACGTGACTCCGACGTGGGTGACTTTTCGTCATTACGTCGGGTCATGTCAAAGTCACGTTTCAGTCACTTTAAGCTCTCGTCACATCACATTCACTCTCGTCGACTCTCGTCGGAGGACATCAAGGTTTTGGACATGTTGAAAAAACTTTGACGTAGCTCGACGAGTTGATAAGACGTTCGCACCACGGTACGGTCACGTTAGGTTCTCGGTATGACCACGTCATCTATGTCAGGTCAACGTCGCCTCACGTCTACACTGTCGTCTTTGACATCGATGACGATCGTCTAGCGTGGTCTGAACGTCATCTGAACGTCATCTGAATGTCGTCTGAACGTCATCTGAACGTTGGGTGGGGTGGTTACTAGACCACGTTCCGGGGTCGTTTTGACGACGTCGGAGTCTCGTCGAAGCCCCCTTATGGTCACATCGAAGCCCCGTTAGGGCCTCATCGAAGCCCATTCCGGTGTCGGTCCGACAACGTCCAAGTCTCGTCGGAGCCTCATCGAAGCCCCGTCGCGATCACGTTGACCATGTTAGCGCCACGTTAGGATCTCGTTCGACAAATTAATTTCTTCTACGTCCTCTCTCGTTCCGACGACGTTATACCCACGTTGACCACGCCGCGGTGTCGTCCAACTTGGCCCCGTATTTGCATATCATATCGGGTTTTTCAAAAGTTGCCCACGTCGGACTCACATTGGCCATTGCGTCGTAGTGTGACTGCACCATAAGAACTGGCCATAACCCACCTGGGAATACATAAGGGCCGGAGCTAGCTGGCAGAAGGGTAATGGGGTGGTTTCCCCTTTCCCAACCCCCGACCCACCCACCCAACAAAAAGCACCAACAAAAACAGTACAAAACACAACTGACATGGTTACAAATGCCATTTCAGAGCGTCTAGGGTTAAAAGAAATCCTAGGAGGGCATACCCCCAGACCCCACTAGTGCCTTCCACACTTTCAACAGTTGTCCGTTCCAGGAATGTATCTGTCACAGCAAACAAACATTGCTAGCTACGGCTATGTTCCCACATTGATCAATCTCGCAATGATTGGTTGATTGATGGAGTGTTACATCCTGGCAACATCTAAGGTCATATCAGGATGGGTACCGACTTGTGACAGTGCACTCTCATGGCGACTTTATAGTGCTACC
The DNA here is from genome assembly GCA_030323885.1 of Branchipolynoe longqiensis. Classification (NCBI taxonomy): domain Eukaryota; kingdom Metazoa; phylum Annelida; class Polychaeta; order Phyllodocida; family Polynoidae; genus Branchipolynoe; species Branchipolynoe longqiensis. The sequence continues at coordinate 70,141,478 of CM059190.1, read as the reverse complement.
CCACTGGGAAATCAGGCCAATATCCCACTCAGTCACATTATCCTGACACTGAGCATACTAATCCTAATCAGTAATGCCGAGCACCAGGCTAGGAAGCGACAAGTATCAATTTTAAAGTCATTGATTTGAGTCGACCGGGAACCGAAATCACGACCTGCCGAGCGTGAGGCCCGCGCTCTACCGATTCGGCCTCCGCGCCCGCTCAATCAATCAATATCGCTATGATGTCATGCACCATAAACTGTATAGGCGACCCATGTCATGACATCACTAGGCTCTACAAAAACGTACATTCTTACGCAATACATAATTCGCTGTGATGTCATGTGCTTCCCTTACCACAAACTGACTTGGTATACAAACACCAATATTGCCAGTCTTGTCACATCATCACCAGTCTCTACATAAACACACATTGCTACGCAATACATAATTCGCTGTGACGTCATGTGCTTACCTTACCACAAGGTGACTGGGTGCACCAACAGCAACATTGCGTGTCTTGTCATGACATCACTACAAAAACACACATTGTTACGCAATTCATAATTCAGTGTGACGTCATGTGCTTACCACAAGCTGACTGGGTGCAGCAACACCAACATTGCCCGTCTTGCTATGACATCACATGGCTCTACCAGAATCCACGTAATCAGACACTTGTCAGTATTGCTCAATTCGCTATGAGGTCACGTCTCTACCACCCGCTGCCTGCGGACACACACAGCAGCATTGTCAGTCATGATACGACGTCAAATGTATCTACCAGAAACCATTCGTGTAGACACGTGCACGAGCGCTTGCGCCGTTGTCGTATTTTCAGTGCCCGGTCATTCTCAGCGGCCCGTCGTGGTCAAAAGACCCGTGGCATCGCCGGCTACAAGCTCAGCTGGTGCCCGGCAGTGTTAGGGACCGATTACGCTGAAATCTATTGAATGCGATCATATTTAACAGAATTACATACTCAAATAATGAAATTTAATTAAATTAACCTTAAATTCCAAGCGATATTAACGTAGCAGCTCGATCAGCGTCGAATCGCCGAGTGTAAACAAAACAAATAGCAGTGCTCGCGGCAACGTTCGAAAATCCGCGCATGCGCAGAAGCCACGACAGGCCGCTGAGAATGACCGGGCGCTGAGAATACGACACCGTGTCGCTGTGACGTCACATGTTGATAATCTAGAAGAAACCTAAGTTGTTATTAAGTAGCCCTGCCTGCCCCGGTGTTCGACACACACCTCTACACACATCACCTCATTTCACCAGAACTTGTCCACACACATACACACACGCACCCCCCCCCCTCCACACGCGCACATCCACATCCAGACCCACACATTCCAGAATCCAATCCAGCCTCATGCACCACATTCTCGCATTGGTACACCTATTCCGAGATACGGACGCTGAGGCTCAGCAGGTCACTAATCATGATTGTACTCAGGCGTCTGGTGTGGATGAAGCACACTGCATCAATTCAGGTATTCATTGCAGTGTGGCCACATATCACAACACCCTGGACCTCCTCTCCAGTCCCCTTCCTCAGGCGACCTCATTTCAACCCAGTATCTCGCCACAGATTCCCCCACCCCAACCCATACCCCCACCCCCACGGCCAATAGCAAAACATCTGGGGCCGTATTCATGAAGAAGTATTTATCTGCTCCCGTGTTAATGGCCGGGTTCGGGTTAGCTAACTCCGGTGTTCCAGATGTGTCACGGGGTATTCATGAGCACACAGCGCGGCGGAGTTAGTTAACCTTATGCCTATTTTTAGATATGGGGCAAGCCCTCTCGGCTGGTTCCCGGCGAGAACCTGATGTACGGGTGTTGCCATAGGTGAAAGCGGCCGGGGTACTTTCGCTTTTGCTCGTATCTGCTCACGTGCGCTCCTCCACAACACTGACAACAACGATTCACCGAAGCAGCCGTATTCTAACTGTTTTCACGCCGTATTGACGCTCTATTCACACTACACTTTCCCGACTACATTTCCTGCAAAACTACACAAGATCCGTGCCTGCCAACGACGTTCAACGCGCAAAACACACAAACTGCAGGTACAGTTTTCATTTTGTCAATCATGGCTTCGCTTTCTGGCAGCGGAATGCACGCCTCGGCGCAAATTTGGCACTATAGTGACAGGAGACATGAGCATTCTTCATACAGTGATTATATTATGTGCTCTAGATTATACTTTAATTTCCTGACTTCTCCATGCTGAAAGAGACCGTATGATCCTTCCGCGACTTTCTTTGTATGGGTAATTTAGCCCAATTAATCCTATGTTAAAAAACTAGTGCGCTCTTCAAACATTACATACATTTGTATATAAATCTTATAACGCATCAGTGCTATTGTTGAAAAGCGACAGGACGCTAATGATACTTGATGGCGACCAACTTTTATTAAAGCTCACTTCTCATCATTTACCTTCACTTATGACAGTTAATCAATCAATCTATTCTTTTATTGTAATTCTCTGCAAGCTATGTTTACAATAAACTGAGGTGATACAATAAATACATACACATTCCCTACAGACCGTAAGGTTACAGGGCTATTAAATGAGTTAGCCGTTGTAATTTTAGAATTATTTAAGTTATCAATATGTTCATCCCCGTTGACGTTCTCATCTAGAATGATACCTTATATTTTCGAATCGACGGTGTTATTCTTTATTTGTTATTGTGTTATTCTTTATCTTTTTGTTCCTTAGGTTATCAGGAATGCTTGTACTTCAGCTTTTTTAATATTGTGTAGCATGTTTTCTTCAGGTAGACTTTTTTTTTTGTTTGGGTGAATTTGAGTTTATGAAGCCATTGGTATCATCTGCAAATAACCTTGTTTTCACATCTTTTTTTCTAAGTGTTAGGCACTTGCCTACTGTCAGTCCCTCAGTCCCTTAACCATTAAGGAATGATTCACTACACTATACTGCTCTACTTTGTCACTCTCAATTGTATCCCTCACTACCGTCTAAACGGTGTTCACAACACTAAGGCAGTATTCACTACACTTTACTCCTCTATCTACTCTTACCGACAGAAACACCGTGTGCCACACCAGAAACGCTCGTTCGCTATGTCATCGGAGCTAACTCCTTCTCCTTCAGCCAGCAAGAGGCAGCGAAAAGCAAATTATGCGGATAACGAGATCCGTGTTCTTCTGGAAGAGGTAATGCTGGCCCGGACTGTCCTCTTCTCCGCGTTTAGCAATAAAATCACTCTCCAGGAAAAAAACAAGGCGTGGGATCGGGTGTCGGGGGCTGTCACCGCCTGTGGGGTCGCCCGGCGATCGAGAGTGGAGGTCAAAGAAAAATGGAAGGCCATGAAGGCTGATGTCCTCGGGCGGCAAAGGCGTTCCGGCCAAACCGGGGGCGGTCCTCCAGATACACCACTGCCCTTCGAGGAGACCATACTCCAGATAATGGGCGCAGACTCCAACTTATTCCAAGGTGTCACAAGTAAGTTCGTACTTAACGCTCTCATATAGCTGCATTAAAGTATAATGCACATGTCAGATGGGAAACCAGCAGTTGCCGTCATCTCCCTCCATGACAGTTGTGGGGACTAGGCTGACTGCAAGGATATAATATTTTTAAGTAGTAAGACACATCCTGCGCAGGTATGTCAGAATTGCTGGCAACGCTTTGTACACACCACTATTCGCGCGCGCCAAAGAGCCAGCGCGGTCCAGAAATCTGCGACCAGTTCCACCATATCAAACGTAGACAATTATATGCACACGCATATTGTACTTTTCCTTATTCTCATTTAAAACAAACATGCTTCGGCTTAGTCACTCCTAAAACCTGTATTCACGCCTCCTCTCTTCCAGCTTCCTATGCCCTTAGCTACCTTGGGCCAGTGGCATCCACAAGCAGCGCGTCAGCGGTGCCGGCGGCGCTGGGGACGGCGGAGGCGGATACGGCGGCGGCCATCCCAGACATAGACCTTCGGTGGTCCGACACCGTGGCCCTGTCCGGACAGGAACAAATCTATGGTTTCCCGGAAGTGTCTACCTGCTTCTCGTCGGGCGCCGTAAGCCGGCCTCTGCTAACATCCACGCCAATGGGGGCGTCAGCGAGGGAGGCGTCAGCTGTGCCGTTCACCATGTCAGGGGACGGCAGTATAACCATCCTCCACAGCTCTCCGGCGGAGGCGGTGACGCTGACGACTGAACCAGAGGAGGCGGCACGCCCTCCGTCCGCCGGAAGCAGCACCCGGTCACGCGCCGGCAGAGGAAGGTCGAGGAGTCGCCACCAGAGAGACTTGCCCGGCCAGGTGGCGGAACGGCAGGCCTTCCTGGCGTGCCTCGACAGCACGACAAAGAAAAATGCGTCGCAAACCAGCGTGCTTGATGCACGCGTCGAACACGACGCTGCCGAACGTGAGCGTGCAGAGGCGAAGGGCGTGCTCGAGAGAGATGTTCTTGTGCTTAAATACCGACGGGAGCTCCTTACAATAGAGCGACTGGAGCGTGAGGGGGACGAGGAGAGGGTCAGGGTTGATAGGGAACTGGTGAAAATGCGGTTGAGGAGGGAGACGCTGGAGGTGGAAAAACTGGAGAGGGAGATGGGGGGAAGGGTGTAGGGTGCACAGATTGTTTGTAATAAACAAGGTTTAACATCTTTAACATACATCTGCGTTGTAGTTACATTGTCCATAACATTGTGTGCCATTAACAATTATTTACACAGTTACCAAAGGTATACATTTATAAACGTCACTAACCTATTTCAAAAATAATTGTTCACAATTCTCTGCCTAGCTGCCTTGCCCACTTGGGAACGCACGCGCTCTGACCGTTGATAGTTGTCGGGACGGTTCGCCTCTGGGTCATTGTACTGGCCTTCATTTTCATTGTCCGATTCTCCCTCCGACTCAGAATCGGACGGGTCGTCCAGGTTGAGCATCCGCGCCCTGTTGTGCAGAATCATACAGACCGTGATAACGTTGCAGGCCTTGGCCGGCTGCAGTCGTAGCCGACGCAGGCAGTGCCAACGTCTCTTCAGGACACCGATCGATCTCTCGACAATCGACCTAGCCGCTTTATGATGGACATTGTATGCTTCCTGTTGTGGTGAGTTTGGATTGAGGAACGGTGTGAAAAGCCAATCACGTTGCATGTATCCACTATCCCCAAGTAGGATACCATTTACTGGTTTCTGTTCGCTCTCAAACGCCTCAAACAGAGGTGATTCCCGAAGTATGCGCGCATCGTGCACGCTCCCCGGCCATTTTACGATGCAATCGATGAACCGCAGGTCGCCATCACATATCACCTGAAATATACAAGCGGAAACTCACAGTAAGGATGTGCAATAAGTCTATATGTAACACAAATTCACGCAATCTGGAAGTGCACTTCGCAGAGTAACCTATGCAGTAGGAAATCAAATGTATGATACTTTGTAACAGGGGCGAATATAAATAACGGAAGGCAGCGCATCAATAAGTAGCACCGTCCTGAATTGCGGACATGAGGCTTTCCTCACGTAAATTGGGCAGGTCGTGGAAATTGGTTAGGGTGACCAATAATGAGGTATGATAGCTGTTAAAAGGATCGCTAAAAGTAGTGCACAAATTTGATGATATGTGCAAGGCATTAAGTGCGCAGAAAACTAAGCGGTCATATGTGACGACACCTATGTTAAAGTAAGTGACAGTCTTTTTACCTGGACATTGAGCGAGTGAAAGTGCTTCCTGTTCACAAACTCGTGTTCGTACGCGGCGGGTGCCTCTATTCGAATTTGCGTCCCGTCTATGCATCCAAACACATTGGGGAAGCCGTAATTGTTGAAGATTTTCAGTTTTGTCCGCTCCGCTTCCTCCTGTGTGGGCAGCTTTATAGAGTGGGGCAGCTGTTGCACCAATGCTGCGGTGACTCGGGGAATAGTCCGCGAAACAGTCGGCTGGGAAACACCCACTAATTCCCCGCACACATCTTGAAAACTACCACTAGCGTAGAAGCGTAGGGCGATCATTACCTGCAGAAAAGCAAACAAACCTCACTGAATACAAAAAAGCTGGGCCACGAAATGCAACATGACATGAAAATAGTTGTCGAAGAAAAGTTATAAAAAAACAACGAAAAAAAATAGTAACCGCATTAATATAAACTAAGAGCAATATGGTGTGTACGTATTTAAAAGCAGAGATAATGGTTTCTAGGAAAAGTAAAGCGTAGACACCTTTGGAACGAGTAATCATATTTACGCGAATTACAAAAAAACTTAAAAATATTCTGTGAGGTCTGTCTGTCTGTCTACCGGTTTGCTGTACTCTGCAACAATTTTAACATTTTCATTTGAGGTACCTAGCATAAGGAATAAACATAATAGAATCGAAGCCATGTTATCAACGCCATATCGTCGTAGGTTAAGTAGGTCACAGGCCAAACAGTACGACAATAGATGTAGTAATTTTATCCTGGAACCACAGTTTGTATATTTTGTTCCACAGTAAGGCTTTGTGTGGTCTTATTTACAGTACGCTGTCGTTCACCCATGTATTATAAAAATGGGGTCAATCTTTTATCTAAATCCAAACTGGCCAAGCATAGACTGCATTGACTTGGGTGAAAGGCGACATGACCTAGTTAGCATGAAAACAATCTTACCGGCGAACCGCTATGCAGCGTACAAGGTTTCGCATTTTATAAGGTGATGACAGGCAGTATAAGTCGATGAAAGAGACAGATAAATAAGTGGATGTTAGGAAATTGCGGCTGTACTTTAATGGGGGAGAACTGAACAATGGAGACAAACCAAAATGCGGTCTAAGTAGAATGTAAACAAGTACCTGCAGCAAAGGTGGTAGCGACCCCCGTCGACTCGGAAGTTCGATTTGCTCTGCTATGGTGTCAGTGATGCCCAGAATGTCGTTTCTTCGAAAACGGAATTTCTTGAAGAGATCCAGATCATCGTACTTTTCAAATGGATGGGTCCTGTCGCGGAATATCTGATTCCGGGCCAAATTACGTCTCTCCAGAAAGCGCCGATAAATGATCATCTCCATCTTGAAATGGTAACTCCGGCTCTAAACTTCCTCCAGAGCGGTGTTAGCCGAAGGCGTCTTAAACTCGCCGAGTTACCGTAACACTGACATATGAATACCCACTTTCCGCCGCTAAACCAGAAATCCCCGCCAAAACCAGTTTAGCCTCGCTAACATCGCATCATGAATACGGCCCCTGGAATGCTACACTCTCTGCGGAGTGGTTAGAGTGTCTGACTTTTTTCTAGGTCAGACTCCTAATCTGAGGGTCGGCGGTTTGATTCCCCATGCCCCCAGCTCTGCCAATTTAGATTTCCACCGCTGTGTATAACTTACAGCATCATCAAAGGCCGGTTGCTCTCATACCATGTCTATGTGGTGTGGGAGGGTAAAAGTCCCTTGAGTCGGTAAAAGTGTAGGCAGTGGAGTGGGGAAGACCAGTTGTCTGTGACTGGGATTTCCCCTGCTTGGGACAACTAATGTACAAAAAAAAAATAATGAGAGACAAATAAGTGTTCACACTTCCTGTCTACCATTCGCTATATCGCTATATAGGGAGACCAATGTTGGTGGCATGCCATAATCTTGCTGGTCTATCTGACCAGCAACGGTTGGTGTAGTCGACATCATCACAATTCTGATAGTGACGCTTAATAGGAACATCGTCATCATCAATCCCTTAACCACAAGTGTCGTTATAGCATTGCGTATCACTTTGCAGCCAGGTTTCTCCAATTTCCTCTGTTCTCCACTGCACTCTGGCACTTACCAAGCCCCAGGCTTGTCCTTTCCCTGATGTTGTCGTCCCACTTCTTCTTGTGTCTGTCTTGTTTCCTTGGTTATTCACTATGGCTTTTGCTAGATAGTTTTCACCAGACCTCAATCAATCAATAGTTCCGTCCTCTAGTCGAGGGTTGGATGCAATGGTTCTCCACTTGTCCCGATGGTGTGCTGTTCTGATAGACTGTGAATAATTCAAGCCTGTCCACTGTGAAATATTTGTAAACCATGATGTTCTTGGTCTCCCTCTCCCTCTGCTGCCATTCACCTTCCTTCCAACAATGTACGGTATATTGAACTCTGACGAATGATGTGGCCAAAATAAATAAGTTTCTTTGTCTGTATAGTGGCAAACAAGCTTTTCTTATTTTTAATTTTTCTGAGAACTTCTTTGTTGGTGATCTTCTTTGTCCATGATATTTTCATCATCCTTCGATAAGTCACCAGACCTGTTGAATGGGAAATATGGGCATACCACAGGAGTTTGCGTCTCTTTCAGATAGTCAGAAGGTCTGCGTGTGGATCAATTGACTGCTGGATTTTGGTATGAGATTCCTTGGTGGTACCCTGCTTCGGCAGAGGAAGCCTGCGCTCTGACCCATTCAGCGACTGTGTATGGTAGTAAAGTAGTGCAAGGTACTGGACAGATCAGCCAAGATAATGCTTTAACAGTACAGTTAGAAGAAGACTAGGCATCCCTAGCTAATAATCGACCTGCTGGTTGGATGGTTGTTGGAGTTTTGCGTCCAGGCAACATCTAAGGTCATACCAGGACGGGTACCGACTAGTGACAGTGCACACTCATGGTGACTTTATAGTGCTGTCCCACTCGGAGACCAGGCCACCAGCACCCTGACCTGATATCCCACTCAGTTACATTATCCTGGCACTGAGATAACCAGTCCTTGCCCTATCCTATTAATGCCAAGCGCCTGGCCAGGAAGTGACAACTATCAATTTGTAACTCATTTGTTATGACTCGACCACGGTTTGAACCCATGAGTTCGAATCCCACGACCTATCAAAACGGGAAATGAATGCCCAACTCATTCTGCCATCCCGTCTGGTCATAATCGCCCTGCTCACTGGGTCAATTAGTTCAGGATGTGGCTGAAACAATTAGCAATCAGTTAGAGAGCCAGAGCGAGAGGGAGCCATCCATCGTCAGTACCCAATAAAAAATAAGCAGCCTGTCTCTTTCACTCAGACAGACTCAGAGCTCCACGAGACACCAGCGCGATAATGTCATAACCGCATTGAAGAACAACTGTCTCCAAACTTAGCCTCCTCTCAAGACATGACACACATTCACATCATAACTGATTCGTTATCATGATGACGTCACACTACGACTTCCGCCCTGAGTCGCGCGCTGTGTCTAGTAATAACATTTAGCGGTGGGATCAGCCAATAGCTACGCCTCCCCTACCCCCCCCCCCCCTGTCGTCGCCTTCTCCCTTCCCCCTCCCCCGCCCGTCCGTCGCCCGGCCTTTCCCCCTTCCCTCCCGCTGCCGCATCCCGACCCCCCGCCACCTGCCCCCTACCTCCGCCCCTGCCCCCCTATCCCCGCCGCCTGCCCCCCCCTCCCCCGCCGCCTACCCTTCCCCCCTTCTGTCCCCTTCCCCCCGCCGGCTGCCCCCTCCCTCTCCGCCGCCTGAGCCCCCTTCTCCCCTCCTCCGCCCTCCCCCCGCCGGCTGCCCCCACCCCTCGCCCATCCTGCACCATCCCCCCCCCCGCCGCCTGCCTCCCCCCCTCATGCCCACCCGCCCCCCCGCCACCCCCCACCACCACCGGATGCCTCCCTCTCTCCCCCTCCGGCCCCCTTCCCCATCCCCGTGACCCACTGAACAAAGGATTCCTCGGATGTGTTTGTCTGCAAAGAAACACAAGACAGTGGAATGCGAATACAAAGTATTAAAGCTGCATAGTCCGATGAGATATCAAATTTTCAAAACCAAACCAATTATCTAAATTTGATTTTACATATCTAACTTAGGTACTGATGCACTTATTAAGCATTTGTTCCTATGTAGAAGGCAATACTGAGTCAATTGAACAGAACCTGTTACTGCAGAAGTCTATGGTGTCAGAGTGTTGGCAAGCTTGCCAAAAGTAATTTTCCATGTTTGCATTCAAAATATCTCAAAAGTTTACCATTTAAAATAAAAGTAACTTTGGACTAATGTAAAGTAGATACTAGTGATCGATCTAATATAGTTATCTCAGAAAAAAATACAGAAATTCAAAACCATCGGACTATGCAACTTTAAGTACACGCAGAGCCTCTCCATTGGGGATAATCGAATATTATACATTGCTAGTGAGGAGCAGTGAGACATACTTGGATATCTTTACACAGGGTGTCTAGACAGTTTGCTGACTTCATGTAAAGCTATCTTTTTCTAACTGTGGTGGTTCCCATATGCTGCAGTCTGCATATGTTTTGAAACACGTACCCATCAGTATCATAGTTTAACGACATTAATTGTGTTTCGGAATTCAACATTTAAAAAAAAATCTGAATAAAGGCATATGCCACATTTATATATATATATATATATATATATATATATATACATATATATATATATATATACGTATACAGTCAAGTAATGAAAGCAGTCTTTGTCGCATCGCGACCGACAGCATGATGATGATGATGATGATGACGTATATATGCATATATATATGTGTTGTATAAGCATTATACAAGTATAATTATCCGTAAACTGATTATCATATAACTGGTGCTTCAGCTTGGCACCTTATCTGGACACCTCACAACTATTGACACTTAACAACTCAGGTGAATCGGCAGGCTCTTGGCCTTGCCTGGTGCTGACACCTGGCCTATTCAGCTGTCACAATTGAGCCTCTTGCCTGTACCACTCGCTTAAAAAATACGGTGAATACCTTTATATATTTGGGGTGTATGCCTATAAATATATGTGTATATATTTATACATGTGTAGTGGTCTGCGCTGGCCTCTCGGGCGGGTAACCACATAGACAGGTAGGTGTGGGTCATGTGTTGATATCAGGGAGCCTAGGTGGTGTAATGGTTAGCACACTGGCCCGGAATGCAAAGAGATGTGGGTTCGAGTCCCACTCTAGGCGCAATATTTCCCATTTTCATCACCCCCATGACACTGGTTGCCGTGATCAGGATCCTGTACAAGCTTTGCGCTGTATGGTTGTTGAACCTACCCTGTGTATGTATGTCTTAGTGCATTGCCTGTATGTATGTAATTGTAAGCATTAAAAGACTTACAATTCCAGGGGGATGAGTGTAGTGGTCTGCGCTGGCCTCTTGGGCGGGTAAGCACATAGACAGGTAGGCGTGGGTCATGTGTTGATATCAGGGAGCCTAGGTGGTGTAATGGTTAGCACACTGGCCCGGAATGCAAAGAGATGTGGGTTCGAGTCCCACTCTAGGCGCAATATTTCCCATTTTCATCACCCCCATGACACATGTATATATATATGTATATATTCACACAAGGACTCATACATGCTGCAGACTGCAGAACCCAGTAAGGTATGTGGCAACATTAATACTGCAGTAAAAACATACTGTAAAGGCTAGGGCTCGAATCTGTGGTTGTGTAGGCAGGCTACGGTGAAATCAATACAGACAAAGAGAAAGGAAGAGTATAAAGTGTAAAGAAGAAGAGAGAGTCAAGCCCTCTGGTTTAGTATTTACATGGTTACATGGGTTCATTGTAGAGTATCACCCCAGCCCTTTCCTCCAATGGAAAACAAGCATTCTTGGCCCTACCAATAGGGATCCAGCATTCCTGGTCCCCATGGATAACAGTGGTCTGCCCACCACGGCCACCACCACCCTTGACATTTGAGTGTGGTGATCCCTATCCCAGCAGAGGGGGTAGGGCCTGAGTGCACCCACACCCAGACCTGCAAGCACGACTATGTCTATTTACATCCCACTCAGGTACCACCAACCCATACATATATATATATATATACATACATGCGCATGGTCACCTACACCGATCAGTAATAGAACATTTGCATTCCCCCCTATGCTTTATATCGGAATATTTTACAATACGAAGAGGTCAGGCGCAAATACACGTAAACGCCAATCAAAAAAAAGTAGTTTAAATAAAAGATTTTTGTCCTGAATAAATTTTAGTTCTCACTAATTCCACTTTTCGTATGACCACATGGTTATGGAACAATGAACAAAAAGTAAGAATTACAAACAAAATAATTGAAAGTTTTCGGAACTTTCCGGATGTTATCATTCCGGGTGTGGCATTATGGGACTGTATCGGAGGCAGCCCCTTCTGTGTAATCCACTACCAGTCCCAGAATCCCCTCGTGGGATGTGTATCATCAGGTGATTTATCCTCTTCACGGCTGTGGTGGAATGGTTGTGGTGACTCTCGCTGTTGCCGTCACGAAGCTGTGCCCGTGTTAGCTGACACTCTGGAGGGTGTGAGAATGCCATCTGACAGCATTTATGATGGCCTGCACTGACAGCAGTGAATACTGTCTGCACTGACAGTAGTGAGTACTGACTGTACTGACCGCAGTGAGTACTGCCTGTACTGACAGCAGTGAATTCTGCCTGAACTGACAGCAGTGAATACTGTCTGAACTGACAGCAGTGAGCATTGCCTGCACTGACAGGAGTTAATAGTGTCGGTACGGATAGGAATGAATGAAGTCTGCACTAACAGCAGTGAGTACTGCCTGCAGTGACAACAGTGAATACCACCGACACTGACATATGTGAGCACTGACTACACTGACATCAGTGGGTACTGTCGCACTGACAACAGTGAGTACTGTCTGCCCTGTCAGCAGTGAGTACTGTCTGCACTGACGGGATATGGGCAATGTCTGCACTGATAGCAGTAAGTACTGACTAGACTGGCAGCAGTGAATCCTGCCTGCACTGACAGCAGTGAATAATATCTGCACTGACAGTGGTGAACACTGTCTACACTGACATCAGTGAATAATGTATGCACTGACAGAAGTGAGTATTGTCTGCACTGACAGGCTGTGAGTAATGAATGCACTGATAGGAGTGAGTATTGCCTGCACTGACAGCGGTGAATATTGCCTGCACTGACAGCAGTGAATAATGTCTGCACTGACAGTAGTTAATATTGTCTGCACTGACAGCGGTGAATACTGCCTGCACTGACAGCAGTGAATAATGTCTGCACTGACAGCAGTGAATATTGTCTGGACTGACAGCATTGACAACCAGCTGCACTGACAGCGGTGAATACTGCTGGCACTGACAGCAATGAGTACTGTCTGCACTGACTGCAATGAGTACTGTCTGCACTGACTGCAATGAGTACTGCCTGCACTGTCAGCAGTGAGTACTGTCTGCACTGACAGCAGTTAGTACAGCCTAGACTGACAGCCGTGACTACTGCCTGCACTGACAACAGTGAGTATGGCCTGTTCTGACAGCAGTGAGCACTGTTTGCACTGACAGTATTGAGTGATGTTTGCACTGACAGCAATTGTTTGGTTAGGTATGACGTGGCTATTAAAGCTGTGCCTCTCGGCTTAAGTCGTCTTGATATGCCCTTAAATGTTGTCAGGATGTAAAGCTCCAACAAGCAAGCAAACATATTGGGTTAATCCTTGCATCAAGGTATTTAGTTAGCATACCTTTGCTAATAAGTCAACGTCAACTAGAGCTGAAGAATTCTGGCGCAAAACCCAGTAAATGCCAAAAATTGAATTAAAATAGCAGATGTTTACCTGAGGATAATTTCAATTCTCACTCATTCCAGTTGTATTGATATCAAATGGTTGTGGAGCAATGAACAAAAAAACACATGAATATAGGAAATGAACCTTTTGAAGGTTTGACTCCAATGTTTATCTACATTTTTTGGATTAGTTTTTTTTCTGGGTTTTGCGCCTCAACTCCTCATATATGGGTCAGTCTCTATAACTGGGCACAAAAGTGTGACATAGACACCAAAAGTGAAAATCTTCAAAATAATAGCAACAATCCTTCCAAATAATAGCCTAATCTGATGTCCTATGAAGGTTTGCATCCTGTGCATATGTCAGAGTTGAAAAAAATGAGTTTCACTTTTTGAATTAGATCTTATACAAATTGAGAAATACATTAATATCACTCGTGTAACATGAAAATCAAAGACACATCCAGAACCTCATTTTAACATACACAGCCTAGTCAAACAAGATTTTATTGATTACTGTTAAGCAGACAATATAGATTATATGTATATATATAATATATATTGTAAATAACCTTATTGTGTCACATGACCGGAAGAGCAGTGCCACAGGTTTGACAAACCAGACTTTATTCAGTGAATAAACTATATTTACAACAACAATAACTGGTCGGGCAGGTTACGGTATCTTATTAGGGGTTGTTTAATATGCTCACAAATAATAATCACTTCTCAGATTATTCACATATTATTTTGGTAAAACAAAGAAAATGGAGGAATTCTGATTGATTTTATTTGATAAATTGTACAAATTGCACACTTGATTCTCCACCTAGGATTCCATTGCAATTATCATAGCCATCCACTCCCGCCAGCCTCTAATTAGGTTCTTAGCCAATTAGCATCAGCCATTAGCAATTATAGTAGTCTAATTACCCACTGGGATAACTGGAGCAATTATTCCGAGCTAAGAACCCTCTCACTCAGAATGAAATTGTCATTGATTATTATGCAGCAAACCTCCCTATGTGTATTGTGTTGGTGGTGGGGTGGGGGGTCAAGACAGTTGAAATGTGTGCGCAGAGGATGCTGAAAGATAAGTATGTGGTTGGGTGTGTGGTATGGTCTTGATTTTGGAAGAGCATCATATTTTCAAAACCAAAGCAATTATCTAGATTTAATGCTATCTATCTACCTTAGATAGTGATGCATTAATTAAAGTTGCATAGTCCGATGCATCAAAACCAAAACAATTATCTAGATTTGATTCTACATATCTAACTTAGATACTGGTGCACTTATTAAACATTTGTCACCACATAGAAGGGATTACTGAGACAATTTAGTAGAACCTGTTTCTATAGAACAGTTTGCTGTCAGAGTTTTGGCATGCATGCCAAAATTAATTTTGCATGTAAGCACCTCATATATCTCAAAAGTTAGCCATTTAAAATAAAAGATACTTCAAACTAGGTTAAGGTAACTTATAACGATCAAGCTAATAGATTTATCTCAGAAAATGACAGAAACTCAAAACCATCGGACTATGCAACTTTAAGCATTGGTGCAACATAGAAGGGGACAGTGAGTGAATTTAATAGAACCTGTTACTGCTGAAGCCTACGGTTGAATGTTCACTTTTCATGTGGCATCGTTGAACTCCCGGCCAAGTCAAACCAATGTCTTAAAGATTTATGCTTGGCATTACCTAGTCTGACCCTCGGCATTATTATGGGACTGTCATACTATGACGCTTCTCGCCAGCGTGCCGCCAGCGTGCAAAATAACTTCTACGCATCGAGAAACGTCCAACTTTTCGGCGGTTTGGGGAAAAAGTTTGGCATCAGCACGGCGCGTTATTCGCGCGCAGCCAACATGGGTCGATGAGTGGGGAAAACAAAAAAAAAGAGTTTGGCGCGACGTGCTCATATGACCTTAGATATTGGTAGGATGTAAAACAACAAAGCAACCATTTGGCGCAATGTGTGGAGACGACCCTCCCGCGCACGCGGCGTCTGCCTAGCGGTCCCATAACTTTATTCCAGCGATGGCGACGTCCTTCTGACGTCACCATAATATTGGAACCCGCGCATTGACGCGCGTTGTCTGTTGTCGTGGTTTTTTGACACGCTTAAAACAGTGAGTGACCAATAACGCGCGCCGACGTTGTCCGCCGACCGTCAACGTCAAAGATAGTGTACCGACGTGTACCGACGCGCGCATAACGCGCGCCCAGCGTTTCTCGACGTCTCCCGACTTTTCCCCAAAACGGGCACACGTCGACGGGTCGGCGGTGAGAAGCGTCGTAGTGTGACAGCCCCATTAGCATATGGCAAGGAGCAGTGGAATGAGGAAGACCAGTTGTCCGAGATTGTATTTTTGCCCTACTTAATCAATTAACAGAATGTCTTTTAAATAACAACTCTGATAATTAAAATATATGTTTGTACTATTTTCCAAATCTGTAATAGTCTGTCACTGAGGACACTCATTATGGATGAATTACGTTGATAAACACAGCTTGACCATGGTGGATCTCAGATCGTGGTTGGGTCTTTGACAACAGGTTGTTTCAAGAAATAAAAGCCATGGCTACAGATATCCAATAACACATAGAGAACAGGTGTTTAGTGTCAGGATAATGTGACTGGCTGGGATATCGGGTCATCGGGCCGGCGGCCTGATTTTCCAGTGGGGCAGCACTATAAAGTTGCCATGAGTATGTAGTCACACGTCGGTGCCCGACCTTATATGATCTTAGATGTTGCCAGGACATAAAATTCCAACAACCAAACCAACCTTCCGTGGTTGGACCCGAAATAACTCATAGAAAATAGGTTAAATATAAAACCCATGACTCAACATATTCCTTACTGATAATTGTCAATAAGTCAAGATAGAGATGATCATGTTAGTGTCCCTTTAAATGATGAGGATATAAATAGAATACACGACATTAAAGTGCCTGTCACACTGTGCCAGATTGAGCAACGGACAGAATTTTCTAGTCCAGTGGTGTTCGGGCGTGTAAGTATCAAAATGTATTAAGATGTGTTAAAATGTTGCGATATCGGGTCAAAGGCCGCCGGACAAACGGACATGAAACATACATGAAACAGACATGAAACAGACATAAAACGGACATAAAACGGACATGAACGGATAGCCAAATGACGATAAGCGGACTAAATGTAGCGGACTCAAACCGGAAAAGAACCATAAACGTCAATCCGGCAGCATCCGTTCCAAGTTTTGTTCATGTTCAAAACTTGTAACGGATCGGGCCGGATATCAATGGATATCAATGGATATGCAATGGATATGCAACGGATATGCAATGGATATGCAATGGATATGCAACAGACACAAAGCGGACTTTGCCGGATATCAACGGACTTTGTTCGGTTTCTTTGCGTTTCCCCAATCCGGTGATGTGTGACAGAGCCTTAACCATAAATAGGTATAACTGCCAATTGACTACAGTCTATGTGGAGAAGGTCGCAGTATTGCGCCAAAGGAACCTCTCATTAATCTACTTCAAGTAAGGGATGCTTATTTCGACTAATTAAACGAGGCACTAATTAAATTATTTTGATTGATTTTCCTCCTGTCCTAATTGGGGATTGTGGGAAGGTGTGCTGGAGGTGGGAGGGGGTAAGCAAGGTGTACCTACTCAGGATAACCATTAGCGGGAGATGAATGTTGAAATTTTAAACAAAGCAAAATTTATTACAGCCATTGATCTTATCCAAATTGAGCAGTATGTTAAGAATCACTTGTGTAACAAGGAAAGCAAACACACATCCAGAACATCATTTTAACATACACAACAAATTCAAACAAGATTGTATTGCTTACAGTTAGGCGAACCAGATTATAACTTACAAGAAAAAAGCTGAAAAAATGTTGGGTAAATACATGGTATTGTCAAGGGGGTGATGAAAATGGGAAATATTGCGCCCAGAGCGCGACTCGAAGCCACATCTCTTTGCATTCCGGGCCACTGTGCTAACCATAATACCACCTAGGCTCCCTGATATCAACACACTACCTGTCTATGTGGTTACTTGCCTCAGATGTCAGTGCAGACTACTACACTTGTCCCCTTGGAATTGTAAGTCTTTTAATGCTTACAGTTACATACATACAGGTAATGCACTAACACATACATACACAGGGTGGTTCAACAACCATACAGCGTGTAAATTTTACAGGATCATGGTCACGGCAACCAGTGCCATGGGGGGGTGATGAAAATGGGAAATATTGCACCTAGAGCTGGACTCGAACCCACATCTCTTTGCATTCCTGGCCAGTGTGCTAACCATTAAATCACCTAGGCTCCCTGATATCAAACCACTACCCATGCCTACCTGTCTATGTGGATACTTGCCTGAGAGGTCAGTGCAGACTACTACATTATCGATGTGTACATTTTCAATTTTTTACTTTAGCACAAAATCATTCGTCCAAACATATGTTTGATGCCTTTTGTAAGAACCTACTGCATATTAGATTTAAGTCAAAATCAGGGTCAGAAGAGAGGTCGAGAGCCTACTTGGGAGTAGACCATCCAGGTCCAGGTTGCTCAGAGTGTTGGCAGACATGAACGTAGCAGGTATAGGCGGAGTGCAGATAGCTCCTCTCCCCTGATGCAGGGCTACCGGATAACTGTACGTAAATAATACTTGCATAATGCCGTATACTCGACGATAAATGAACTCATCGGTTCGACTCAACCAGGAACCGAAGTCCCGACCTTCCGCACGCGAGGCCCACGCTCTACCGATAGTGTGAATAACTACAGATGTGTTGATCATGGAAATATTATGTTGAATGCAAATATGAGGCCAGTGCACTGCCTAAAACAAATGTGTCTATATATATATATATATATATATATATATATATGTACTATATCATTTATTATGTGGATACATATATATATATAACGGCAGCCCCTTAATGTTTCTCTCTAACCACCTTAACTTCCATGTTATTCACTGTGGAGTGGGCATTCTCTCCTCCCTCACCTCCTATATGCCGTGAGCCAACTGTCACTCTGCTCAAAGGCCGGCTAAAGTACAAAATAGACAAACAATAAAAAGGGGTGTGAGATATATATGTATATATTCTCTGGCATATGGAATATTATGCACTAGCCTATAAAACACCAATTTAAATCATCGTGTGTGAATGAACATATGCGGGTGTCCATTAGGGACAAAGGTGGCTGGGTGGCGGCGCCACGGGTCACACATGGTGGTCAGGATGCACAGAGTAGGAAATGGGTAGATATATTAATAGCAATAATAATATTGAAATCCCCTTCCATGCCTTTATACTCGCATAATCCGTATACATCACATATATATACATGCACAGTTGGTGCCGTGTATGCCTAGCTCATTCCAGGGCTTGAATGACAATGGGAGAGCCCGTAGTACAGGAGGAGGCCGAAGGTGGCGCCACCAGTAGCAGCAAGTAGATATAGGAGGTGAATACATCGAGGACAATGGTTGGTAGGTAATGAATTAGAAGAAGAAGAATAATACTAATCATAATAATTCCCTTCCGCGCCTTTATACTCGCATAATGCTTATACATCACATATATAACATATATATGTATATATATATACCGGCTAGTTATACGCGGACCGGCCCCTATGTGCGTGTAGTGTTCTCTATTGACCCACAGGGTGCAGGACACCAACATTACATGCAGTACACATCAGGTAACGACAGCCATTATACCGTACCGTCCCGCCGCGCCCGGGCCCGGGGTGGGTGGGGGGTGGAGGTATGAGAGTGGGGGTGGGGGTGGGGATGGGGGCTGACGGGTGGAGGTGGGGCTGTGGGTGGGAGGGGCGGGAGGAGGATGCCGCAGGAGGAGGTCAGTGGTGGTGGACGAGTGGTACCGGAAGTGGGGTTGGGGAGGTGGGGAGGGTGGGGAGGTGGACGAGGTGGGCGGATGGGAGAGAGGGGGGAGGGAGGACGTTGGAAGGGAGGAGTTAGTTTAGGGGGATGGGGGTGCGGAGGAGGTTGTGTGGGGGAAAGTAGGAAGGATAGGTAAGGAGAGTGGGGCTTAAGTGGGGATGGGGGATGGGGTATGGGGGGAAGGTGAGGGGAGGGGATTCGCTGAGTAGGAATGGTGGAGAAGGGGAGGCTGGTAGAAGCATTCGAGGTATGGGGTGGGGCGGGGGCGGGGCGGGACGCGGGAGGCGGGAGGCGGGAGGCGAGGCAGACAGGGGCGGGGTCTGGGCCGAGTGGTGAGACAGAATGGGGAGGAGGCGAGGTTAGTATGTGGTGGGAGACGAGGCGGGGCGGGGCGGGGCGGGGTGGAGCGGGGCGGGGCGGGGCGGGGCGGGGGGGCGGGCGGGGCGGGGCGGGGCGGGGCGGGGGCGGGGCGGGGCGGGGCGGGGCGGGGCGGGGCGGGGCGGGGCGGGCCGGGGCGGGGCAGGACGGGGCGGGGCGGGGCGGGGCGGGGCGGGGCGGGGCGGGGCGGGGCGGTCGGGGCGGGGCGGTTCAGGGCGGGGCGGGGCGGGGCGGGTTCTGGAGAGTGGTGAGAGGAGGCAAGGTACCGCGGGTAGGGTATGAGTGTGTGGGGACGCGGGTGTCTGTGCGGGGGGTGGGCGGAGAGACGGGTGTGTAGGGTGTGTGGGAGGCGGGTGGTATTGGTGAGCTGTTAGGCGGTGACTGGTGATGTTGATGTATCCAGGCCCTCCCTTGTGGCCGTGCTATAAACAATCAACAATACACGACAACAGGTCATTACTGGGCATGCGTTGTGGTTCCACAGGCTGGTGAGTTCAGGATGAGGTTGTGTGGTGTGTCTCCTGTCGTGCTTATCGATCACTGACCTGCCAAGCCACAGCCAAGTTGGTCAGCAGTCGCTACGATACTGAACTGACGTTGTGTATAGTAACCGGGGAGAGGTGACGAGTCCGTGCGCAGCTACATTCAGTACAGTTTTGAATCGAATCAATATGAATAACCAGCGAGAGTGGAGTCTATGCACAACCACATTCAGTACAGCTTTGAATCAAATCAATATGAATAACTCAGGAGAGGTGATGAGTCTAGGCGCAGCCACATTCATTACAGTTTTGAATCGAATCAGTATGAATAACCAGGCAGAGGTACTGAGCCGAGGCGCAGCCACATTTACTACAGTTTTGAATCAACTCAATATGAATAACCCAGGAGAGATGATGAGTCCGTGCACAGCCACATTCAGTACAGTTTTGAATCGAATCAATATGAATAACCGGGGAGAGGCGATGAGCCAGTGCACAGCCACATTCACTACAGTTTTGAATCAACTCAATATGAATAACTGGGGAGAGGTGATAAGTCCGTGCACAGCCACATTCACTACACTTTTGAATCAACTCAATATGAATAACCAGGGAGAGTTGAGTCTACACACAGCCACATTCAATATGAATAACCGTGGAGAGGTAATGAGTCTATGCGCAGCCAGATCCACTACAGTTTCGAATCAACTCAATATGAATATCCAGGGAGAGTTGAGTCTATGCGCAGCCACATTCAGTACAGTTTAGAATCGAATCAATAATATGAATAACCGGGGAGAGGTAATGCGTCTATGCGCAGCCACATTCTCTACAGTTTTTAATCAAGTCAACATCAGACGTGTTACACAATTCTCGGCTCATGCAATATACATATAGATATATCATCCAGGGAGAGCTAAGCTGACTTTTAGGCACAGCCAGTGACACTACAGTTTTGAGTCAAAGCAAAGATAGCTGGGTTTTTTTTCTCCAGTTTCTGGGTTGTTATATACATTGCGACACTAGTATGCCCGTGCTGCAATTGCTCCTGTATCATAGCAAATCTATATGTGCAACTCTGAGCACACAGTGTGCCTGAATTGGTAAGGGCCCTGGCTGGTTTCATGATTGATTGATTGATTGGTGGTTGCTTTATGCCGTGTCGGCAGCATAGGCCATATTCACGGCGAGAGATGTTTGTTTTTTGTTCAAACCATTGCTTTTACATGTAAAAGCAGACAATCAATTATGTGACAATAGACACTCATTAAATTAGAAAGCTCACAATCATATATTTGTGGTCAAGGGAAACAAATTCCCATAGAAAAAGAAAAGTTTCATTAATAATTGATAGAATCTATTTAGTCAACTATATGAGGTAGTACAGTCCAGCTGCCCTCAAAAAGGCTAAACTGTTTCCTGTTTTATCTTAGTAAAAAGGTCATGCATACTGTCAGCAGTGTAGAACTGTTGGCACAGGGCCACAAAATCAACGTAACTTAGTCAAATGTGTTTGAGTGTCAGCGGGGACTGAAACCCAATACATTCATGGGGAGGTTCCCCCTTGAGCAGAAAAGCATGTGTAAGTCACAAGTGGCCAATACAGCAGCGGCTAAGGACCACTTGGTCCCGCCGACCTCCCGCATGAGTCTGTGGTGGCTATTTCATAAATAGGAGGTTGTAACTTCGGTCCTTGGTTAAATACAACTGTCGTTGGGGTGATGACAATGGGAAATATTGTGCCTAGAGCGGGACTCGAACCCACATCTCTTTGCATTTTGGGCCAGTGTGCTAACCATTACATCACCTAGGCTCCCTCGTATCAACAGACTACCCATGCCTACCTGTCTATGTGGTTACTTGCCTGAGAGCTCAGTGCAGACCACTACACTCATCCCCCTGGAATTGTAAGTATTTTAATGCTTACAATTACATACATACAGGCAATGAATGCACTAAAACATACATAGACCGGGTAGGTTCAACAACTATACAGCGCGTAGTTTGTATAGGATCATGGTCACGGCAACCAGTGTCATGGGGGTGATGAAAATGGGAAATATTGCACCTAGAGCAGGACTCAAACCCACAACTCTTTGCATTCCAGGCCAGTGTGCTAACCAATACACCACCTAGGCTCCCTGATATCACCACACTACCCATGCCTACCTGTATATGTGGTTACTTGCCTGAGAGGTCAGTGCAGACCACTACACAACCAATGACTTTCAAAATTGTTTCTTGTCACTATCTAGACTGGCACCCGGCATTAATTGGAGATAGGACCTGTTTTCTCGGTATCCAGATAATGTGGCTGAGCGACAGAGTGGGCGATGATGCTGGTGCACTTGTCTTCTCCCATCATGGCAGCACTATAAAGTTGTCATGAATGCACATGAGTTGTACAAATTAAGTTGATACCCATCCTGATATCCCCATAGATGCTGCTAGAATGCAAAACCATAACATGCGTATGTGGTATTTCAGCTGGAGAGGTCAGTGCATCTCACTACACTCATTCGTCAGGAATTATTAACGCTGCATAGTCCGATGAAAACAACATTTTCACAAAGAAAATAATTATCTAGATTTGATTCTACACATCTAACATAGATGCTAGTGCACTTATTAAACATTTGCCGCCAGAAAGAAGGGAATAATGAAGCAATTTAATAGAATCTGTTCTTGCAGAAGCCTATGGTGCAAAGAGTTTTGGCGTGCTTGCCAAACTTAATATAGCATGTTCGCACTTCAAATATCTCAAAAGTTAGCCATTTCAAATAAAAGTTATTTCAAACTGACGTAAGGTAGACTATAACGATCAAGCTAATATATGTGTCTTAAAAAAATGACAGAAACTCAAAACCATCGGGCTATGCAACTTTAGATACCACACTTAGAGGATATACTAAGGATTATTCACCACAATACACCATAAATAAAATCCTGGTTGTGGTCTAGGTATGCAGGTATTGCAGGTATAGCAATACCTCAGGGAGTTTGACACCCCTACCCTGCAGAGTTGTAAACCACTGCCTTGTGGTACAGGTCCTTGACAGAACCGAAGGCTAAGGGAGCAAACCCTAAACAGGCAGCATTGAGGGCGGTTGATGTAAGGAACTCCCAACATCTCCCGACCAGCCACTGCAGGGACAAATAGTTTTGTGCCTGTCAGGACATGTTCTTGCCGGTGTGAAACCTCTATTTCCTCCCCGAGAGAGTGCCGCTGGTAACTTGCAAAAGCCAGCAGCACTTCAACACTTTTGCAGGCAGCTTTCATGAAATGTGGAGAGCGGCAGTCAAGTAATGAAAGCAGTCTTTGTCACATCGCGACCGACAGCATGATCATGATGATGATGGTCGTGGCACCAATATCGTGAGGGGTTCTTTTTGCAAATGGATAACACTTGGACCCATAGTGGGACTCGAACCATCGCTTCCTCCCTCTGAGGTTAGAATTCGAGTCATAGTCTACCTTGGCTCCCTGATGCAATCAATCTACCCACGCCTACCTGCATAGTATGTGGCATTCCACGTGGGGAGATCATTGCATCCCAGTAAACTTCCATCATTTTTTTTTTTAAACAAGCTTGATACAGAGATTTGTTCCAACATATTCAACTTTGATAGGTATGTACTTATTAAAAATTTGAAGAATTCAAGCGCAAAACCCCGGAAATGCCTACCCAAAAATTCAGATAAACATTGAAATCAAACCTTCAAACATTTATTTTGTATATTCCTACTTTTTTTGTCCATTGCTCCAGAACCATGTGATCATAATAAAAGTGGAATTAGTGAGAATTAAAAATATCTTCAGTTAAAAATCGTTTTATTTAAACATGTTTGTATTGGCGTTTATGCTGGATTTGCGTCTGAACTCTTAATTCGTTGCTGCATAGACAGGAGTATTATTATTAATTCAATTGATTAGTTGAAGCCTCTAGTGTTCAGTCCGTTGATGTGCGTGCTAACATTAACTTTGCATGTTGTCGCTTCACCTCTCTACAATGTTAGCCATTCATAATGTTTTAAATACTTCAAGCAAAGGCAATTTCTTTTTTAATAAAAGCACCAACAAATCAGATAGTAGACACCTAAAAGCATCATACTATGCAACTTTAATCTAATTGAAATCACTGTGGCATTTAGAGTCATCCACATGGAAGTCCATTGAATTTTGGAGTGGATTTCTTTTGCAATGGTTCAGCCCACCATGTTAATAATGCTTGATGGGAGTTGACGTGCATGAATGCCACTAGTGCCCGTGTTCTCTTAATGTGGGTATTCACTTAAAGGGGCAGTAACATGACCAACACAACTTTGTATTAAAATGACACTTTAAGGGGCAGTAACATGACCAACACAACTTTATTTGTACGTGACAGTTAAAGGGGCAGTAACATGACCAACACAACTTTATATTAAGGTGACAGTTAAAGGGGCAGTGACATGACCAACCCAACATTATATTAAGGTGACAATTAAAGGGGCAGTAACATGACCAACACAACTTTATATTAAAATTACACTTTAAGGGGCAGTACATGACCAACACAACTTTATTTTTAAGGTGACAGTTAAAGGGGCAGTAACATCACCAACACAACTTTATATTAAGATGACAGTTAAAGGGGCAGTAAAATTACCAACACAACTTTATAGTAAGGTGACAGTTAAAGAGGCAGTAACATGACCAACCCAACTTTATATTAAGGTGACAGTTAAAGGGGCAGTAACATGACCAACACAACTTTAATTTAAGGTGACAGTTAAAGGGGCAGTAACATGACCAACATAGCTTTATATTAATGTTACTCTTAAAGGGGCATTAACATGACCAACACAACTTTATGTTACGGTGACAGTTAAAGGGGCAGTAACATGCCCAACACACCTTATATTAAGGTGACAGTTAAAGAGGCAGTAACATGACCAACACAACATTGTATTAAGGTGGCAGTTAAAGGGGCAGAAACATGACCAACACAACATTGTATTAAGGTGACAGTTAAAGGGGCAGTAACATGACCAAAACACCTTTATATTAAGGTGACAGTTAAAGGGGCAGTAACATGACCAACACAACTTTATATTAAGGTGACAGTTAAAGGGGCAGTGACATGACAAACCCAACATTATATTAAGGTGACAATTAAAGGGGCAGTAACATGACCAACACACCTTATCTTAAGGTGAGAGTTAAAGAGGCAGTAAGATGACCAACACAACATTGTATTAATGAATCACTTAAAGGGGCAGTAACATGACCAACACACCTTTATATTAAGATGACAGCTAAAGGGGCAATAACATGACCAACACACCTTTATACTAATGAATTACTTAAAGGGGCAGTAACATGACCAACAAAGCTTTATATTAATGTCACAGGTAAAGGTGCAGTAACATGATCAATATAGCTTTATATTAATGTCACAGTTTAAGGGGCAGTAACATGACCAACACAACTGTATACTAATGAATCACTTAATGGTACCAACTAGGGACAGGGCACAGGTGAAAGGAATGTGGTAAAACCAAAATTCAGGGACAATGCCGTTAGAACTACGGTTAACAATTTAATACTGCAGCCAATCCACCTGGTCACAGTCCCAAAAAGTATGGATGTGTTCTAGCACATCTTGGCACTAACTAGGAACAGGGCACAAGTGAAAGGAAAGCTGGAAACAAAACAAACAAACAAATTGTGGGAAATTGTTCTCATCCACAAGCCTATTACCATCTCACTAGATGTACATATTAGTTATATGATAGGGAGTTATACTCCCCAAAAAACACCAAAAAACTAACATAGATACTACCTACTTAAATAAATGCTGGTGGATGTCCCGGATACCAACCGGGAATCACAATCCGGGCATACACCATAACATTCCTTACAGCTGTTCAGCTTTGAAAACAAGCACCGTCCTGGGAGCTTACACGATATGGGCAGCATAAAAGATGTATGAATAAAGAAAAATTAATTGTTTTTTTCAAAAGGGAGAGTAACATCACCAAAACAACTTTATATTAAACTATTATCATCATCGACATTATTCATGTAGGGCGTAATCGATTAACACGACCCGGGTGATTCGCGTCACCCGAGTTGCTAGAATTTCAAATCGAACACCACAAGTGGAGTTGACAAAAACAAGTGCTGTGTGCAAAATGACCCGACCCCAGTAACCCACCTCTTGGCTAGGGTTTGCTCGGAACGATGAGGTCACATTTGTGCTGGTACCGTCCTGCAGGCTAATAGCTACCAGTACCAGTTCTACATGTTTTTTGTTGGTAATAACACAGATTAATTAAATGGAAATAAAACTAAACTATGCAATCATAAAATACTTTAAATTCTATTTTGCTGTAGTTATGTCGGTCATTAAATCCATTTTTTAAAGTTTTGGATTAAGCCACCATTTTGTCCACCCCAAGCATGGAGAAGTGTATTCGATTATTCAACCCGAGTATGCATGCGCCAAACAGTGGCTCGTGTGACCCAAGTTGATTAATCAATTATGCCCCATAGTTGTCCACAATGAGCCCCAATACTATGCGGTGGCATTGTCGGTCATTGCTGACCCCTGTTTGTTCATAAATAACAACAGGTGGCAGCACGCTAGCAGGAACAGTCCAAAGGATGGACTCTTCCACCCATTGCTAGCGGCCACCCCCCTGTGGAGGCTACATGTTACCCAGCTGGGCAGTGATAGGGCATTTTCTATTCCGGTGTTGCAGTTTCCATGGCACACCAGTTTGCGAGGGACACATCGCTTCTGCGCATACATCAAAATTGAACAGCATCGTCATTAACCTTATGAATTTAATTGTTGGTAAAGATGTTTTCTATATGCGTACCAAGCGATTTGTTTCTAGGTGGTGTGGTTTTAGAGATATTTCACTTTTGCTGTATTTTCTGTATACAGATTGCTCACGACCATTGACAATGCCTTGAGTTTGACGGTATGCGCAGTGCAAAACATTAGTTTTATTCAAAATTAATAGAAATCAAGAACCCTAACCTTATAAATGTAATATAATCTTTTTGGTAAAGATGTTTTCTATATGTGTACCAAGCGGTTTGTTTCTAGGTGGTATAATTTGAGAGATATTTGACTTTTTCTGTATGAAGACCACTCACGGCCATTCACAATGCATTTGAATGGAAGTGTCCCTCGCAAACTGGTGTGCCACGGAAACTGCAACACCGGCCTGTGTTAATTGGTTGCTTTTTGAGTTTTACGTCCTGGCAGCACATAAGGTCATATCAGGACAAGCCTGTGTTAGTAGATAATATGTTATGGTTGGGGTGCTACTGTGCACTTATAAATTATATGTGGATGGCAATATCTATTCCATATCATGCTTCATTACGGATATAAGTTGCTTGGTTGTTGGAGTTTTACGTTCTGGCAACATCTAAGGTCATATCAGCACGGACGGAAATAATGGGTGGTGAGGCATGTATGACTTTGTCATATATAACTAAGAACCATGAATGTTAAAACTCCAAAATAATGAGGTCACAATCTTCAGACATGGTCAGGCAACTCCATCTGATTTGGTCGAGTGACTTGATTCTCTTTCTGGTGACTCAGTAAAAATTACAGCACGTGAAAATATTGGATGTTCCCAGAGCAATGTTCCACTAACCGTTGATGAATCAGATTTTGTGTTTCATGATTAGTGCGGATATTGACTCTGCTTAAATCCCAACATCAATGTTTAATCCACCTGACCTATTTTCTATTGAACTACCAATAGGTAGATCATGGGATCGTGGGTTCGAATCCTGGTTGAGTCAAACCAATGACTTAAAGATTGATACCTGTCACTTCCTAGCCAGGCGCTCGACAGTATTGGGAGAGGGCAAGGAGCAGTGGAATAAGGAAGACCAGTTGTCCACGACTGAAATTACCCCTATTTAAACAACTAATGTACCAACAACAAAAACAACAACAACAAAAACTTAGACACTGTTGCAGTTATAAAGCATGTGATCTTGCATAGAAAGGAATCCAGAGTCAATCGAATAAAAGATGGTAATGCAGAAATCTATGGTGTCCAACAATACACTGCGCCTGCCAAAATTAATATTGATTAGTTGTTGCAGATTTACATCCTTGCAACATTTAAGGTCATATCAGAATGACTACCGACTTGCGACGGTGCAAACTCATGGTGCCTTTATAGTGCTAGCCCCACTGGGATATCAGCCCCCCCCCCAAGCACCATGACCTGATATCGCACTCAGTCGCATTATCCTGACACTGAGCCAGCCAGTCCTAGCCCTGTTCTAATAATGCTGAGTGCCTGGCTAGGAAGTAACAAGTATCAATTTCTAAGTCATTGGTTTGACTCAACAAGGGTTCGAACCCATGGGTTTGAATCCCACGATCTACCAAAACGGGAGACGGACGCTCAACTCACTCGGCCATCGCGTCTGGTCAAAAGTAATGTTAAATACTTTCACTTTAAATATCTCGAAAGGTAGCCTTTTATATTTTTTTTTGTAAATAATTCAAACTAAAGTAATGTATATTAACCCAATCAAGTAAATATTTGTATGGCAAAAATGTTGCAAACCCACAAAACGATTGGAATATGAGACTTTATGGGAACTTTCAGCCGATGGGAAATAGCAGCTTTTTTCCCAATGCACAATCACACTTTGAGGCATGATTGTAAAATTATGTGGGACATTAGAATTCCAATGTGTGCATGTGCTTACCTTCATGCCTAATTGTATTTTCATGCAAAGGGTGCTTTGTGACATTTCCATTATCCATTCGGCGACCTTTAATGGATTAGCTGACTTGTGTTCCTTGGGCGAAAGATCGGGAGTTTGAAATTCCAGCCGAGTCAAATAAATGACTTTTGTTTTCCAAAAGTGATACTTATCGGTCCCTAGCATGACGATCGGCATTAGTAGGACCGGGCTTAGGCTGGATTTGCTCAGTATCAGGATAATGTGACTGAGTGGGATATCGATTCATGGAACCAGAGGCCTTGTCTCCCAGTGAGGCAGCACGATAGAGTTGTCATTTCTTTTTTTTTCTTTCTTTTCTTGAAGATTTATGCTGCCTATCATGGAATGGATAAGTCTGAATAGACTTGTTTTCACCATTAGACAGTTTGTCGCTAGAAAGCCCGAGCCTACACTTTTACCGACCCAAGGGATTTTTAACCTCCCACACCACATAGACATGGTATGAGAGCAACCAGCCTTTGATGATGCTGTGATACGCAGCGAAGGAGGAAGAGGAGGTGGGGGTGGAAATAAGAGCACTTTATTCAGAGTGCGAGAAGATAAGAGAGAATACAGGCAATGAATATGAATAAAGTACAAAATAAGGAACATAGAGGATAATGCAAGACAATAATGAATACATAAGAATAAATAGGGCAATGGATCATGTAAGATCGATGAAAGTCAAGGGGCCCCGAAGAGCCCTCCACCCTAGGAAGGGTAAGTATGGGTGAGTGGGTGGAAAAGATATGGCAGGGGAGCGCTACTGGAAGCGGCTGGGCGGAGTGGCTGGAGGCAGCTGCAGGCCGGGTTATAAGGCCAGCACCCAGGGGGGGATGACGTAACGGCCAAGGGTCAACGGCCACGGGAGGAAGGAGGAAGAGGGGGAGTACTCCTCCTCTGCCGCGAATCAAACGCAATGCAAACATTATGACCGATACGCAGCGAAGGAGGAAGAGGAGGCAGGGGTGGAAATAAGAGCACTTTATTCAGAGTGCGAGAAGATAAGCGAGAATACAGGCAATGAATATGAATGAAGTACAAAATAAGGAACGTAGAGGATAATGCAAGACAATAATGAATACGTAAGAGTAAATAGGGCAATGGATCATGTAAGATCAATGAAAGTCAAGGGGCCCCGAAGAGCCCTCCACCTAAATGGGGGAGAGGGTGCGAGGGGCGGCAGAAGGGGCGAGGCGAGGGAGGTACGCATGTACTGCCCCCGAAGTCCAGGTGCCCCATGCCATAATGTCTGCGAGCGGGACCCTGGCACGCTGGCATGCCTGGGCGGCGCCCCGCCGGATGCTGTGGAGGGTGAAGGTCTCCGGGGCTGACACAGAGACGGCCCAGAGGGTGCTGCGGAGGAGGGCTGTGAGGGTCCGAGGGTCCAGTGGCTGGCCCGAGGACATGATGAAGGCCGGATCGCCCGGCGCATCAGGGACGAGGCCGACTGAGCATTCCAGGCGGCGACGGGGCAGAGCCGGGAGTGCGAGGAGGCTGGGATGAAGCGCGCAACCGCTCCGGAGAGGTCCGAGATGGTCTTGGAGCTCCGGAGGGTCACCAGTAGGCCGCCCAGTGCAGCCGCGACATTGGCGCTGGTGATGGTGTGCATGCCGGCCCACACCTCGGGGCTTGGGGAGAGGAGGCTGGACTGTCTCAGCATGCCGTAGTACCCGAGGAGGAGGGTGGCCCGAGGAACGAAGGCGGAGGCACCGGCGGTAGCCAGGTAGGTGGCCACGGCCGCGAGGGGCTCAGGGGCGGGGCATGGGACATGCGCCGAGGCCTGCTCGCCGCCGTGACAGACATCTCGCCGGAGGCAGGAGCTGAAGCCCGAGGTGTCGCAGCCGGCCGCCTTGACCCAGGAGCGCGTGCCGGAGAGAGCGTTCCTGACCGAAGTGGATGCCATGGCGCTGCTGTAGAGGGAGGCGGTGTAGGCGGCGACGTCGAAATCCGATGGCGCAAAGGGGTCAAGGTTGTGGGCCGACACAAACTTGATGTCGGTCTCCGCCTGGCAGCGACGGTTTCTCCAGGTCGAGCGCGCCAGGGAGGCGAGGCATAGGCCATCGACCGCAGGCACCTCCAGGGTGGTGTAGCCTGTAATCAGAGACCTGGATTGTAGGGGAAGTCGTCATAGCGGGGGTGGAGGTAGGAGAGCCCGAGGTGAGTGACCTCTGTCCAGGTCACCTTGGCTCAGGGTCCGGCGTGGCGGGCGTGGCTGAGCGCGTCAGTGAGAAAGAAGTTGGCCCCGGGCTTGTGGAGGATGGACAGGGTGAAGGAGCCCTCATCCGCCATGAGCCAGAGCTTGAGGGCGCACATCCCGAGGGTAGCATCTTGGGCACGCCCAGACTCCAGGGAGGTGGTGGAGGCCATGTTGTCGGTGTTAACGACCACAGTGGCCCCTCCACGTCGTTGGGTAGGAGGGTTCAGAGGGCCACGACGAGGTTCACGGCCTCGAGCTCATGGATCACGGGGAAGCGCCCCTGGAACTCCTGAGAGTACCCTCGGGCATGGCAGCCCGTCGGGGAGTAGGCTCCGCCGCCAGTGAGGCAGGAATCGCACTCTATGACCAGGCAGCGGACCTCAGGGGCGCGAAGGAGGTGGAAGGCATTCGAGGTGTGTCCATACAGCGCGAACCACCTGAGATCGCGGTGGGCCTCCTCCCTGAGAGTGATGGCGGCAGCTCCGTAGCAGCTGCGCAGGGCCGCGAGGAGCAGCCCATGAACTTCCTCGCAGAAAGAACACAGCTGCTGACGTGGTTGAGCTGGCCAAGGATGCTCTGGATGCTCTGGATGCTCTGGAGCTTGCGACGCCCGAGGGTGGGGGTGGGGGTGGGCGATCCAGGCCTCACAGTCGGCGACAAGATCCTCAACTTTTTCAGAGGCGGACCGACGGAGGGTGGCACTTCCCGGCGGTGACCTCCAGCCCGGGGGCAGGTAGGAGTCCTCGCACCCGACAAAGTCATCGAAGTAGACGAGGGCATGGAAGCCCTCGCGCCGGAGGATTCAGGCGATGGCCACGGTGACCTGGACGCAGGCAGCGCCGGAGGAGCGGTAGCCAAAGGGGAGGGTGAGGTACACATATGTCGCTCCATCTAGGGTGATGCCGTACAGAGGGCAGGCAAGGGGGTCGGCCCGGAGTTGGCGGTAGGCCCGGGAGATGTCGGCTGTCCAGGTGTAGGCCCCGGCCCCCTCCGAGAGGAGGCGGTGGCCCACATCGACGATGCACGGGAGCCTGTAGTTGTGAGGCTTCCCGAGGTACTCCCGACGGGGGATGCCGGCATTGACGCTGCCTCCGGGAGGGTAAGAGAGGTCGACGATGACCCACCTCTTTCCAGGACAGGTACCGACTTGTGGCATTGTGCACTCATGGCGACTTTATAGTGCTGCCCCACTGGAAGACCAGGCCACCAGAACCATGGCCTGATATCCCACTGAGTCACATTATCCTGACACTGAACCAAACAGTCCTTGCCATATCCTAATCATGCCGAGCGCCAGGCTAGGAAGCAAAACGCATCAATATTTAAGTCATTGGTTTGATTCGACCAGGGTTCGAACGCACGACCCCACGATCTACCAACATGAGAGACGGACACTCTAACTCATTTGGCCATCCCGTCTGGTTGATTAGAAAGGTATGCTATGTCGATATGCACTATGTGTCAGTAGTGCAGGGAAAAGTGGGTTTAGTGCAGGCAAATGAATGCCACACGCCAAGTGTACTGCCGCCCCAATGCCTCACTGTTACAACGTTGTAAAGATGTCCCCAGCTTCTACAACACTCCCTACTGAAGTTAAATCTTCAACCAAAGATTGGGTCGATTTATCGGAGCCTTTCTATTAATGTTGCAGTTCTGCAACCAGTAACCGTCGTAAGGTTACAAACAACCCCAGAATTGAATACAGGCACCAGGGAATGGCGAGTAGCTCAGGGGTGTAAGTAGTAGAGCTGAAGTGGAACTGTGGGAAGGCATCACTGACAGCACTGCAGTCAATGAGCTCTGTGTGTGTTTGCTGAGGTTTTACATTATACCAACATTTAAGGTCATATCAGGACGGGTGCCGGCTTGTTGCAGCGCGCACTAATAACATATATATAGGTTGGTTGGTAGTTGGCATTTTTCGTCCTGGCAACATCAAAGGTCATATCAGGACGGGTACAGACTTGTGACAATGTGCACTCTGACATATATATTGGTTGATTGGTTGTTAGAATGTTATGTCGTGGCAACATCTAACGTCATATCAGGACGGGTACCGACTTGTGACAATACGCACTCCCGAGATATTTATATATATATAGATATATATATAGATATATATATATAGGTTGATTGGTTGGTGGAATTTTATGTCCTGGCAACATCTAAGAGCATATCAGAACATGTACCGACTTGTGACAGTGCGCACTCATGGTCACCGCAAAGTACTGTCCTACTTGGAGACCAGGCTGCCAGCACCATGACCTGATATCCCAGTTAATCACATGATTCTGTTACCGAGCTAACCAGTCCTTGCCTTATCCTAGTAATGCCGAACACCAGGTTATATAGTAACCAATATCAATTTTTATGAATCGATGGTTTGACTCTACTTCAGTTGTTACTGATGAACAACTGGAACTCAGTAGATGAGTATTAGAAGTTATTGAAAAGAGGGTACACATGTATTTAAATATACACTGCCATGCAGTGCCGATAGACTCCATTATCGCATGTTTATTGACCAATCAGAGCTGACATTAAAGCCACTCTTTGCTGTGTCTTTTGGTGTGCTTTTTACAGTGAATAATTTATCCATCTGATTAAGTCTCATCTCAGCGCGTGTAGATTGGTGCTTTACCCTTTGTAGATTGCACAGCTATATATTATTTACAAACATACTAGATATCAAGTCAAATTCAGGAACTGCAAAGACGATTAAATGATATATGCTACAGTATGGTAATATCCAGAGTTGTATGTTGGATGTTGTGGTCATCTGACGTCATATCAGGACGGGTACCGACTTATATATATATATATATCTATATATCTATATATATATATATATATATGTGCTCTATAATCTATTATAGGAATATAAACAAGGACACTACCACTTATCAGTTCTCTTCTATATATTAGTTATTACCTACTATCCTACTGTCATAGGAGTTAGTCCCTGCTTCTGCCACTATGGCGCCACCTGTGAGTGGCTCCTGGCCACCCTGATACCAGCTCTGTCTGGTCACTACCGCCTCCAGACCTGCTCTGATGGTCAGATTAATAATATATAGATATATATACAGCAAAACCTCTCTATACCGACCCCTCTACAGATCAACCACTCCCCTATATCGATCGCTTTATTTGGGTTCCAAAATTACCATTGTAAGGATATTCTAACTCTCTAAACGCACTTAAATTCGCTCCCATGGTCGGTCGATTTAGAGATTTATATATATACATATGTGCTCTATAATCTATTATGGGAATATAAACAAGGACACGTCCAACTACCTTCCCATATATTAGTTACTACACCCTGTACTGTCATGTTATTAGTTACTCCTACTGTGCTAGAGTCATTGAGTTAGTACTGCCTAAGCTGCTGCCTAGTCTAGTTCCTACATCCCCCACTAGTCTGCCTCCTGTGTGTGGCTCCTGACCTCCCTGACACCAGCTGCGTCTGGTCACTACTGCTGCCAGACCCGCTCAGACAGTCGGATTTTAAATATATATATATATATACACACAGGGTAGGATCAGCAACCATAGAGTATATTCCGTGGACTGCGTCCAGATCACGGCAAACAGTGTTGTGGGGTGATGAAAATGGGATATAGTGCCCTAGAGTAGGATTCCAACCTACCTGCTTACAAGCTTTGAATTTCGGAGAACAAGTGGATAAGTTAGCTTCAAACCCGCGGAGGGGTGGTTGGCGCTGCGATCGGACGGGCAGCTCCACGCATCGAGACCAGCGATTGGCCAATAACCAATAATAATAACATTCGATCGAACAGACGCAGCGATGGCCTATATAGATAAGCGATACATAATAACAATAATAATAATAATAATAGATGCTCCGACGCTGCATATATATCTTCTCTCTCTATATATATGTTTCGGTTCAGTCACTGGTTACTGTGTTGGTGGTACATAGTTGATGTTTTAACCTAACCATCATGCACTGTTTCCATGGTTGTTTCACTTCGGTCACTGGTTACTGAGTTGGTGGTACAAGGTTGATGTTATAACCATCATGCACTGTGCTCATGGTTGTTTCCCTTCAGTCACTGGTTACTGTGTTTGTGGTACAAGGTTGATGTTATAACTATCATGCACTGTGTTCATGGTTGTTTCACTTCAGTTGCTGATTACTCTGTTGGTGGTACAAGGTTGATGTTATAACCATCATGCACTGTGCTCATGGTTTTTCCACTACATGCACTGGTTACTGTGTTTGTGGTACAAGGTTGATGTTATAACTATCATGCACTGTGTTCATGGTTGTTTCACTTCAGTCGCTGATTACTCTGTTGGTGGTATAAGGTTGATGTTATAACTATCATGCACTCTGTTCATGGTGGTTTCACTTCGGGCACTAGTTACTGTGATGGTGGTGCAAGGTTGATGGTATAACCATCATGCACTGTGTTCATGGTTGTTTCACTTCAGTAAGTGGTTACTGTGTTGGTGGTACAAGGTTGATGGTAAAATCTTCACGCACTGTGTTCATGGTTGTTTCACTTCAGTCACTGGTTACTGTGTTGGTGGTGCAAGGTTGATGTTATAACCATCATGAACTATGTTCATGGTTGTTTCACTCCAGTAACTGGTTACTGTGTTGGTGGTGCAAGGTTTATGGTACAATCTTCACACACTATATACATGGTTGTTCCGCTGCAGTCACCGGTTACTGTGTTTATGGTACAAGGTTGGTGCTATATCTGGCATGGACTGTGTTCATGGTTGTTCCGCTACAGACATTGGTTACTGCATTGGTGGTAAAAGCATGCTGATATAGCGGTCCTGCACTGTGTCCATGCTTGTTCCACTATTGTGACTGATTGTTACGTTGTCGGTACAGCGCCAATGTGTGGTTATAAATGGCTACTTGTCTCTTGTGTATCGTTGGTCTGTAGTTACCATTGGTTACTGTATCAATAGTACACTAGTCGTTGTACAGTGGACATCACAAACTGTTTTTGTGTTACAGACTGTTGTGATATTGATTGGCCACGTTAGGTTTTGTGTGTGCATTAATTGATTGGGCAGGGGAAATGTAAGACGTGGACAATTGATCTACCTTATTCCACTTTTCCTTCCCCTATCCTGATTATGCCGAGTGCCAAGCTAGGTAACGACAAGTATCAATTTTTAAGTTATTGGTTTTGCGATGAGTATCAGTTTTTAAGTCATTGCTTTGACTTGACCAGAGTTTGAACCTGCGACCTTGAATCCCATGATGTACCAAAATGGGAGACAGACCCTCGACTCATTTGGCCACCCACCTGTATGACTCTTAAAAGTGGGATGAAAACATTAATAAACTTAAAGAAATTGAACCATCTGTGGGAAAGCCACCACAGACTCATGCGGGAGGTCGGCGGGACCAAGTGGTCCTTAGCCGCTGCAGTATTGGCCACTCGTGGCTTACACATGCTTTTCTGCTCAAGGGGGAACCTCCCCTGAATGTATTGGGTGTCAGTCCCCGCTGACACTCAAACACATTTTACTAAGTTGCGTTGATTTGTTGGCCCTGCGCCAACAGTTCTACACTGCAGACAGTATGCATGACCTTTTTACTAATGTAAAACCAGAAAACATTTTAGCCCTTTTGAGGGCAGCTGGACTGTACCACCTCATATAGTTTACTAAATAGATTCTATCAATTATTAATAACTTTTCTTTTTCTATGGGAATGTGTTTCCCTTGAGCACAAACATATGATTGTGAGCTTTCTAATTTAATGAGTGTCTATTGGCACATAGTTGTTTGTCTGCTCTTACATGTAAAAGCGATGGTTTGAACAAAAAACTAACATTTCTCGCCATGAATATGGCCTATGCTGCTGACACGGCGTAAAGCAACCACCAATCAATCAACTTAAAAGAGTTGTTCTGTCATGCCCCTGATGAATGTTTTTTTATGCATAGGAACACGTCAGTTCTTAGGATGCTAGAACCGACCTTCCAGCCATTATTTATCTCCAAGATATATTTGGTTTCAAAAGATATTTATATTTATAATAGTACTAATAAATTAAGCATACAGATCTTAGTTACAGTCTTTGTAATTGCATCTCCTCAACGAGGATAACAACGCTTTTTTGTTATAGGTCACTATATAATTAGTTTCCGTTTTGATATAATAAAAATACATGATGTACCCAGTAGAGTCTAGTTTTAGTATTTCCAATTAACAGCACATTGAATTAAATTTAAATTTATTTTATTTTACCATGAATACCATCAATCTGTCGTAATGTTAGCATTGCATTTGATTTGGCGGGGATGACAGTCCACCCAATTGGTCAGTGGATTTTAACACTTTTTTCTCAGCCATTGCTGGCCCAGCGCTGCTTCGTGACATATCAGCAAGCCGGCAATGTGCACACTTGTACTCCCGCCATACCTTTATTTTATTTTCCACCCACCCTACTACAACTTATCTTTCTCTAGGGCTGGGCCCTGGAACTTCCGCCCACCTTTAAATAAACACTTGTCAACTCAATCTTTTCCGAATCGAGCTTGTAATTGTATTCGCTTAGATATTGACTTACGAAATAGCGAATGGTAGACAGGAATTGTGAACACTTATTTCTCTCTCATTGTTGCTTGAGTGCAAGTAAATATGCAACACAAGGAATAATTAGTAGCATGTGGTGAATAAGAGGTAAAATTTCCCTGGATCATCAGCCCATGCTTTTTCTAATCTGTTCTTGAATGAATTTATTGACTCGGCATCAATAACATTTTGTGGGAGACTGTTCCATATATTTATGATCCTGTTTGAGAAACTGTGTTGCCTTAACTTTGAAATGGCTCTGGGTTTTTACTAGTTTGAGAGTATGGCCCCGACTGCCTTCTCGTTTATTCAAGGTGAAAAATTGATTCATATCTATTTTATCGAAACCTTTCATAATTTTAAATACTTCAATTATTTCACTTCTTTTCCTTCTGTAGGAAAGGGTAGGAAGTTTCAATTCCCTAAGCCATTGTTCATAGGGTAAGTCCTTTATAACTGCAACTAATTTCGTTTCATGTCTCTGAACCTTTTCGATCTCCAGAATATCTTTCCAAAAAATTGGGCTCCAAATTTGTGGACAGTATTCCAAAATTGGCGTAACAAGAGACTAGAATAGAAAAAACTGCATCAGTGACTACAGGACGCCAGCAGTTTGCCATTCGCTGGTCAATGTTTCTGTGGTATTTCGAGGTTGTTCCATCGTGGTTAGTTAATGAACCAATAGTCCAGTATCAATTCATCATACTGACCTCCTTCTGAGTACATAGCGCTCACAGCGATTGCATGAGAGAGGCTACTTGCTGAGTCTGTGGTACAGATTTACCCCATGATAGTCGATAGGAACACTCTTGTGTGGCACAGCATCAGCATCAATGTTGATTGTAGTCCAGGTCCACAATGCCATATCAAAATGGCTGAAATCCGAAGAGCTCTTTCTTAATTTTGGAAGGGGGGGGAATATTTTGTTCATCTGAACACATTTTGTCATCGCCGAGACACTGGGTTTGCATCCATTGAAGCGATCACATTTGGTTTGTACATGGTTGTAAAATATTCTGATAATGACGCATTGGTGGGGGAATGCAAATGTTCTACTTATGAAAAAGGGGCCAGGTGCATAGATCTATTTATGTAGTTGCTGGTGGTACTTGACTCATTGTAAATAGACATTGTGGTGCTAGTAAGATAGTGTGTAAGGGGCACTTGGAGCTCTTTCCACTACCCCCTCCCCCCTCTGCTAGTCAGGGATCACCACACACTCAGCTCAGGGCAGGTGGTGACCAAAGAAGCCATGCCACTCGGTGGTGGTGGGCAGATCACTGTAACCATGGGGACCGGAAATGCTTGATTCTCATTGGTAGAGCTGTAGATGCTTGATTCTCATTGGGAGAATGTGGTCAGGTGATATGCCATACTGGATCCATGTACCATATTTCTCTTTTTGCCTGTATTGATTTCACCATAGCCTGGCTACACAACCACAGATTCCAGCCGTGTACTTTATATGGTGATGCGGAAGTGGATTGTGCTGTATTGTGTGCATCACACCCCATTCTGAACATTAAAAGTTGTGGCGCAGTCTATACTGTATAGTGTAGCACATAGGCACTCAATAGGGTGCAGGAATGAGTCTCATTAAGACAAAGGTACTTTTTCAGACAGGATGTCAATAAATTGATGCTATTTATAGTCTTTATTTATCACACTTAGTGTGAGTATTAATGCGGTTTGACTGCGGTATTAATGTTTGATTGTGTGATGCTGCATCAGACTACATCAGGATCTGGGGCATGGGTGAGTGCATGTGAATAAACCTGTGATTGTAATACATATATATATATACATATATGTGATGTATAACGAATTATGCAAGTATAAAGATACGTAGGGGTTAATTATTACTTTATTTGTTAAACTCCGTTAGACAAACACTGTACAGGTGGCTCCACCTACCCTCCTCACCTCCACCGTATGTAGACCAGTGTCAGTCGCACCGGATACATATATATATATATACATATACATGTAGCATGCACACACTTATACAGTATAACCCCATTAAACCAAACTTGAAGGGACCCTAGAAATTTGTTTGGATTAACCGATCATTGGTTTAACCAAGCTTTGGCTTCGACTTTGATTTGGCTTTGGCAAAACCGTGGGTGCATTATGAATGTAATATACAATATACATGGACACTTTGATTGTGGTTTTTTATCTATATACAGTATAACCCCGTTAAACCAAGCTTGGTTAAACCAAACAATAGGTTAATCCAAACCTTTTTTGGCAGCCCGGCAAAATACTACCATTTATCATATAAAAACGTATCAGATGACCTTATAACCACATGAATGTTTGGTTTAACCATACCGGAAATAACCTGGGCCGGACAATTTTGTTTAGATTAACCGATACTTTGGATTAACCGACGTTGGTTTAACCAACTTTTTTATATCATAAATGGTAGTATTTTGCCGGGCCACCGAAAAGAAGTTTGGATTAACCGATCATTTGGTTTAACCGAGCTTGGTTTAACGGGGGGGTTTATACTATATGTATAATATAGAATCAATTCTGAAATTCGAAAAAATTCTGAATTCTGAACCACAACTGGTCCCAAGGATTTTGGATAAGGAATGTGGGTGGGCCTGGACTAGGTTGATTGGTTGGTTAAGTTTACATGCTGGCAATATTTAAGGTCATATCAGGACAGGTTCCGACTTGTGACAGTGTGCACTTATAGCGACTTTATAGTGCTGTCCCACTGGGAGACCAGGCCACCAGCACGATGACCTGATGTCCCACTCAGTCACATTATCCTGACACTAAGCCAACCAGTTGACCTGGACTAGGTGAACCCTTCATATGGGATCTATGCAGTTATTGTGTGCCAGTCAATAGTAATTCTGACTTTTGTTGGCATTTGATTGCTGAGTGATAAAGCTGTGTAATGGTTTCTTGTCACGGTTCGTTTAAAGTTGCATAGTGCGATGGTTTCGAGTTTCGGCCATTTTTCTGAGATAAATATCTTGAATTGATTGTTATAATCTACCTTACTTTAGTTTGCGGTAATTTTATTTTAAATGGCTAACTTTGGAGATATTTGAGGCGAAAACATGGAAAGTTAATTTTGGGAGGTGTGCCAAAACTCTGATGCCATAGACTTATGCAGTAACATGTTCTATTACATTGACTCAGTATTCCATTTTATTTGGAAATCAATGCTGAATAAGTGTATCAGTATCTAAGTTAGATATGAAAAATCAAATCTATGTGAGTGTTCTGGGTTTGAAAATTTGATGCTTCATCGGATTATGCAACTGTAGCGAAAGTGAATAGTTGTTGCGCTAACTGTTATGAATAGATATATTTAGAAGACAACACTGCATACAGACCAATGTTCTCCTGACATAGCAGGTGTCCTGCCGTTAGAAGGACAGTCAAATGAAACCAAATACAGCTCATACTTTGACAAATCGTCCAACAAGTAGCTCATTGCAGGCAGTATTTGCGATGCTGTGTAATTATGGTTTATTGGGGAATGGAGTGGGCTTACATCCTAGCAACATCTACGGTGAAAAGCATAATAAATCAATGCGGACAAAGGAAGAGGTGGGAAGACAACATCAGGGAATGGACAGGCCTGGAGTTTGGCAAGTCTCGAAGGGCAGTGGAGAACAGGGAGAACTGGAGAAAACTGGTTGCAAAGTCATCTGTGATGCCCCGACGAACCTCGCGGTTAAGGGATTGATGATGATGAGGGTCATCTCAGGACAGGCACCACTAGGAATGTTCCGGTGTGGCAGTAAATCGCAAACCCCTGGAAATTGCACACCCCGGGGTTTGCGATTTACTAGGAAATCACAAACCCCCCCTGGAAATTACAAACCCCCCCCATGCTTTGTAGCATTTATCACCACAAGCAGGGCAGCTATATGCCTATGTTTGATTTTGAACTTCTAATAAAATGGATTCAAGGAGGATCAAGATGGATTAATTGTCATGCTGTCACAGCAAAGGCCTTTTTCACTGCTATTGATCACTCACAAGAAGGATAAGGGACCAGATCAATTTTTGTCAAAGATACTAAACCACAACATTAAGAAAAGCCAGCACAACTTATTTAAACACTTTGAACTAACAAATATCCAATTCCCTACAAAACTATCAGGCACTTTGCACATACATAGGCTGCACATACATAGGCTGCCACATTTATTTTCATATAAGGGGAGCCCTCACTAGATGGATTAATTGATTATTTTTAATTTCATGCCTCTCACAGCAAGGGCCATATTCACTGCCATAAGAAGGCTAGGGGACCAGATCAATTTGTTGTCAAAGATACTAGACTACATCAATAAGAACAACCAGAAAAACTATCTGTATCATTAACATGGGGGGTTTGTGATCTCCAGGGGGGATATGTGATTTCCTAGGAAATCGCAAACCCCCCATGCCCATAGATGGCATGGGGGTTTGTGATTTCCTAGGAAATCACAAGTGGGGGTTTGCGATTTACAGGGTTTGCGATTTCCTGCTACACCGGGTTACGCTGGTACTTCAGGAAGGATGGGCGCTGCATCAGAGTGTTCCTGGTTCCAGCCTCCGCTTATGGTGCAGTCACACTATGACTCTTCTCGCCGGCGACCTGGCGACGTGTGGTGTTTTGGGGCAAAAATGGGTGAAATATCGAGACACGCTGGTGGCGCGTTATGCGCACGTCGGTACCGTCAGTACATTATCTTTGACGTTAACGGTTGGCGTACAACGTCGGCACGCGTTATTGGTCGCCCAAGGTTTTAAGCATGTCAAAAAAAAACAGCGATCGACAGCGCGCGCAAATATATGGGTAAGGATGTTATGAGGACGTTAGGTGGCCGTCGACACACGTTACAAGCGCGTTGGAGGGACGTTGCTCGCACGTTGCTGTGCATGTGTCTCTCTGTGTGTCTCTGTGTCTCTATGTGTGTGTCTGTGTATGTGTGTGTGTCTCTGTCTCTGTGTGTGTATGTCTCTGTCTATGTGTGTGTCTCTGTGTGTCTGTGTGTGTCTCTGTCTGTGTCTCTCTCTGTGTCTCTGTCTGTGTCTCTCTCTGTGACTCTGTCTCTGTCTGTGTCTCTGTCTGTGTCTCTGTGTATGTGTCTCTGTCTGTGTCTCTGTCTGTGTCTCTGTGTCTCTGTCTCTGTCTCTGTCTTTGCCTGTGTCTCTGTATGTGTCTATGTATGTGTATCTGTATGTGTCTCTCTCTGTGTCTCTGTATGTGTCTCTGGCTGTGTCTCTGCCTCTGTCTGTCTCTGTCTCTGTGTATGTGTCTCTGTCTGTATCTCTGTATGTGTCTCTGTGTCTCTGTCTGTGTCTCTGTCTGTGTCTCTGCCTGTGTCTCTGTCTGTGTCTATGTATGTGTATCTGTGTGTGTCTATGTCTGTGTCTCTGTCTTTGTCTCTGCCTGTGTCTCTGTTTGTGTCTATGTATATGTATCTGTATGTGTCTCTGTATGTGTCTCTGTATGTGTCTCTGCATGTGTCTCTGTATGTGTATCTGTATGTGTCTCTGTATGTGTCTCTGTCTGTGTCTCTGTCTGTGTCTGTGTCTCTGTGTCTGTGTCTCTGTATGTGTCTCTGTGTCTCTGTCTGTGTCTCTGTCTGTGTCTCTGTCGGTGTGTGTGTCTCTGTCTGTGTCTATGTATGTGTATCTGTATGTGTCTCTGTATGTGTCTCTGTCTGTGTCTCTGCCTGTGTCTCTATATGTGTATCTGTATGTGTCTCTGTATGTGTCTCTGTCTGTGTCTCTGTCTGTGTATGTGTCTCTGTGTCTGTGTCTCTGTATGTGTCTCTGTGTCTCTGTCTGTGTCTCTGTCTCTGTCTCTGTCTCTGTCTCTGTCGGTGGGTGTGTCTCTGTCTGTGTCTCTGTATGTGTCTCTGTCTGTGTCTCTGTGTATGTGTCTCTGTATGTGTCTCTGTCTGTGTCTCTGTCTGTGTATCTGTCAGTGTGTGTGTCTCTGTCTGTGTCTCTGTCTGTGTCTCTCTCTGTGTCTCTGTGTCTGTGTCTCTGTATGTGTCTCTGTCTGTGTCTCTGTCTCTGTCTCTGTGTCTGTTTCTCTGTATGTGTCTAGGAATGTGTCTCTGTGTGTGTATATGTGTCTCTGTGTCTGTGTGTGTGTCTGTGTGTGTGTCTGTGTGGGTCTTTGTGTCTCTATGTGTGTGCCTGTGTGTATGTGTGTGTGTCTCTGTGTCTGTGTCTCTGTATGTGTCTATGTATGTGTATATGTGTGTGTCTGTGTGTCTGTGTGTGTCTCTGTGTGTCTGTGTCTCTGTGTGAGTCTCTGTGTTTCTATGTGTGTGTCTGTGTGTGTGTCTATGTGGCTGTGTCTCTGTCTCTGTATGTGTATCTGTGTGTGGCTCTGTGTCTCTCTGTCTGTGGGTGTCTATGTGTCTCTGTGTTTTTATGTGTGTGTGTCTCTGTGTCTCAGAGAGAGACAGAGGCAAAGACACAGACAGACACAGACAGACGGAGACACAGACAGAGACACAGACAGAGACACAGACAGAGACACAGACAGAGACACAGACAGAGACACAGACAGAGACACAGACAGAGACACAAACACAGAGACCCAGACAGAGACACATACAGAGACACATACAGAGACACAGACAGAGACACAGACAGACAGACAGAGACACAGACAGAGACACAGACAGAGACACATACAGAGACACATACAGAGACAGACACAGAGACACAGACAGAGACACAGACAGAGAAACATACAGAGACACATACAGAGATACATACACATACACAGAGACACAGACAGAGACACATACAGAGACACAGACAGAGACACAGACAGAGACACAGATACATACACAGAGACACCGACAGAGACACATACAGAGACACATACAGAGACACATACAGAGACACAGACAGAGAAACAGACACAGAGACACAGACACAGAGACAGACACAGAGAGAGACACATACAGAGACACAGACAGAGACACAGACAGAGACACATACAGAGACAGACACATAAAC
The DNA here is from genome assembly GCA_030323885.1 of Branchipolynoe longqiensis. NCBI lineage: Eukaryota > Metazoa > Annelida > Polychaeta > Phyllodocida > Polynoidae > Branchipolynoe > Branchipolynoe longqiensis. The sequence goes on along the minus strand of CM059190.1, from coordinate 70,096,654 downwards.
ACATACAGAGACACAGACAGAGACACACACATAGACACAGAGACACACACACACAGACACAGACAGAGACACAGACACAGAGAGAACGCCCCGATATACTTTACCACAACGTTGGCCACGCGCTACCAACACGCTACTGACACGCTGTGGCAACGTCCAATTTCACCATATTTCCACTATCTTTAACGTTTCTCGACGCGCAAGATTTTATTTTCAACGCTGAGGGGTCGCCGGGAGAAGCGTCGTAGTGTGACTGCACCATTACACAGTGGAAGGTGGTGGGAAGTGGGGAAAATAGATATACACAAAATAATATTTTATCTAATGTTTGCTAGGACAATTTCACTGCAATTAGAAAGAAATGGAACAAAGCCAACCAAGTATAGTCATCAGGAGATGTGGCTATAGATGCAAAGTGAGTTTATATTTATAGTATGTGGGTCTATAGTGAACGATATGGGTGTGAGAGGCACCAACCCCAACTTCCAGTGTCTAAGCTGAAGCTGCTATCCGGCTTGCTGGGTTATTTTGAAAGTGTCCAACAATGGATACTGATTATTATTGCCCCACTGGGATGCTGCTATGCCACTGGCACCATGATCTAATATCTAAGTGAGACACGTTACCCTAGCCATGTGCCAACCAGGCATTGACCGTAAGGCCAAATGCTATAAATTATAAAGTATAAATTCTGTAAATATTTGTTTTGCACCGGGTAGACAATGGTATCTCGACTGCCTGGATATAACATTGTTCGGATATAATGTCAAATATGACATTGTTCGATATACTGCTGTCCGATGCAGCATTATTGGATATATTGTTGTCAGAGCATTGTTGGATAAAATATTTTAAGATATAGCATTGCTAGATATAATCTGTCCAATATAATGTTAAATTAACATTGCTGGATATAACGTTGTTAGATACACCATTGCTGGCTATAACGTCAGATATATCATCCGGAAATTAATGTCTGATATAGCATTGCCGGATAAAATATTGTCCGATATAACACTTCTGGATATAATGCTGTCAGGTATAATATGTTGGATGTAATGTTGTCATATATATAACATCCTGGATATAAAGTCAGATATAATATCCTATATATAATGTCAGATATAACATTGCTGGATACAATGTTGTTTGGTATAACATTGCTGGATATAAAGTTACCAGATATAATATTGGTCGATTTTTATATTATCTAACTTTGCTGGATATAATGCTACCAGATATAATATTGATGGATATTATGTTGCTGGATATTATGTTGCTAGATATAACACAGCTGGATATAAACTTGGTGTCGATGGTGACAAGTTATGTTGCTATCTTCCTTGAATAAGCAGGGATAATTCCAATCATCGACAATAATTGGTGTTCATCATTCTGATCACTGCACTATCCTTGTATCGCTTATGCCAATGAAAGGGAGCGACAATTATAGATTTGCAACCTATTGATAGTGTAGTGGTCTGCACTGACCTCTCAGGCAAGTAACCACATAGACACGTAGGCGTGGGGAGTGTCTTGATATCAGGGAGCCTAGGTGGTGTAATGGTTAGCACACTGGCCCGGAATGCAAAGAGATGTGGGTTCGAGTCCCGCTCTAGGCACAATAATTCCCATTTTCATCACCCCCACGACACTGGTGCTGTGACCAGGATCCTGTACAAGCTTTGCGCTGTATGGTTGTTGAACCTACCCTGTGTATGTATGTGTTAGTGCATTGCCTGTTTGTATGTAATTGTAAGCATTACAAGACTTACAATTCCAGGGGGACGAGTGTAGTGGTCTGCACTGACCTCTCAGGCAAGTAACCACATAGACAGGTAGGCGTGGGGAGTGTCTTGATATCAGGGAGCCTAGGTGGTGTAATGGTTAGCACACTGGCCCGGAATGCAAAGAGATGTGGGTTCGAGTCCCGCTCTAGGCACAATAATTCCCATTTTCATCACCCCCACGACAATATATACTTGAAGTTCGAACCACACAGAGCCTCACCATACCGCCTTGTTATTGCATCCAAAGTCTGCTGTGTTAGTGTCGGGAGAGGGTTTACGTCTATTATCTGCATATTCTGATTGCCTTTGGTCCCCTCACGGAGGATTAAGTTATGCACACTGGAAATTGGGATTTGTGGCACACCGCGCCCTATCCTTCACTGTAGGCCCTAAACTCCATTTACGCCTGTGGTAGTCTGCGCTGACCTCTCAGGCGAGGAGCTGCACAGACAGGTAGGCGTGGGTAGTGTGTTGATATCAGGGAGCCTGGGTGGTGTAATGGTTAGCACACTGGCCCAGAATGCAAAGAGATGTGGGTTTGAGTCCCACTCTAGGCACAATATTTCCCATTTTCATCACCCCAATGACACTGGTTGCCATGACCATGATCCTGTACAAGCTACATGCTGTATAGTTGTTGAACCTACCCTGTGTATGTATGTAAGTGTGGTGCCTGTATGTATGTAATTGTAAGTATTAAAAGACATACAATTCCAGGGGGGAGGGGGGGGGAGTGTGGTAGTCTGCACTGACCTCTCAGGCAAGGAGCTGCATAGACAGGTAGGCGTGGGTAGTGTGTTGATATCAGGGAGCCTAGCTGGTGTAATGATTAGCATACTGGCCCGGAATGCAAAGAGTTCTGGGTTCGAGTCCCGCTCGAGGCACAATATTTCCCATTTTCGTCACCCCCATGACACGCCTATAACCACATGACTCCACATGACCAAACTCGGTAGTTCTCTTGCCAGACATTCTTTTCGAACACAGATTCCCGTGAAATTCTTGTAGAAAATATTTTACATTATATATATTTTCCCACTTTGCGTGTGTATGATTTACCTTTTGGTGTGAATGCTGAAGCTGTGACCCGGCGTGCTGGTTCGCAGCTTCAGTCCTTCCTGAGGGACCAGTGTAACTGGGGACACGCGTATTGGAGTGGAACGTTCCATTATGCTAATCAATTCCTGTTATGCATCTTTTGCAATACAGCCCGTTCTGATAGTGCATGTATACTACAATGTCTGAGGCACAATATTCCATTGAACTCTGACAGGTTCTAGGTTTACTTCAACTGGGGAACAGGATCCTGCATAGCAGAGCCATCATCCACTCAATCCTCAGTAATCCGGTCTCCTTTGTTCCCGGTACCCAATATCGGATTACTGAGATTGTTGGATAAGCGATCTTAAATATTATCCAGATAAAACGAATGGTGGGAATTGACCCTATCGTCATTTTGGCGGTTTGGTCAGATGTCGATATTTTCACATCTAAACAGGGTCAGACTAATGTATAACTAACACACGCTGACTGCAGTATAGAGTGTAAACAGTCTGGTGTGCAGTATGAGTTTGCTTATTGGTGCCCGGGCGTGGGCTGTTGGTAGTGATGCTCTGCTGGACTTTTGTATTGCTGTGATGGAGGTGGGAGTGCAGAGTTGGGTGGTGGAGTGCCTGTGTGTGTGATGGAAGTGTGTGTGTGCGTGTGAGGGGGGGAGGGGGGGGGGTTGCAGAGTGGGTGGAGTGTATGTGTGTTGGCAGCCTTCCACTGGGATCCATACCGCTCTGGCTGCCCCGAATCAACAACGACGCGATGTGGGCTGACAACCAGCCGACTGGACAGTGAAGGCCTGTGTCATGAAATAGAATAACCCCCTCAAAATATTCTCCCCCCCCCCCCACATGAATCTATATCGAAATAAAACCTTCCCCTGAAAATAGAATCACCCTGACCCAGGAAAATCTGGGTATATATATATGTGTGTTCTACTCTAATGTATGGGGCTGAGACCTGGACAATGTACAAACGTTTAGCAGCATTTGAGATGTGGACTTATCGAGGGATGATGAAAATATCATGGACAAAGAAGATCACCAACAAAGTTCTCAGAAACATTTTAAATAAGAAATGCTTGTTTGCCACTATACAGACAAAGAAACTTATTTATTTTGGACACATCATTCGTCAGAGTTCAATATACCGTACATTGTTGGAAGGGAAGGTGAATGGCAGCAGAGGGAGAGGGAGACCAAGAACATCATGGTTTACAAATATTTCACAGTGGACAGGCTTGAATTATTCACAGTCTATCAGAACAGCACACCATCGGGACAAGTGGAGAACCATTGCATCCAACCCTCGACTAGAGGACGGAACTATTGATTGATTGATATATGTGTGTATTATATATATGTATTTATATATATTGACAACTAATCCTCCCATGCGACTGAGGTTCCCGCGTCCGTTAGGGACAGGAACAGCCAATAGTGGCGCCACAGGTCGCGCCCGGGAGGGACAGGAATGTGGATATAGAAGCAACGGTTTGCTATAAAATAATAATAATGTAATAGGCTGCACTGACCTCTCAGGCAAGTAACCACATAGACAGGTAGGCGTGGGTAGTGTGTTGATCTCAGGGAGCCTAGGTGGTGTAATGGTTAGCACACTGGCCCAGAATGCAAAGAGATGTGGGTTCGAGTCCCACTCTAGGCGCAATATTTCCCATTTTCATCACCCCCATGACAATAATAATAGTAAATGAAGTATTCCCCTTCCAGGCCTTTATACTCACATAATTAGTACGTTATACATCACATATATAAGTGAGCGGGGGGAAGGAGGGGAGGCGGGAAGGGAGGGGAAAGTGGAATGCTTATTTCGAAATAAAATCTCTGGGAGTGATTTTATTTTGAAATAGAATCGCCGGGCGGGAGACAATTTTCTGGGGGCGATTCTATTTAGTGACACCGGTCAGCAACCAGCGCCAGCCTTTAGAGCCCTACTGATTGATTTAAGACGATGCCTCCCGGCATGGAACCCTCGCCGGCAACTAGCCACCATCTGGGGAAAGGGGTGGGTTGGTGGGGGGTGGTGGTAGGAGGGGAGGGGATTCGGCTTGAGTTGTGTATTGGCGGGCTTTCCGGAGGCTATCTAGGATTGCGTGCCATTCTAGATGGGTCTCGATGGTGCGCGCTGCCGCCCCCCCCCCCCCCCGCCTCTTGCTGGGAATGGTGGATGGGTGGGTGTGGGGGGGGGGGGGGGGGGGAGGTACGCGAAGCAGTGTGTTTCCTGCAGAACTGAGACAATGTCAAAGTGTCCGCTAACACTGTGTCAAATCAGTGTCAAAGCAGTGTCAACACGGTGTCAAAGCAATGTCAACACGGTGTCAAAGCAGGTCAAGACAGTATCAAGTCAGTGTCAACACAATGGTAAAGCAGTGTAGAATCACTGTCAACACAGTGGCAAATCAGTGGCAAAGCAGTGTCAACACGGTGTCAAAGCATGTCAAGACAGTGTCAAGTCAGAGTCAATTATATTTCAACGCAGTGAGAAAATGGTGTCAACGTGGTAGCAAATCAGTGAAAGCGGTGTCAAAGCAGTTTCAAAGCAGCATCAAAGCAGTGTCAACACGGTATCAAAGCAGTGTCAAAGCAGTGTCAGCACGGCGTCAGAGCAGTGTCAAAGAAATGTCAAAGCCGTGTCCAAGCAGTGCCAAAATAGTGTCAAAGCAGGGTCAAAACAGTTTTAAAGTGGTGTCAAAACAGTATCAAAGCCGTGTCAAAGCAGTGTCAAAGTAGTGCTGAACTAGTGTCAAAGTAGTGTTAGAGCAGTGTCAAAGCAGTGTCAAAGAAGTGCTGAACTAGGGTCAAAGTAGTGTCAAAGCAGTGCCAAAGAAGTGTTGAAGGAGTGTCAAACCAGTGTCCAAGCAGTGTTGAATCAGTGTCCAACCAGTGTCAAAACAGTGTCGAACCAGAGTCAAAGCAGTGTCAAAGCAGTGTCAAAGCAGTGTCAAAGCAGTGCCAAAGCAGTGTCCAAGCAGTATTGAAGCAGTGTCAAAGCAATATCAAAGCAGTACACGCGGATGGGGAGGGAAGCACATCGTACATCAAGTATGTGGTGTTCTCTGTGGTGGAGTGGTTAGAGTGTCTGACTTTTTTCTAGGTTGGACTCCTAATCTGAAGGTCAGTGGTTCGATTCCCCATGCCCCCATCTCTGCCAATTTGGATTTCCACCGCTGTGTATAACTTACAGCGACATCAAAGGCCAGTTGCTCTCATGCCATGTCTATGTGGTGTGGGGGGTTAAAAATCCCTTGGGTCGGTAAAAGTGTAGGCTCGGAGTTTCTATCGACAAACTGTCTAATGGTGAAAACAAGCCTATTCAGGCTTATCCATGATAGGCAGTATAAATCTTCAACAATGTATGCACAGTTCAAGGGGTGAAATGCTCAGTCAGAAGAGAGCATATCAAGGTCTGATGCAGGGTCAATATATAGGACACTGTCCGTAGCTCCTGACTTCCTTATACAAAGGCTTTCTACCCCATTAAACATGAAGATCGATTATATGTTCACTCGCTCATATAAAACACATTTAAACGAAAAATAAAATGTAATGTAATTTTAACAGAGCATTATTATTGGCAGGACGCATTTTAAGATGCTGGGCAATAAGACCAAAGCAAGACATGTCCGTAATATGAGTATTATTAGTCATACACATAACAGGATACATAAATGGATTGAGTAGGTACTCTGGCTGGCCACAAAAGACCTACCGTTTATTCATCATCAACGTTTAATCAACAACATCTACATAATAACGTCAGTCATCAAATCATCAGTAATCAAATTCAAATCAAGCTCAAGAATCAAAGTCAAACACAAAGAAATCAAACAATCAAGCTCAATAAGATATCAAGATCAAAGAAATCAAACAAGCTCAAAATCAGTAATCAAAATAGAACCTAAAGCTAGAACTCGGGTTCAAATGGGCCGAGTATACAGGAAAGCCGTTGGAGCTGGAGGGGTCCGCGCATGCGCCTGAGGTTGTTACCCGAAATAGACTTGCCTCAGTCCTCCTAGCGGGCACTGGAGGCGCAATGACACATGGAGGCTAGACTTGCCTCAGTCCCCTCGCAGAACTGCCCCGCCGGCCCAGCAGCGTGTGGGGGTAGCGGGTTCGAATCCCCCCACCCGATATGCCACAGAGGGAGGGTTCCATCCTGAATAATATTCGTATAAATGCTTTATACCACACATAATTGTTCAAAGATGCAGAAATTTAATTGACCAGGAAAGGTTATGCTTAAAAGCTTAGGTGAGTGCTAGGACATTTACTTTTAATTGTAAAGAGAAGCTTTCTTTCCCTTTTAGTAGGCATTTCCTAATACACAAAGCGAAATGTATTCAGTAATAAACTGATATATTTTTGCTATTTGTCTAAGCAGGGAATACCGGAGATTTCATGGAATCTCACAAAACAATGTGATGGATAATATCAGTGTATGTGATTTGAACTTGGGATTAGATGTCAGGACGGGTTCCTTAAAGGAAATGTAACATGACTAAAAATAACTTCACTTTACATAGCTTGAAACAATCAATTATCTACACTAAAAATATTACCAGAATCTTTTTTTTTTGGGGTCCATTAGTTGTTTAAGCAGGTGAAATTTCAGTCATAGACGACTGGTCTTCCTCATTCCACTGCTGGTCGATAGAAAGCCCTAGCCTACACTTTTAGCGACCCAAGGTATTTTTAACCTCCCACACCACATAGACATGGTATGAGGGCAAATGGCCTTTGATGACACTGTAAGTTATACACCGCGGTGGAAATCCAAATTGGCAGAACTGGGAGCATGGGGAATCGAACCGCCGACCCTCAGATTAGGAGTCTGACCTAGAAAAAAGTCAGACACTCTAACCACTCCACCACAGAGAACACCACAATAAGTTGTTTTATTATGTTATTAAAATATAGCAAATATTAAAAACAAGGGACCGAATCTGAAAATTACCATTCAATGTACGGCAGGCATTGACCTGGATAATAATACTAAAATGGGCGCTGCTTGGTTCAGGCCTGGCTGACGTAGTTCGAAGCTGGCGGCCGTTAGCGTTGGTTCTTAGACTTGTTCCCGACGGCCACAATTAAAGGCTAATCAAGCCAAATTGCTATCTAATGTACGGCGGCCATTAGTGCTGATGGGTTGCTTGGTTGTTGGAGTTTTACATCCTGGCAACATCAAAGGTCATATTAGGATGGGTATCGACTTGTGGCAGTGTGCACTCATGGCAACTTTATATTGCTGCCCCACTGGGAAATCAGACCACCAGTAGATGACCTGATATTCCACTCAGTCACATTATCCTGACAGTGATCCAAGCAGTCATTTCCCTTATTCTAATAATGCGGAGCGCCTGGCTAGGAAGTGACAGGTATACATTTTTACATCATTGGTTTGACTCGACCATGGTTCAAACCTGTGACGACCTAGAAAAACGGGAGAGGGACGCTCACTTCACTCGGCCGTCCCATCTGGTCCATTAGTGCTGGAGGGGAATACTGCAGGTCTCGTGCCTGAGGGATCTGATTGGTGCACACCTGCGTGACGTCACGGCGCCAAATGTCAGAGATTCCCACGCTCTGCGCATGCCCGCTCCTGCCGACAGGGGGGGGGGGGCGCCATCACAATATACTACATCACAGTTCCGACTGCGCATGCGCTAAAAACGGCGTTGAGAGCAAGGCAAATGCGTACGGCCATTGAGTTTGCCGATATGCGTAGGGCAAAACTTCAATTTTATTCAAAATAAATAGAAATACATAACAATTTGGCACACACATGGATTGAAGTATGCAATATAATAATATAATGAATATGTTTAAGACACAACTCTCCATAATTAAGTATTTTGAGCTAAGAAACATACAATTTCAGTCACTTTACAGGCTGATGTTTACATCACCATTGATTAGTCAGAAGTAATTCTTGTTCTAAATATTAAAATGTCAAATGTGTCAATAAAAACTTGTTTCAAAGAAATATATAACCAATATCTGGTTAACCCTACTCATTTTCTATTTCTACATATGTCATTAACCCTAGGATATAAATAAAAACATGAATAAAATAAGTAAAACTGACTCTGGCTATGGCTCTAACACTAGTCTGAGTGCCCAGATTTGTCTAAATCTAAATGCTCATGGCATAAGATGTGCTGAATATATTGATGTAAATGCAATGTTGGATAAAAGATTAATAGCTTAATTTATTATATATTTTTAGTTGGTATTCTATGTTTCAAACAAGAGCTGAGATGAGCTGAAACTAGCACATTTCATAGCTGCACCCTGTGTATTAGCATGTGCCATGTGCTTCTCGCGGGTTTGTTTTGCTCTAACGCATCCCACAATGCACCGCGCCGCTGGAACCGTGATGTAGTCTATTACTGATCTACCAGAAATTACTTCCGCCATTCCCGAGAATTAGCTTACCGGGTGCAGTGGCCTAATCGGTCGAGCAATGGCATCGCGTGCGGAAGGTCGGGAGTTAGGTTCCCGGTCGAATCAAACCAAGTTGATACTTTTCGCTTCCTAGACTGGCGCTCGGCATTATTAGGATAGGGCAAGGGCTGGTTAGCTCAGTGTCAGGATAATGTAACTCGGTGAGATTTCAGGTCTCGCAGTGGGGCAGCACTATAAATTCACCATGAGTGCGCACTGTCACAAGTCGGTACCCGTCCGGATGATATAACCTTAGATGTTGCCAGGACGTGAATCTCCAACAAACATCCTTCTCTCTGTTAAAAAATGCCACACTAGATTATTATAAGTTCATGCCATTTTGTTTTGTTAATGTACCAGGTTAATCGATATAATTTTACTTTGCCTTAAGCCCCCTGTCACACATCACCGGATTGGAGGAAACAGAAAGAAACGAAACAAAGTCCGTTGAAAGTCCGGTTTGTGTCCGTACAAGTTTTTAACATGCACAAAACTTGGAACGGATGCCGCTGGATTGACATCTAGGGTTCTTCTCCAGTTTGAGTTTGTTTCGTCCATTGGCTATCTGTTCATGTCCGTTTTATGTCCGTTTTATGTCCGTTTCATGTCCGTTTCATGTTCGTTCTTCCACCGGCCTTTGACCCGATATCGCAACATTTTGACACATTTTAATACATTTTGATACTTATGACGCCCGGACTAGACAATTCTGTCCGATGCTCAATCCGGTGTTGTGTGACAGGGGCTTAAGTTTGGAGTGACTTTTATTATTTGTAATATAATTTATTATATGAATATAAATTGGCGGTGCCTGCTTTATTATTATTAATTATTCTGCCACTGCTTGTGTATTTATATTTTATTATTGAACGAATTGTGTACGTGTGTATGTTTGCTGCGAAGCTGGGCAATGTAGCCACCCGTCCCATTTCTGGTGCTTTGATATTGCCGCCATATTGGCATTCGCGGAACAATTTTAAACTGAAATGCTGGACAAGCTCGTCTTGCATGATGTGCAGTCGTGACTGGTTCTATTCAATTCACACAATACTCTTTCTATACAACGGCACGTGTTTACTAAGTTGGTCGCTGGTTTGTTGTTTTTTGGTGGGTTTTTCTACTTTTTTTGGTGGGGGGTGGGGGAGGGTTCTTGAAGATGTATGCTGCCTCTCATGGATAAGTCTGAATAGACTTGTTTTGACCAATCGACAGTTTGTCAATAGAAAGCCCGAGCCTACCCTTTTACCGACACAAGAGATTTTTAACCTCCCACACCACATAGACATGGCATGAGAACAACTGGCCTTTGATGATGCTGCAAGTTATACACAGCAGTGGAAATCAAAATTGGCAGAGGTAATGGCATGGGGAATCTTATGCACATCATCCTGGTCATGACACCAGTGTCATGATATTGCAAACATCTGGAGCGCCATAGATAGTGCAGGACTTAACCACAATGTGTGCTGATCGTCTAAACCAATTAGCCCTGTCAGGTTCTCTGATGCAATCAGCCTACCCATGCCTACCTGCGCCAGTGTCCTCCCCCTCCCCCTCCCCCTCCCCCTCCCCCTCCCTCTCCCCCCCCCCTCCCCCTCACCCACCCATCTCAAACCCCCCATTGGCTGTTTGAAGTGGGTGTAGCTTAATCCATGTTATTTAGACGCCGACGGGGAAAGATCAATATTATGTTCAGCGGCTATTTTTAGGCACGCGTTACATGAGCAGGTTTTAAGATTTTTAAATGTGCCATCGGGATATAATCAACCACATTCATAAGTTACCTGTGGTCAGCACATGTTCTATTGGCTGTTAATTATAGCGCTATATTCGACTGACATCACATGGTTCTAGCGTCAGCCTGCTTAAGCACACAAACACACAGGGTTGGTTTGATTGTTGGAGTTTTACATCCTGGCAACATCTAAGGTCATATCAGGACGGGCACTGACTTGTGATAGTGCACACTTATGGTGACTTAATAGTGCTGTAACCAGACGAGATGGCCGAATGAATTAGAGCGTCCGTCTCCCATGTAGGTAGACCGCGGGATCGTGGCTTCGAACCCTGGTCGAGTCAAACCAATGACTTTAAAATGTATACTAGTCACTTCCTAGCCTGGTGCTTGGCATTTTTAGGATAGGGCAAGGACTGGTTGGCTCAGTCTCAGGATAATGTGACTGAATGGGATATCAGGTCATGGTGCTGGCGGCCTGGTCTTCCAGTGGGGCAGCACTATAAAGTCGCCATGAGTGCGCACTGTCACAAGTCGGTACCCGTCCTGATATGACTTTAGATGTTGCTAGGATGTAAAACAACAACAAACAACCAAATAATAGTGCTGCTCCACTGGGAAATCAGGCTGCCAGCACCATGACCCGATATCCCACTCAGTCACATTATCCTGACACTGAGCTAACCAGTCCTTGTCCTATCCTATTAATGCTGAGCGGCAGGCTAGGAAGTGACAAGTATCAATTTCATAAGCCATTCGTTTGACCCGACCAGGAATCGTTTGTTTTAATTTTTGGAGTGGCATTTCAGGGGGTTTGCGCCTGCAATCATCATATGCCCATATATATATATATATATATATATATATGCCACAAATATAAGAGAACTGCTATGACAACGGTGGTCCCATCTGCTGCTTTTCCTTCGCGCTCCTCTAGGCTAATAGGGTCACGTGATCGATGACTTGACTCCGTCACTTCCGGTCCAGCGCAGCTATTCGTGGCCGCCAGGGTCGCGGTAATAGGGGCGTGGCAGTAATCTCCTTACGGCCGATACCGAGGGCTCGCTGGTTTGCGGACTGGTCTTTTTTCATCAATTGTGGCAACCCCAAATCTCCAGTTACCCTGACCCTTGGTACGGCCAGAACTCACTCACAACAAGCGCACTCACTCACACACTCACTCACACACGCACGCTGAGACGCAGGCACGCATGCATTAACTCACAGACGCACTCACAGGCACAGTCACGCACTCACGCACGCACACATTCACGTGCGCACTAACTCACAGGCACACTCACGCACTCACTCACGGACGCACCCATTCACGCACACTAACTCACAGATGCACTCACAGGCACACTCACGCACTCACGCACGCACACATTCACGCGCGCACTAACTCACAGGCACACTCACAGGCACACTCACGCACGCACTCACGGATGCACCCATTCACGCACACACTAACTCACAGGCACACTCACAGGCACACTCACGCACTCACTCACGGACGCACCCATTCACGCACACACTAACTCACAGACGCACTCACAGGCACACTCACGCACTCACGCACGCACACTAACTCACAGGCACACTCACATGCACACTCACGCACTCACTCACACACGCACCCATTCATGCACACACTAACTCACAGACGCACTCACAGGCACACTCACGCACTCACTCACAGACGCACCCATTCACGCACACACTAACTCACAGACGCACTCACAGGCACACTCACCCATTCACGCACGCACACTAACTCACAGGCACACTCACATGCACACTCACGCACTCACTCACGGACGCACCCATTCACGCACGCACTAACTCACAGATGCACTCACATGCACACTCACGCACTCACCCACGCACCCATTCACGCGCACACTAACCCACAAGCGCACTCACTCACCCACTCACGCATTCAATTACAATAAGTGGACTCAGCCACGCACTCACGCTCACGCACGCAGTCACGCACCCCCGAACTTACATACGCACTCACGCACACACCCATTCACTCACGCACTCACTCACATGCATACTCACGCACTCACGGACGCACCCATTCACTCACAGACTCACGCACTCATGCACTTAAGCACGTATTCCCTCAAGCAGCCACGCACACCGCACACGCATTCATTCATTCACGAGGAGGCTAAGACACTCCAGACCAGCGACAAATGGTTTATCATCTTCGATATATGTGATGTATAATGCATTATGCGAGTATAAATGCAAGGGTAACATGATCATCCTGTATTTCCTCGTGCGCTTTGGTGGAGCGCCCGCCCCCCTCCCAGCTCTCGGGTATTGCTGGGCGGGCGCCCCCTCGCATCACACTCTGTGTGTGTGATGTATAACGCACTATGAGAGTATAAATACGCAGAGAGGAATCAAATATTGGTATATATCTAAACCCTCTAAATTTATACCACTGACTGGTGGAGTGCCCCCCCCCCCAACACCCACCTACTCTGCGCGCAGTTGTAACCGGCATCGCCACCCTGGGGACAGTCACAGAGGAGGATTTCTTTTCTTTTATATATATATGCTGCATAAGCCATTATACATGTATAATAAGGTTGGAAGCTTCCATCTGCTCCTTAGTGATTCCGCCTCCCTCAGTCATCGACTGGAGGAGCCTTGATCTAGTAATCTATTGTTCCAGCCTATTCAATATCAAATCTGATGGAGGTGCCACCTATCTGCTCACACATCAACTACCTCCCCATCTGAATTCACTCTACCACCAAAAAGTGTGTCATGTCTTGTATCTCCTTTATTATATCGGACAACTATCTATATAATCAAAAAGGTAATGGAATACACCAAGTCTGGAGAAATAACAATTGTTATGGGCGATTGGAATGCGAAAGTTGGAGAACAACATGAATATCCAGTAACAGGAAGATTTGGCTTAGGTGAGAGAAATGATCGTGGTGAATACTTGATAAATTTCTGTTTGACATCAAAACTAGTAATTGCTAACACCTTATTTGAACATCCAAAGAGAAGACTATATACATGGAAGAGCCCTGGTGATGTATGTCGGAACCAGATCGATTACATTCTTGTCAACCAACGATATCGAAATTGTATCAAACAGGCAAGGACATATCCAGGTGCTGACATATGTTCGGATCATAATCCAGTAGTAATCAGTATGGTAGTGAAATTGAAACAGCAGAACAAAATTAAAAACAACATTCAAATGGATATGAACATGTTAAAAGATGCAAAATACAGAACTAAGTATAATGTCTCTGTTCATAACAAATTCAGTGTACTGATGAATGAAGAAACTCCTCAGAGAGAGTATAACAACATTGAAATGGAATGGGAAGCTCTCAGAGAAAGCATGGTCAAGTCAGCAGAGGAGGTGTTACCAAATAAAAAACGAGAGACAAAGCAATCATGGATGACGCAAACCATACTAGAAAAGATGGCAGAAAGGAAGAAAGTGAAAACCACTGATCCACCTAAATACAAACACCTGAAGAATGAAATAGAAGATGAATGCAAAAAAGCTAAAGATGAATGGTGGAATAAGAAGTGTGAAGTAGTGGAACAACTTGAGTCTCAACATCGTTCAAGAGAGATGCACAAGAAAGTGAAAGAGATAACAGGTCAAGGATACAGACAGAGAAGCAGTAAATGTATCAAGAACAAAGACGGCAAAATGCTCTTTGAAGAAGATGAAATAAAGTCCAGATGGGAAGAATATGTAAACGAACTATACAATGATGACAGAGGGAACCCACCCACAATTGAGAAAGAAGATGGGAATATTATATTAGTATCAGAGGTTGAGAAGGCTATCAATGATCTAAAGGCAGGTAAGGCTCCTGGAAGTGACCAGATAACATCAGAAATGATAAAAGGACTAGATGAAGTGGGGATTCAAATCATTCATAAGCTAGTAAATGACATCTATGAGACTGGATTTATACCATTGAATATGAATGAATCCATATTTGTACGACTCCCAAAGAAGCTAAAACCAACATTGTGTACTGAGTACAGAACACTAAGCCTGATGAGTCATATGTTGAAGATGATCCTGAAAATAATTTTACTGAGAAACAGACAGAAAATTGAAGAACAAATCAGTAACGTTCAAAGTGGGTTTATATCTGGAAGAGGTACACGTGAAGGGATTTTCAATATGAGAATGATTTGTGAACGTTATTGTGAAGTGAACCAGGATGTTTATGCCTGCTTTATTGACTATGAGAAGGCCTTCGACCGAGTCAATCATGAACTGTTAATCAAATGTTTACAAGATATTGGTGTCAATGGCAAAGACATTAAACTAATTGTGAACTTATACTGGACACAACGTGCATTTATAAAATGGAGCAGGGCCTATCGGATGAAGTTATGATTAAACGAGGAGTTCGACAGGGGTGTGTATTGTCACCATGTCTATTTAACCTGTACACAGAGATGATTTTCAGACACATTGAAGATTGCAAGGGAGTGACAATAGGTGGCATGAACGTCAACAATCTTAGATATGCCGATGACAGTGTAATACTAGCAGACAGTGAGAAAAACCTACAAGATATAGTGAATAGAATCAATAAAGCTGGAATACTATTCAACATGAAGATGAATGCCAGGAAGACCAAAACAATGGTTATAAGTAAAAAGACAGATAAACCAAATGTCAATATAACCATAGATGGCACAAACATAGAACAAGTATCCGAATTCATATATCTCGGACAAAAGATTACAAATGATGGGAGATGTGAGGAAGAAATTAAAAGAAGGATAACAATAGCCCGAACAACATTCTCCAAAATGTATAGAGTGTTAACATCAAGTAAGATATTAATACAAACAAGGAAGCGTATTCTTCAGTGTTATGTGTGGTCTACTCTAATGTATGGGGCAGAGACATGGACAATCTCTAAGAAAATGTACAAACGTTTAGCAGCATTTGAGATGTGGACTTATCGAAGGATGATGAAAATATCATGGACAAAGAAGATCACCAACAAAGAAGTTCTCAGAAAAATTAAAAATAAGAAAAGCTTGTTTGCCACTATACAGACAAAGAAACTTATTTATTTTGGCCACATCATTCGTCAGAGTTCAATATACCGTACATTGTTGGAAGGGAAGGTGAATGGCAGCAGAGGGAGAGGGAGACCAAGAACATCATGGTTTACAAATATTTCACAGTGGACAGGCTTGAATTATTCACAGTCTATCAGAACAGCACAACATCGGGACAAGTGGAGAACCATTGCATCCAACCCTCGACTAGAGGATGGAACTATTGATTGATTGATTGATCTATATAATGCAAGAGCTAGTTCATGTTTCCTCCGCTGGCGGCACAGGCGAGTAGCCATGGTTTCAATTAAATTGTACATTTGCTCAATTTCAATTGTTCAATTAGATGGTTCAATTAAATTACATGCAATAGTCTTAATTAAATTGCTTCCCTAGTTTCAATTAGAATAAAGCGATAGACGTTTTCGAATCAACTTGCCGAATGCTATTAAATATTAGATATACAATTACATGCACATCATTCTGGTCATGAGGCAGGATGATGTGCATGTATTCAAATTAATGTATGTCATATTGCTTTGAGCGGGCGCGGTGTCCGAATCAGTAAAGTGCAGGCCTCGCATGCAGGAGATCGGGAGTTAAGTTGCCGGTCGAGTCAAACCAATGACTTATAAAATTGATACATGTCACTGCCTAGCCAGGCACTCGGCATTAATAGGATAGGGCAAGGACTGGTTAGCTCAGCATCAGGATAATGTGACTGAGTGGGATATCCGGTCATGGTGCCAGCAGCGTGATCTCCTGGTGGGGCAGCACTATAAAGTCACCATGAGTGTGCCCTGTCACAAGTTGGTAGCTGTCTTGACATGACCTTAGCTTTTGCTATGACGTAAAAAGAAACATACAAATTTAAAGCGTGTCCGCTTTACAGCAGCCGACATTTGGATCGGGACTGGAGAAGCAGACAACAGGGTGCAATTCATCGCAAATGGGATTCTCATAACCGACATGAAAAGGGACCGATGAGTGCAAGGAGGGGGAGGGTAGGTACCTCAGCAAAATGGTGGTTCAGCGCTGGGTTGCGTCAGACCGAATCACTGCTTCATCAGTCATGGGCTGGTGTTGTGGATCAGGATTGGCGAGACACCGCAATGACATAGGAAGACATGCCAGGTAAGGGGAATTACAACACAATGAAGCAACAAAGCCAGAGAAGCAATGTTACAACACAGTGGCACAGCGAAACCATCTAGCTAAAGCGGCTGTCACACTATGCCGGATTGAGCAACGGACAGAATTTTCTTTTCCGGTGGTGTTCGGGCGAGTTAAGTACCAAAATGTATTAAAATGTGTCAAAATGTTGCGATATCGGGTCAACGGCCGCCAGACTAACGGACATGAAACAGACATGAGACTGACATGAATGGATAGCCAATGGATGAGAAGCGGACTAAACAAACTCAAACCGGACAAGAATTGTAGACGTCAATCTGGTGGCATCCGTTCCAAGTTTTGTGCATGTTCAAAACTTGTACCAGATCGGGCCGGATATCAATGGATATCAACAGATATGAAACAGATATGCAACGGACACAAACCGGACTTTTCCGGATATCAACAGACTTTGTTCGGTTTCTTTCCATTTCCCCAATCCGGTGATGTGTGACAGACGCTTAAACATTGTTGCAACACGATGATCGCACAGTATTACAATACAATGATGCAACAAAGCCAGAGAAGCAATGGTACAATGCAATGACACAGCGAAATCATCAGGCTAAGCATTGTTACAATACAATGATCACATATCGTTATAGCACAATCACACAACAAAGCCAGAGAAGCAATGTTACAACACAGTGACAGCGAGATCATTTAGCTAAGCAATGTTACAACACAATGATTCAACAAAGCCAAAGAAGCAATGTTACAACACAGTGAGACAGCAAAACCATCTAGCTAAATATTATTGCGAGACAATGATATGGTTGGTTGTTTGAGTTTTACATCCTGGCAATATCTAAGGTCATATCAGGAAGGGTACTGACTTGTAACATTGAGCACTCATGGTGCTATTTTAGTGGTGCCCCACTGGGAGACCAGGCCACCAGCACCATGATCTGATATCCCACTCAATCACATTATTCTGACAATGAACCAACCAGTCCTTGCCATATACTAATAATGTTGAGCGCCTGGTGAGGAAATGACAAGTCGCTAAGCTGATCCCTGATATATATATATATATATATATATATATATACATATATATATATATATATCTTGGTTGCCCATTGGTGGTGATGATGACAGCAACGCATCATTTGTTGTGAACTTGTTGATGACAAATGAGTCCAATTTGTGCTCAGAATGTGTGGTGGCAAGTTGAACATGTGGGTGTAGCTGCAGTCAGAAATTCTGGTGGGTGAAGGAGACGATATTTCATCAGCTGACACTTTTGTTGAGCTTAAGATTTACGATCAGTTTCAAACTGTGCTGTGCCTTTGAAAATAGAAGCATGCCAAATATATATGAAGAGTTCAGGTACAAAGCCCTGTAAAGGCCCATCCAAAAATTTAGATAAACATTGGAAATAAACCTTCAGAAAATTCATTTTTGTACATTCCCATTTCTTTGTGTATTGCTCCATAATCATTTCATCACAAGAAACGTAGAATTATTCAGAATTAAATTTACCTTCAAGTAAAGATCTGTTATTTTAATTAACATTCTGGATTGGTGCTCACGGGGATATATGCGCCTGAACTCTTCTACAAATATATATATATATATATATATATATATATATATATACAAACAGAGAGGTAAAGAGCTTGAGGGGGAGAAGTCCCCCGATCGATGCTGACCTCCCGTCACCCCGCATTGATCAGCGAGCGTATGGATACAGATCGGAAGGTTGTGTTCCGAGGTACCAGTGAGCAGATGGTATAGTTGCCATCTGGCTTGTGAGAAACACTTGCAGTATCTGGCAGTGTATTTTATTGCATGCGCACTATTCTGATAAAGGAGGGTCTCCTGCTTAGCAGACTGATGCTAGGACCAAGTGACGTCAGTAGAATATAGATAGCCCTGTAGTAAAGAGCCGCATAGCCCTGAATGAATGTGTGCTTTGCAGACTGATGCTAGAACCATGTGACGTCACTAGAATATATCCCTATGCTAAGCAGTCACATAGCCCTGTATGTGTGCTTCAGAGACTGATGCTAGAACCAAGTGATATCAATCAAATATAACCCCATAGTACACAGCAACATAGCCCTGAATGTATTAACTTACAGATTAACTTAAAGATCCTGTTCTGCCTGATCTAGGCTCTATTGTTGGGCCTCTAATGCCAGCTCGTTTGGTAAAAAGAACTATTTGTGTGCACACATATGGAGGTCAACGGAGCCCTGAAGTCATATAATTGTGGGTGTCCTCTCCAATGTCTATCTAGCCTTCTGTCAAATGCGTCTACCATTGGTGCTCCAACCACTTGGTCTGGGAGACTGTTCCATGGATCTGTCACTTGAAAGAAAAATGAGTGTTTTCTGACCTCAAGTCTGGGCCTCTCCTTAAGGATCTTATATATGTGCTTTGCAGACTGATGCTAGAACCATGTGACGTCACTATATTATATCCCTGTGGTAAGCAGTCACATAGCCCTGTATGTATGGTTCAGAGACTGTTACTAGGGCCAAGTGTCATCAGTGGAATATAGCCCGGTAGTACACGGCCACATAGCCATGTATGTTTGCTTAGCAGACTGATGCTAGAACCAAGTGACGTCACTAGAATATAGCGATATAATAAACAACCACATAGCGCTGTATGTATGTGTGCTTAGCAGGCTGATGCTAGAACCAAGTGACGTCACTAGAATATAGTGATATAATAAACAACCACATAGCGTTGTATGTATGTGTGCTTAGCAGACTGATGCTAGAACCAAGTGATGTCACTAGAATATAATGATGGAATAAACAACCACATAGCGCTGTATGTATGTGTGCTTAGCAGACTGATGCTAGAACAATGTCACCTCACTAGAATATAGCGATATAATAAACAACCACATAGCGTTGTATGTATGTGTGCTTAGCAGACTGATGCTAGAACCATGTGACCTCACTCCAATATAGCGATATAATAAACAATCACATAGCGCTGTATGTATGTGTGCTTAGCAGACTGATGCTAGAACCAAGTGATGTCACTAGAATATAGTGATATTATAACAACCACATAGCCATGTATGTGTGCTTAACAGACTGATGCTAGAACCATGTGACGTCACTCGAATATAATGATATAAAAAACAACCACATAGCGCTGTATGTATGTGTGATTAGCAAACTGATGCTAGAACCATGTGACCTCACTCGAATATAGTGCTATATTAACCAACCACATAGCACTGTATGTATATGTGATACTAGGCACTGCTACTCACTCTGACGTGAGTCCTGTACTGATTAACATCACTATTAAGAAGGCCCTGTCACCGTATCCTATCCGAGAAGCTCGCTTCCTTGAAGTATGATGATTTTTAACTTGTTCATATGTTAATAAATTTGTCCAAATATATATTCTGTGTCAATCTTGGTGTCTCGTTAAGCGAATTGGTGATGTTGGCCGCGCTAACATGTTTAATTCGCTAACGAGACACCAGGTGGGGAGGTGGATCAAGGCGCAGCTGCGCACAGTCACTCACCGACTGGAGCTCAGGACAGTAACACTAGCAGTGTTCTTCCCACCCACCCTCCCTGTAGGGTTGAGTGCTGTCGGGAGCATTCCGCGTACAAGCGGTAAACTGAGTCTATATTGTAATACTTACTTGTTTGTTCTTCTTTCAGGTCAACTATTATTACTATGAACCTACTTGTGGCTACTAATTTGTAGTTCTATAGTGCTTGTATTTGTGTACTTAAGAGGCCATGTCGCCGAATCGCTATGCTATTGTCATGGGGGTGATGAAAATGGAAAATATTGTGCCTAGAGCGGGACTCGAACCCACATCTCTTTGCATTCCGGGCCAGTGTGCTAACCATTACACCACCTAGGCTCCCTGATATCAACACACTACCCATGCCTACCTGTCTATGTGGATACTTGCCTGAGAGGTCAGTGCAGGACTACTACACTCGTCCCCTGGAATTGTAAGTCTTTTAATGCTTACAATTACATACATACAGGCAATGCACTAACATACAGATACACAGGGTAGGTTCAACAACCCATACAGCGCAAGCTTGTACAGGATCCTGATCACGGCAACCAGTGTCATGGGGGTGATGGAAAATGGGAAATATTGTGCCTAGAGCGGGACTCGAACCCACATCTCTTTGCATTCCGGGCCAGTGTGCTAACCATTACACCACCTAGGCTCCCTGATATCAACACACTACCCACGCCTACCTGTCTATGTGGATACTTGCCTGAGAGGTCAGTTCAGACTACTACACTATTATCAGCTTGAATGATCCATGCTCTGTCATACTAAGCACTGGTACTCACTCTGATGTGAATCCTGTACTGATTAACGTTACTATTAAGAAGGCCCTGTCGCCGTATCTTATCCAAGAAGCTCGCTTCCTTGAAGTATGATAATTTTGAACTTGTTCAGATGTTAATAAATCTGTCCAAATATATATATATATGTCAATCTTGGGGTCTCGTTAAGCGAATTTGACCTCAGTAGAATATAGTGATATAATAAACAACCACATAGCGATGTATGTATGTGTGCTGAGCAGACTGATGCTAGAACCATGTGACCTCACTAGAATATAGTGATATAATAAACAACCACATAGCGCTGTATGTATATGTGCTTAGCAGACTGATGCTAGAACCATGTGACCTCACTAGAATATAGTGATATTATAACAACCACATAGCCATGTAAGTGTGCTTAACAGAATGATGCTAGAACCATGTGACCTCACTAGAATATAGCGATATAATAAACAACCACATAGCGTTGTATGTATGTGTGCTTAGCAGACTGATGCTAGAACAATGTGACCTCACTCGAATATAGTGATATAATAAACAACCACATAGAGCTGTATGTATATGTGCTTAGCAGACTGATACTAGAACCATGTGACCTCACTAGAATATAATGATATAATAAACAACGATATAGCGCCGTATGTATGTGTGCTTAGCAGACTGATGCTAGAACAATGTGACGTCACTCGAATATAGTGATATAATAAACAACCACATAGCGCTGTATGTATGTGTGCTTAGCAGGCTGATGCTAGAATCATGTGACCTCACTATAATATAGCGATATAATAAACAACCACATAGCGCTGTATGTATGTGTGCTTAGCAAACTCATGCTAGGATCATGCATTAGACCCTTTCCACAGAACATGCTCAACAGTGACCTCCTACGGACACCATTAGTTATTGCCACTCCCATCAGAGGCAGGGCTGGTGCTGGAAATCCTTTATTCCAAGGCTACATAATAGACATGCACTAAGACCCGCAGCACCCATCAGGATGTACATCTTGTTATGGCGTTTCCTCATTGGATGATAGTAGCAAGGTGAAGGTCACTCAGACGCAGGTATATCTTGGATATTATGAAGAGATGCTCCCTTCAATCGAACAAGTGCCGTTGGTGCGCCTGCTTGTGAGCAACCTACCCCTGACCTTAGCAAAGACAGGCCAGAAGCTACAACCCCTCAACAAATACTAGACCTACCCTTTTTGAATGCCTTACATGACAGCATTTAAAGCTGCATAGTCTAATGAAAACATTTCCAAAACCAAAGCAATTACCTAGATTTGATTCTACATATCTAACGTAGATACTTGTGAATTTATTAAACCTTTGTCGTCACATAGAAGGGAAAACTGAGACAACTTAATAGAACTGGCTACTGCTGAAGGATATGATGTCAAAGCTTTGGCGTGCTTGCCAAAATTAATTTGGTATGCTTGCACTTTAAATATCTCAAAACTTGGTCATTTAAAATAAAAGTTACTTCAAACTAACGTAAGGTAGATTATAACTATAAGGATCAACCTAATATATTTATCTCAGAAAATGACATAACCTCAAACCATCAGACGATGCAGCATTAACTGGATTCACAACGGTTATTGTGTGATGTTCCAAGGTCAGCCTATGTTGTTGTGTTCCTAGAGGCAGAGACAATGAGTATGAATAGAGCATAAGTAGGACCTCCAAAGAAGATCCAGCTGTCCTTTGAGAAGTAAGGTTGGCACTGGTGTTGGCATAATCCCACATTCGGTGTTTCATCCCGGCAGCAAGGTATATAATATGATGCTATTCTTTGCTGGTCTCCCACAATTATAAGAGTAATAACAACGGAGTAGTTTATTGGAGTTTGACGCCCTAGCAACATATAAGGTTATATCAGAAAATACCAACAAAGGGACTTTGTGGAGGGTAATAATATGCTCATAGTCTTTATCACTTATGTGATGTATAGGGTATTATGCGAGTATAAAGATATGAATGGGAATATTACTTATTATTATTATTGTTATCCTCCGTAGATTCGAAACTGTACCGGTGGCGTCATCTCGCCCACCTCACCTCCCCCGGAAGTTGACCAGTGGTAGTTGTATATTATTTATATATAGCAGGCATATTATGCTTTATTATATATTACATATATTATACATATATATCTCCCACCAATACGAACATCCATCAACCTCAACACTCACTGAAGCCAACACCCATCACCAACACCCACCACCAACACCCACCGCCAACACCCACCACCAACACCCACCACCAACACCCACCACCAACACCCAATACCAACATTCTCTTGCATCAACACCCACCAATACTAAAACCACTCATACCAACACCCCCCAACACCAATACCCACCCATACCAACACCCTCAACACCAATACCCACCCATACCAACAACCCCCAACACCAATACCCACCCATACCAACACCCCCAACACCAATACCCACCCATACCAACACCCCCCAACACCAATACTCACCCATACCAACACCCCCAACACCAATACCCACTAAACCAACACCCCCAACACCAATACTTACCCATACCAACACCCTCAACACAATAGCCACCCATACCAACACACCCCCAACACCAATACCCACCCATACCAACACCCCCACAACACCAATACCCCAATACCAACACCCCCCAACACCAATACCCGTCCATACCAACACCCCCCAACACCACATACCACCTATACCAGCACCCCCCAACACCAATACCCACCCATACCAACATCCCCAACACCAATACCACCCATACCAACACCCTCAATATCAATACCCACCCATACCAACACCCCCCAACACGAATACCCCACCCATACCAGCACCCCCCAACACCAATACCCACCCATACCAACACCCCCAACACCAATACTCACCCATACCAACACCCTCAATATCAATACCCACCCATACCAACACCCCCCAACACCAATACCCACCCATAGCAGCACCCCCCAACACCAATACCCACCCATACCAACACCCCCAACCACCAGTACCCACCCATACCAACACCCCCCAAACACCAATACCCACCCATAGCAGCACCCCCAACACCAATACCCACCCATACCAACACCCTCAATATCAATACCCACCCATACCAACACCCCCCAACACCAATACCCACCCATACCAACACCCCCCAACACCAATACCCACCCATCCCAATGCCCACTACCAACAAACCCAACAACACGCAACACCAACTAAAAATGCCCACTACCAACAATACCAACCAATACTAACACCCACCAACAACAATACCCACCAACAACACCCACCACCAATAGCACCAGCGACGTCAACACCCACCAATACCATTCCATGCCATACCAACACCCATCAACACTCACAAACACCCACCCATAAAAACACCCACCCACACCAAAACCCACTAACACCAATACCTACCAATACACATGTGCTGTCCCAACATGAGTTGAATGTCCACTCTCCATGTGGAAAGTTGTGGTGTTCTCTGTCGCGGAGTGGTTAGAGTGTCTGACTTTTTTCTAGGTCGGACTCCTAGTCTGATGGTCGGTGGTTCGATTCCCCATGCCCCCACCTCTGCCAATTTGGATTTCCACTGCTGTGTATAACTTACAGCATCATCAAAGGCCGGTTGCTCTCATACCATGTCTATGTGGTGTGGGAGGTTAAAAATACCTTGGGTCGGTAAAAGTGTCGGCTCAAGCTTTCTATCGACAAACTGTCTAATGGTGAAAACAAGTCTATTCAGATTTATCCATGATAGGCAGTATAAATCATCAAGGAAGGAAAGGATTCGAACACCTGTGATTCAAACCCTTGACACCTTAAGCCAGTGACTTAAAATATTGATGCTTGTCGCTACCTAGCCTGACGTTCAGCATTACTAGGATAGTGCAAGGAGTCGTGGAATGACCCACACCCACCAACACCCTCCTATATCAACACCCACTAACACGCCACATCACCCGTGTTACCAACCTGCTGGCAGGAGGCACTACACCAATGAGTTATCAAATTTATACTTGTCACTTCCTAGCCTGGCGCTGGGAAATTAATAGGGTAGGGCAAGGACTGGATAATGTGACTGAGTGGGATATCGGGTCATGGTGCCGGCGGCCTGATTTCCCAGTAGGGCAGCACTATAAATTCACCCGTCCTGATATGACCGTAGATGTTGCCAGGACGTAAAACTCCAACAACCAATCAATCATTACCCCCCCCCCCCCACTACTACACCACACCACCTCCAGGTGACCAGACGGGATGGCCGAATGAGTTAGAGCATCCATCTCCTGTGTTGGTAGATCGTGGGGTCGTGTGTTCGAACATCGGTCGAGTCAAACCAATGACTTAAAAATTGATACTTGTTGCTTCCTAGCCAGGCGCTCGGCATTATTAGGATAGGGCAAGGACTGGTTGGCTCAGTGTCAGGATAATGTGACTGAGTGGGATATCAGGTCATGGTGCTGGTGGCCTGTTCTTCCAGTCGCCATGAGTGTCACAAGTCGGTACGTGTCGTGATATGACCTTAGATGTTGCCAGGACGTAAAGCTCCAACAACCAACCAATTTATAGCCTGCTGGCTTTCCAAGACGCCAGCCTTCCCTGAATATTCGCTTACACAAGAACTCCCCACTCGAACCCCTTGCGGAGGAAGGCTCAGTCACGCAGCGAGGTCGACTGATGTAAAGCTGGTTTTAATGGGAATTAGGTCAAGTGGGTTAATCAACTCGAGGGCTCCCTCCTTATGAATGCATAACCCTGATTGGCCAGCGCCATTGACATCGGCACCTGTTAGGGGAACAATGTTTCCACCATTGGCACTCGTTCTGATTTTCACAGAGAGCGGTTGGAATGAGAATCTAATTATTCCGCGATCTACTAGCGTTACGTCTCTTCAGACTCTTATGGCTCTGTCACACATCACCGGATTGGGGAAACGGAAAGAAACCGAACAAAGTCTGTTGATATCCGTCAATGTCCGGTTTGTGTCTGTTGCATATCCATTGCATATCTGTTGATATCCATTGATATCCGGCCCGATCCGTTACAAGTTTTGAGCATGCACAAAACTTGTAATGGATTGCGCCGGACTGACCTATGCGGTTATTATCCATTACCGTCCATTCCCCGTCCATTCCCCATCTGTTCCCCGTCTGTTCCCCGTCCGTTCCTCCTCCGTCCTCGTCTGTTCCCATCAATTCCTGTCCGTTCCCGTCCATTCCCATCCGTTACATATCCATTACACGTCATTATCCGTATGTTACCCGTCCGTTACATAATCGATACATTTCAAGTCCGAATAACACCAGACTAGAATATTCTTTTTCCGGTTCTGTCCGTTGCTAAATCCGCCATAGTGTGACAGGCACTTTAAAGATCTGGTCACGTGCACCATCTATTCCCTAGACAAATGTTTCTGCTGTATTTTAATCAAAGATCATGGGTTCAGCGTCCATGAATATGGGAGAATCCATACAGTTTGTTACCTCCAACTTGTAACAGTGCACACTCATGGCAACTTTATAGTGCTGCCCCACTGGAAGACCAGGCTGCCAGCACCATGACCTGATATCCCACTCAGTCAAATTATCCTGACACTGAGCTAACCAGTCCTTGCCCTAGTCTAATAATGCCGAGCGCCTGGCTAGGAAGCAACAAGTATACATTTTTAAGGCATTGGTTTGACTCGACCAGGGTTCGAACCCACCCATACCAACACCCCACGAACCCACGATCCCACAGGGCTCTAACTCATTCGGCCATCCTGTCTGGTTAACAGCTGCTGAAAGAGCTCATTGAGATGCGAGGGGACGCATGTACAAGATGAAAGCCCACAGGTTCGTTACCGCCGACGTGAAGACGAGGCTTCCACATCGTGAACACATCAGCGCCTAATCGGTAGAGCCCAGGCTTCGCGTACGGAAGGTCGGGAGTTCGGTTCCCGGTCAAGTCAACCCAAATAAATTAAAAATTTATACTTGTCACTTCCTAGCCTGGCACTCGACATCAATAGGATAGGGAAAGGACTGGTTAGCACAGTGTCAGGATAATGTTACTGAGTGGGGTATCGGGTTATGGTGCCAGTGGCCTGATTTCCCAGTGGGGCAGCACTATATAAAGTCGCCATGAGTGTGCCCTGTGCACAAGTCGGTATGAGTGTGCACTGTCACAAGTCGGTACCCATCCTGATATGACCTTAGATGGTACTAGGATGTCAAACCATAACAAACAACAACATCCACACCGTGAGGTCGCGGCAGCTCTTATGGGGCTGTCACATTACGACGCTTCTCTCCAACGCTTGTCGATGTGTGTCACTTTTGGGCGAAACGACAATGCACATCAACGTGAGGGTGCGGATGTTATGGGGACATCAGAAGTGCGTCGCCATCCCTGGAATAACGTTATGCGAACGCTAGGCACACGCTGCACGTGCGGGAGGGTCATTCCCACACGTTGCGCCAAACTGGTGCATTTTTGTTTTATTCCCTAGCAACATCTAACGTCTTATGAGGACGGCGCGCCAAACCTTTTTGGGTTTTTTCCTCACCCGTCGATATACGTTACAACACGTTGCGCTGACGTCTAACTTTTTCCCAAAACGCCGAAAAGTTGGACATGTCTCCACACGTACAACTTATTTTGTACGTTGGCGGCACGCCGGCGAGAAGCGTCGTAATGTGGCAGCCCCATTATACATCAGCCCTGGTTTAAACAGATCAGACGGGTGCGGTGACCGAATCGGTGAGAGCAGGATTCCGGTGTGGAAGGTGGGGGATTCCCTGCCTTCCTAACCCTCTCCCTCTACCCTCTCCTCACCCTCCAGCCTCTGCCTAACCTTAACTCTGTATGCCATCGCCACCCCGTCCCCAAACACACACCACCCCCTCCCCTAACACACCCCACCCCCTCCCCTACCACACCTCACCCCTTCCCCTAACTCACCTCCCCCCTCCCCTAATACACCTCACCCCTCCCCTAAAACACCTCCCCCATTCCCCCTTCCCTAACAGACCCCAGCCCCTCCTCTAAAATGCACCACCCCCTCCACTAACACATCCCACCCCCTCCCCTACCACACCAGACCCCCTCCTCTAACACACCTCAGCTCCTCCTATAACACACCCACCCCCTCCCCTAACACACACCACCCCTCCCCTCCCTTAACACACATTACCCACTCTCTTAGCCCACATCATCCCCTCCCCTAACACACGACCCTCTCCCAAAACACACCTTCCCCATCCCCTAACAAACACCACACCCCCTCCCCAAACACACACCACTCTCCCCTAACACACCTCACCTCTTCCCCTAACACACCTCACCCCCTCCCCTAACACACCTCACCCCTTCCCCTAGCACACCTCACCCCTCCCTAACACACTTCCCCCCTCCCCTAACACACCTCCCCCCTTTCCTAACAGACCCCAGCCCCTCCTCTAACATGCACCACCCGCTCCACTAACACATCCCACCCCCTCTGCCCCTAACACACCTCACCCCTTCCCCAAACACACCTCACCCCCTCCGCTAACACACCTCCCCCCTCCCTAGCACACCACACCACCTCCCCTAACACACCACCCCCTCCCCCCCTAACACACACCTCACTCCCTCCCCTAACACACCTCCCCCCTCCCATATCACACCCCACCCCCTCCGATAACACACACTACCCCCTCCCCTAACACACACTACCCCATCCCCCAACATATCTCAACCCCTCCCCTAAGACACATCACCTCCTCCCTAACACACCACACCCCCTCCCTAGCAAACCTCACCCCCTCTCCTAACACACCTAACCCTTCCCCTAACATACACCACCCTCCCCTAACACACCTCATCCCCTCCCCTAAAACACCTCCCCCATCCATAGCATACCCCACCCCCTCCCCACAATCACTCAACCCCCCTCCCTAACATACCCCACCTCCTGCCCTAATGCATACCACCCCTTCCCTAACACACCTCACACCCCTCCCCTAAACACACCTCACCCCCTGCCCAACACACGCCACCCCTCCCCTACCACACATCCCCCCTTCCCTTAACACACCTTCCCAATCCCCTAAGACACCTCACCCCTCCCTAACCCACCTCCCCCATCCTCTAACACACCTGAGCTCCTCCTATAACACACCTTCCCCATCCCCTAACGCACACCACCCCCTCCCCTAATACACACCACCCCTCCCCTAACACACATCACCCGATCCCCTAACACACCTCCCCCCCATCCCCTAACACACATCACCCCATCCCCTAGCACACCTCCCCCATCCCCTAACACACATCACCCCCTCCCTAACACACATCACCCCCTCCCCTACTATACCTCCCCCATCCCTAACACACATCACCCCATCCCCTAACATACCTCCCCCATCCCCTAACACACATCAGCCCCTCTCCTAACACAACTCCCCATCCCTTAACACACTTCAGCCCCTCCCCTAACAGGCATCACCCCCTCCCCTAACACATCTCCACCCTCCCCTAACACATCTCCACCCTCCTCTAACACACCCAACCCCCTCCCCTAACACATCTCCACCCTCCCCTAACACATCTCCACCCTCCCCTAACACATCTCCACCCTCCCATAACACACCCCACCCACTCCCCTAACACACCTCACCCCCTCCCCTAACACACCTCATGCCCTCCCGTAACACACCTCCCCCGTCCCCCAAAAGACCCCACCCAGCCTGGCCCAGTCCAGCCCTACTGGGCCTTGCCCGGTCCGGTTCTGGGCATGGGTAAGCCCGGTGTATCCTGATTGGAAGTGTCCCCCTCCCTAGTCAACTACTGGTTCAATGGGGTATGATGCGGCCTGGCCTAGTGTTGCCACCTACTATGGCTTCTTATGGCCTAGGCTGTCCTCGTGTGGTTTAGTCTGTCCTCGTTTGGTCTAGTCTGGCCCAGCCGGCCTGGTCTGGCTCAGCCCAGCCTAGTCTGGCCCAGCCTTTCCCTTTCCCTAGTCTGGCTCACCCTCTACCTAGTCTGGCCCAGGCCGGCCTAGTCTGGCCCATCCTCTACCTAGTCTGGCACAGTCCGGGCTAGTCTGGCCCAGCCTCTACCTAGTCTGGCTCAACCCGGCCTATTCTGGCCCAACCCGGCCTAGTCTGGCCCAGGCCGGGCTCGTCTGGCCAAGCCTCTACCTAGTCTGGCCCAGCCCGGCCTGGTCTGGCCCAGGCCGGCCTGGTCTGGCCCAGCCCGGCCTAGTCTGGCCCAGCCAGTCCCAGTCAGTCCTAGTCTGGCCCAACCCGATCTAGTCTGGCCCAGCCCGGCCGAGCCTGGCCCAATCCGCCCTAGCGTGGCCCAGTGTGGCCTGGGCCGATGTGCGGAGTCTACTGCAGGCTCACCAATTACGGGCCGGGCCGTGCTGATTGTCGGGAACCGGTGGTGCTGATGGTGCTGGTGCTGGTGGTGCTGGTGTTGGTGGTGCTCCTGGTGGTGCTGGTGCCAGTAGTGGTGCTGCTGATGGTGTTGGGGGCTGTAGTGCTGTGTGTCTGGGATGGAGGTGTGGCGCTAGATGGAAGTGTAAGTGCAGGCATGCCATCGAACCTCCGCTATATGCATATATACATATACCCTGTACAGTAAAGCCTCTCTGAATCGACCGACCAGGGGACCGACTTTAAATGGTCCATTTAGGGAGGTGGTCGGTTTCGGGAGTTTTTTTTATTGTTACAATGGCGATCGTTTGGGACCCAAATCAAGCGACTGATATAGCGAAGTGGTTGGTCTGTGGAGGTGGTCGGTTAGAGAGGTTTTACTGCATACATAATTATGTATATGTATATGTATATGGGTCAGGATCACGAAAAGAGGCCAATTGGGGGAAGTTGTCGGCGTCGAGCATGGATGTCGGCGTCGATCGGTATAATTATAATTTAGCATTGACAGAGGTGTTGGAAAGTCTTATTATCCTGAATGTAAAGGTCGAGAAAATACAACAACCTTGTTTGTTTCTAGGATAATTTAATATAAAACAAATAAATGCATGAGACTTTAAGAATTTCGACGCCGACATCTGTTAAAGTTGTCGGCGTCAATCATTGGATGTCGGCATCGATCGGTATAATTATAGTTTAGCATTGACAGAGATGTTGGAAAGTCCTTAAATTGATACTGAATGTAAAGGTTGAGAAAATACAACAACCTTATTTGTTTCTAGGATAATTTAATATGAAACAAAGAAATGCACTACACTTTTAAGAATTGTGATGCCAACATCTTCACTTGACCACCGATTGGCCCGTTTTCGTGAGGCTGACTCATATATATATATATATTCCAGCCATGGGGATTGTGACTACATATGATATCCGTACATATATAATAATGTTTTATGTAAGAATAACAATCCTCCAATGTGGCTGAATACATTGCGCATCCGATTGGAGCGAGGAAGGCCGGTGGTGGCGCCACTGGTCACTTGCGTGAGGTTGAGGAGGCATAGCAATATATAAACAAGTAATTCCCTTTCACACCCTTATACTCAGATAATATGCTATGTATAACATACAGATAGTTGGCTCCGGGCAAACAGAAAAACAAAACACTGGACTGGTTGAGAAAAGGTACAAAATTACTATGGCAGGAATTAATTAACCCACCAGAAATGTTAAACCACATTTTTTGGTTTCCACGTTAGTGTTAATGATTTTGCCTTCTTTTTGGGGGTTAGAAAGGCAAATAGTTATTGTTAACTCTGTGTATTAAGTATGTTAGCAATACTGCACGTAATTTAACCTATTCCAGAAAATGTATCTAAATTATTCGTATATGATCTTTGTATCAAAATGAAAATGTTAATTATTTAGTATTTATCTTTTTTTTTACTGTGCAGCGATGCGGTAGGTATCCTTTGGTTTTGTAAATGTGATGTTGTTTTCCTCGGATTACGGAGCTTTAACCCCTGTTCTCTGCTTTGGTTCCTTCCAGAATTTAAGGAAGCATTCACGCTCTTTGACAAAGACAACGACGGGACCATTACTACAGAGGATCTGGGCACCGTCATGAGGTCGATGGGGCAGAACCCTACCGACGATGATATCAATAGTCTTGTCGAGGATTTCGATGTAGGGAGTGAGTACCTCTTGTGTGATCTAAGCAATATATGCAGTTTGACATGATTGGTTGGTTGTTGGAGGTTTCACGTGCTGACAACAGCTAAGGTCATATCAAGATGGGTACTGATTTGTGACAGTGCGCACTCATGGTGACGTTATAGTGTTGCACATAATTGATTGTCTGCTTTTACATGTAAAAGCGATGGTTTGAACACAAAAAAAAACATCTCTCGCCGTGAATATGGCCTATGCTGCCGACACGGCGCAAAGCAACCACCAATCAATCAATCAACTGGGAGACCAGCACCATGACCTGATATTCCCCTCAGTTACATTATCATCACACTGAGCCAACCAGTCCTTGCCCTGTCCTAATTATATCGAGCGCCTGGCTAGGAAGTCACAATTATCAATTTATAAGTCATTGGTTTGACTCGACCAGGATTAGTTTAAAAGAGTCGGCACTGACCTCTCAGGCAAGGAGCCATGTAGACAGGTGTGCGTGGATATGCTGGTGACATGAGGGAGCCTGGGTGGTGTAATGGTTATCACACTAGCCCGGAGTACCAGAGGTGTGGCTTTGAATCATCATCCCCGTCCTGATATGACCTTAGATGTTGCTAGGACGTAAAACAACAACAAACAACAACAAACAAACAAACCAACAATTGAATCATCCTGCTCTAGGCACAATATTTCCCATCTTCATAATGCGCTCATGCCACTGGTGCCATGACCAGGATCCTCTATAAGCTACATGCTGTAGGTTGTTGAACTTGCCCTGTGTATGTATAAATTTGTAAGTGCAGTGCCTGTATGTATGTAATTGTAAGCATTACATGATTCATGAACATAAACCATTTAAAAGATTCACAATTCCAGGGGGATGAGTGTAGTAGACCTCTAAGCCAAGGATCCACTTAAACAGGTGGACAAGGATCCACTTAAACAGGTGGACGTGGGTAGGGTGATGACATCGGGGAGCCTAGTTGGTGAAATGCTTAGGACCCTAGCATGGAATGCAAGAATTGTGGGTTCGAAATCATCTCATAGGCGCAATATTTCCCATTTTCATCACCACCCATGACAAAAGAAAGCTTGTTTTATTTAACAACGCCTCTAGAGCATGCTGATTTTCATCATCGGCTATTGGATGTCGAACATCCGGTCAGTCTGACATATTTCTTTGGAGGAAACCTGCTGCCCCCACACAGGCTACTCTTTCCTATAAGCAGCAGGGGGTCTTTTATATGCACTTTCCACAGACAGGACAACACATACCACAGCCTGAGATGAACCAGTTGTGGAGTACTGCTTGGAATGGAAAATATCTCAAACTGCAAATGGGTCCACTGAGCAGGAACGATCGGATGACCCAAACCTTCACGCGTGGATACTCGACTGCCTCAGCTACGTCCCGCTCCCCCACCCGTGACAAAAGCATGAAATTGGTCTAAACACAAACCCTTTACCTAGATTTGATGTCGTGTAGGGGTGATGAGAATGAGAAAGATTGAAATATTGCACCTAGAGCAGGATTCGAACCCACACCTCTTGCCATTCCAGGACTAGGATGCTAACCATTATATTATATAAGCTCCCGGAGGCAAGCACCTGATCCGCACCTACCTGTCGTAGAATCGGTAGAGCGCCGTCCTCACGTGCGGGAGATCGGAAGTTTGGTTCCCGGTCGAGTCAAATCAATGACTTATAAAATTGATACTTGTCGCTTCCTAGCCTGGCGCTCTGCATTTATAGGGTAGGCTATGGACTAGCCTCAGTGTCAGGATAATGTGACTGAGTAGGATATCAGGTCATGGTGCCAGCAGACTGATTTCCCAGTGGGGCAGCACTATAAAGTTTACATGAGTGTAATACCATGAGTGCCATAAGCAGCGGCATGAGGAAGAAAGACTAAAGTAAATGTGATTGCAACTTCCGTTGCTGAACTAACAACTGTAGAATCTAAATGTGTAGATAAAATATAACCTTAAGTAGTGGATTATGTGAATATAAACAACATGTAAAGACATATATCTGGATGTTGTGCATATATACAATTATGAGAATCCTGGCTGTTCACCTACTTCCGTATTGCCACGTTATATATATATAGATCCGCAACCCTATCTGTGTGTCATTTCTCCCAGTTGAGGTGTCCTAGACTTATGCATGCACCTCGCTCCTACCACACCCACCACCACACCACCACTCCCACCACCACACCCACCACCACAGCCACCACTACTCACACCACCACACCCACCACCACTCACACCACCCAAACCGCCACCACACCCACCACCACACACACCATTACAGGCACCACTACTCACACCACCACACCCACCACGCAAACCGCCACCACACCCACCACCACACCCATCACCACACCCACCACCACTCCTACCACCACACCCACCAGCACAGCCACCACTACTCACACCACCACACCCACCACCACTCACACCACCCAAACCGCCACCACACCCACCACCACACCCACCATTACAGGCACCACTACTCACACCACCACACCCACCACCCAAACCGCCACCACACCCACCACCACACCCATCACCACACCCACGACCACTCCTACCACCAGACCTACCACCACAGCCACCACTACTCACACCACCACACCCACCACCGAACCCGCCCCAACACCCACCACCACACCCACCACCACACCCACCGATCCTACCACCAAACCCACCAGCACAGCCACCACTACTCACACCAGCACACCGACCACCAATCACACCACTACACCCACCACCATGCCCAGCACTACTCCCGCCACCACAGCCGCCACCCCACCCGCCACCAACCACCACCACACCCACCTCCAACCACCACTCCCACCAACACTCACACACACTCCCAAAACACTCCAACCACGACTCCTACTCACAACCATACTCACCAAAACTCCAACCACTAATCCTACTCACAACCATACTCACCAACACTCCAACCACTACTCCTACTCACAACCATACTCACCAACACTCCAACCAATACTCCAACCAATATTTGAACCACCACACCCACCACTCACACCTCCACTCACACTCACCAACCACACCTCTACACCCACCACCACTCCCACCACCTCTTCCGCCACCAGTCTAATCACCACACACCACACCACTCCCACCACCAAATACCACCACCTCTCCCACTCACACCAATCTTCCACCACCTGTTCAATCACCACACCCACCACCACTCACACCAACACTCCCATCAACACTCACACCACCACATCACACCACCTCTCCCTCCACCACTCCACCACCATTCCCACTCACACCAATCTTCCACCACCTGTCCAATCACCACACCCACCACCACTCACACCAACACTCCTACCAACACTCACACCACCACATACCACCACCTCTCCCACCACCACTCCACCACCACTCCCATTCCCATCACCACTCCGAACATCACTCCACCACCACCACCACCACCACACCCCCACCGCCACGACTACAGGCAGCCAGAACCAAGTGTATTGATTTTCTGTGTGAAAAGCAAACTTCACCCAGCCCTAAATCGCGTGTCGGTGTGGCTGTACGGTATGGTATGGGAAAGGCCGACTGGTAGCAATGCCTGTTTGTTTCATTTGGTTCTTGGAGTGCTGCATCCTGGCAACATATAAGGTCATATCAGAACCGGCACCAACTCATGGTGACTTTATCGTGCTGTCCCACTGGGAGACCAGGCTGCCAGCATATATACCTGATATCCCACTCAGTCATATTATTATCCTGACACTCAGCTAACCAGTTCTTGCCCCATCCTAATAATGATGAGCACCAGGCCAGGAAGCGACAAGTATCAATTTTCTAAGTCATTGGTTTGACTCGACCGGGAATCAAACTACCAGTCTCCCACATGTGAGCGCTCTACCGATTCGGCCACCACATCTGATTTGGAGCCTCTAAGAGTGTGTGACTTTCCCGAATCCACTATGAAAAAAGTTTATTTGGTTGTTGTTTTACGTCCTAGCAACATCTAAGGTCATATCAGGACGGGTACCAACTTGTGAAAGTGCGCATTCATGGCGACTTATTAGTGCTGCCCCACTGTGAAACCAGGCCGCCAGCGCCATGACCTGACATCCCACTCAGTCACATTATCCTGACACTGAGCCAACCAGTCCTTGCCCTATCCTAATAATGCCGAGCGGCAGGCTAGGAAATGACAACTATCAATTTTTACGTCATTGGTTTGACTCAACCAGGTTTTCGAACCCATAAACTCATAGGTTTGAATCTCCCGATCTCCCAAAACAATAGACGGACGCCCTACTCATTCGTCTGGTCTCTATAAAATAAAAGATGAAGAACATTGTGAATCTAGACCATCCTATTAATGACTGCAATATTACAACGTCTAATAAACCATTTTATTTATCTTACAGGGACGTCAGCAGAAGCAAGTAAGACATTCTATACTTTTAAGTATATGTATAGAGAGTTCTGGCGCAAAACCGAGTAAACGCCGATCCAAAGATTCAATTAAAATAACAGATTTTTAGCTGATGGTAATTTTAATTCTCACTAATTCCAATTTTCTTGTGATGAAATGGTTATGCGGCAATGAACAAAAAATATTTATATAGAAAATTAACCTTTTGGAGGTTTGAATCCAATGTTTCTCTCAATTTTTGGATTGGAGCTTAGGAAGTTTTGCGCCTGAACGCCTCATATATTTATTTACTTTTCTTATTAGACGGCGATGTATTAGTAGTCATGATGTTGGTTCTGTTTCTGAAAAATGTTAGGTAAGTATGCCTGGTGGGTTTTTTTCTGCTTTAATTGGTGTTTATTGCCCTTTTTGGCTGCTATTTGCTTTTGTTTTTGCTTCGGTTTTGTTTAATCTTGTTCGTTATTGTTCACTGCCGTTAACTGTTGTTCATTTCTGCTCATTGCCTTGATTTTCTGCTGTCACTGTGCATGCATGTCGTAATATTTGTCAACTCTCAGGAAATTCCCGTGAAGAGTCACGGAAATTGACAGTTCTAATCAATCACCTCGCGAGGGATGGATCGACCCCAAAATCCCACGAATTTCTCAACTTTTGTACAAAATCCAACGAATTTTGTTATCTAATTTTGTGTGAATTTCTGTAGTTGTGATTAAATACAAGTAAATATCATGTTATACATTCAAAGAGCAAAGACCTGGTGGGATGGTTGTAGAAGCTGGGGTATGTCTTTACAACGTTTAAACGATGAGTCCTTGGGGTGGTCCAGAATCTCCGGTCCGGTGGTAGCACAGCACTTGTATCCAGCAGACAGCAGCAAGGGTTTCCGAGGAAGGGTGGGTAAAGATGGGTCCAGCGGTTCCAGCAATGAGAAGAAAGAGAGAGAAACCTAAAGGTAAAGGGCCCCACTCAAGCACACAACTCACTTGGTCAGGGGGAGAAGTGTGCCTGGGAGGGAAAAAAAGGGTAGAGTCTAGGAAAGAGAAATGAGGAGAGTTGAGTCAAAGGACCATGCCTATTTGCTCGATGGCGGCCATCCAGCGAGCCAAAGACATGGTCAGAGTAAGGGTAGAAAGTGAAATACTGGTGGACTCCCCCTCCTGGAACTATTTTAAGAAATATCAAGGAGGAAGGAGCAAGGCCAGCGGAGAGGAGATAGAGAGACGTGTGGACGAAGTGCGGTCCGGATAGCAAGTGACAAGGGCGGACTGCCGGTCTTATATAAATAGGAAGGGGATGCGAAGCTTCGGCGAGCAGCGGCTCACGATGAGGGTGGCCGAGGCGCGAAAGCCAGAGTCGCGCGAGGGAGCGGTAACAGGCCTCCCCCCCCCCCCCAACGCCCCCACGTGGCGAATAAAATGCAGTGCAAATCATTATGACCAATGGTCAACCTGATATATTTATCTAAAAAATAAGGTGAAAATTTAAAAGCTATAGGACCTTAAAGCTGCATAGTCCTTTGAAGCATCAAATTTTCAAAGTCAAAACAATTATCTAAATTTGATTCTACATATCTAATATAGATAATGATTCACTTATGAAGCATTTGTTGCGACAATTTAATACAACCTATTCCTGCAGAAGCCTTTGGTGTCAGACTTTTGGTGTGCTTGCCAAAACTAATTTGACATGTTTATACTTCAAATATCTCAAAAGCTAGCCATGTCAAATATAAAGTACTTCAAACTAAAGTAAGGTAGATTATAACAATCAACTTAATATATGTATCTCAGAAAAATGACAGAAACCCAAAATCATCGGACTATGCAACTTTAAGGGCAATCACGACCATGCCCACCGAGCACCCATATACATACGCTGCGGGCGTATTCAATTAATCAACTCGGGTCACCCGAGCCACTTTTTGGCGCATGCGCAGACTCTACATCCTTGGGTTTCATAATCGAACACTCTCCACCATGCTCGGGGTAGAACAAATGTTGGCTTAATCCTAAACAGTTTTTTTAATAACCGATATAACTACAGCAAAATAGGATTTAAAGTATTTTTTTGATTGCATAGTTTAGATATATTTCCATTTCTTTAATTTGAATTTTTTTTTTAACATTGAAAAAACACATAGGACTTGTACTGCTACAGGACGGTACCAGCACAAATGTGACATCATCGCTCCTAGCCAACCCCAGCAAAGAAGTGGGTTACTTGGGTCGGGTCGTTTTGCACATGGCACGTGTTTTTGTCGACTGCACTCGCGGTGTTCGATTTTAAATTCTAGCAACTCGGGTGACCCTAGTCGCCCGGTGTTGCAGTTTCCGTGGCACACCAGTTTGTGAGGGACACATCCATTCAAATGCATTGTCAATGGCCGTGAGTGATCTTCATACAGAAAAAGTCAAATATCTCTCAAATTACACCACCGAGAAACAAACCGCTTGGTACACATATAGAAACTTTCTTTACCAAAAAGATTATATTAAATTTATACGGTTAGGGTTCTTGATTTCTATTAATTTTGAATCAAACTAATGTTTTGCACTGCGCATACCATCAAACTCAAGGCATTGTCAATGGTCGTGAGCAATCTGCATACATAAAATACAGCAAAAGTGAAATATCTCTAAAACCACACCACCTAGAAACAAATCGCTTGGTACACATATAGAAAACATCTTTACCAAAAACATTATATTAAATTTATAAGGTTACTGACAATGCTGTTCGATTTTGACGCATGCGCAGAAGCGATGTGTCCCTCGCAAACTGGTGTGCTGCGGAAACTGCAACACTGGTCGTGCTAATCAAATATGGACTGCGCGTGTGAAACCTAGCTGCCGGTTACCATAGATACATGCGACTTGTGTTTATAAGCGCAAGGACACTATTTAGGTGCACAGCGCTTTTCCATAACATAAGTTTTGTTTATGTTTGTTGTTTTTATTATCCTAGCAACATCTAAGGTCATATCACGAAGGGTACCAACTTACTTGTGACAGTGCACGCTCAATGCAACCTTATAGTGCTGCCCCACTGGGAGACCAGGCCACCAGCACCATGACCTGATATCCCACAGTCACATTATCCTGATACTGTTGCTAACCGGTCCTTGTCCTATCCTATTAATGCCAAGCGCCAGGCTAGGTAGCGATAAATACCAATTTTATAAAGTCATTGCTTTGACTCGGCTGAGATTCCAAATCCCAACCTTCCGCATGGGAAGCCTGCGCTCTTCCGATTCGGCTGTCGCGTCTGGTGGCCCACAAGTGAACCGGTGCTATTTCGAATGAGACAAAAGGTGAAAGCCACCAAATATATGGTAATTGGCCACCCCTTGCTGCTTTCTCAAAAGGGCAGAGTAATAAAGGTGAAATGTGATTACTACTTTATCGCGATTGGCTGCATGTGCCTCATGTAACAAGGTCACAGGAGGTGTGGGGGGGGGGGGGGGGGGGGGGGGGGGGACCAGGAGGTCTAACTGAAGACGCAGCGGGGAGTTAGGAGGGGACAAGAAGAAATAGAAGGAACAAATAAATCAAATAACATGGCAACTGAATCTCAGCGTTGGTCTGCTGGAGAAATGTTGTTGTTTGTTGTTTTGCATCCTAGTAACATCTAAGGTCATATCAGGATGGGTATCGACTTGTGCCAGTGCAAACTCATGGCAACTTTATAGTGCTGCCCCACTGGGAGACCAAGCCACTGGCACCATGACCCGATATCCCACATAGTCACATTATCCTGACACTGTGCTAACCAGTCCTTGTCCTATCCTATTCATGCCGAGCGCCAGGCTAGGTAGCGACATGTATCAATTTTTATAAGTCATTGGTTTTAATCCTGCTGGAAAGAAATTGCAGTCGTAACCAGACACTCCCCCTCCCCAATACTCTGACCTACTTTATGTATGACCTCTGTGTATATGAAGGTCACAGATCGAGAGACAATCACTAAACTCAATGGCGGCGATTCAATCCGTTCCACTTACTACATACATAGACGGGATGGCTGAATAAGTTCCCGGTCTGCTTCCTTTGGGGCAGATCCTGTTGTAAAGTCGACGGCTGGCAGTTTGCGTGGTGTAGATAGGCTAATAGGAAATCACTACAGGAAATGAAGGAAAGTAGATATAGAGTGAAAGGTAGGAGAGTGAGACTCCTCCATTTATTGTATTTTTTTATTTTTTTTTTTTTTTATTGAGGCTGTATTTATACTGTCCATAGCATGTAAGCCCGGGTAACCAGGCTTGTTTTCAATGCTGGCCAGCTGTAGTGTTGGTGTTGTCTTACCAAGCAGTAGCTGCTGATAAGTTATTTGATTGTCTGCATTTCAGTAGCAGATAGATCTGTTGGTACTTTTAGTAGCCTATGTTAGTTTTTTTTGGGGCCCTCTTGGCATTGAGTTTTTGTTCTATTCTTATTACTACGTTAGCTGTTTTCTTAGGGTTCTATGTTAGTGTTTTGGGGTTTTCTTGGGAAGAGTTTTCCGCTTTTTTCTACTTAATTCTATACTAGCCTATTTTATTTACATGTCCATAGGCCTGTACGTAATAGGTGGTTGAGTTATGTTTGTTTGAATTTGATTTGATTTATATTGTTGTTGGATATGTTATCTGGCTTTTATATTTCCGGTTATCCCACCCTGGGCTGTCCAGTTGGTGAGCCGTGACATATCACCTGCCCCCTTGTGGTGCAGTTCAGTTGGGGGTCCCAGTTTTTATTTTGCACAGATATTTTTTGTACGTTTTTAGGTCAGGGATTTGTCTTTCTTTCACCGTTTGCGCATTCCATGCCTTGGCGGCCATTTCCAGTGTGCTCCTTTCATGGGCTTTGATCTGGCTTCTGGTCTGCCTTAGTAGTGGTGCCTTGCTTGTTCTGGTGTCCCTTAGTGGTTGGGTTAGACGCTTAATGTCTTGGCTATATCCATATGCTAATGTTTTTAGGTGGATTATCCTTCTGTTTTCTAGAAGCTTTACTTTAGTTCTTATATAGCTTCAGGAAACAAGATGGTGCTGATCACATGATCAAGTCTTCCAATCACTAATAGTGCAGGAGCATTAGCTACCAGAACAGTAAAACCCGGAAAAAAAATAATGTCAAGCTAATTTTTTGTATATAAGCTTAGTGTAGTATATTAAACAAATTATCAAAAGTCCCCTAAAATCCCACCCTTGCTTCATTGCTAAAAAGATTATGTTGCCTAGCAACCATCGATGCATGCTAATGGCCCAGATAATGACCTTATAAATGGACTTATTGCATTATGAACTTAACATATGCTTGTAATTAACATTCTAATTAATAAGCAAGTAAGATAATACATAGAACAACACATACATGATTATTATACATCAGTAACCAATGGTTACAGCATAGATATCAATGAAATGCTTCAATTTTGTTCATTGCATATCGATATATATATATATATCTATCAGGAAAGTCATTAGCTATGTAATCCTGATGTATGAGTGATCAACAGATCAACCAACACTTGAATCTACTCGTCCTCGCCAGTACCGAGTTCCTCAGCTTGTGGGGCGTTGCTGCATCCCATTCCCATACATTGTGAACACATTGCAGAACAAGCCATTCCTGCCTGTCTGCACCCACAACGACTCATGCATCCTGCCTTACAGTTGCAGCTTATGAGTTTTATTAGTTTCTGAGGTGCCGGTGGCAAGTCAGTAGGGAGGGGAAGCAATACGTTATGAGTTTTCCATCCCCACTCAGTCGGTGAGGGATCCTTTCCCAACCATTGTTGCACCTGTAAGTAGGTCTGCAAAGAATGTTGTCGTGCAGCTGCGCTGGTGGGTGGTAGAGTGGCTAGAGTGAACTTGGCACCCACTGACTTGCCAGCAATGTTCCTCTTATAGGCATAGTATCTGTATTCATCCAGTGTATTGAACCTTGTTCCACCATATAATGCAAGAAGAAACTTTTCTCCAGCTGCTGAAACATCGGTGGGATTCAAATTTTCCGTATTGAACACTCTCATTTCCTTAGCAAGCTCGTCATTTGACATGAGCAACCGAAACGCCTTTTTCTTGCCTTGTCCATACAACGCAGATGTGGTATCACACCCTGTGATGGTGTGAAGAAAAAGCAAGTTGTGTTGTTTTTCCCCAACAGATTGCTGTATCACGGTGATATTGAGTAATTTTGCCGGTTTATTGTTCATACTGGGATGAAGCATGAATAGCTTTGTATTGGTTGGTGCCCGAGCAACGAGCATGACCAACAGGTCTGTGTAAGTCCCAACCAACACAACTGTCTCCCCATTGAATGCAAGATCAAGAGCTGTAGACACGATCATTGTGTCAGCATCAGCTGTGGCCTGTGCAACATGTATACCAGCATCCAAGAAACCCTGCCTGTGTTGTCGTAGTGTGCATGCTGCCAGTGAAGATGATATCTGTGGAGAATGCCTTGCTTGCCCTGCAATTTTGTTCAACAGATTTTGTTGAAGGAGGGCCATCATACCCATCAAAGACGACTGTTGCATTTGACTGGTAGTGCTTGATAACATACCTGCGGTACATTTGACAGATTTCATCATAAGTTGCTGGACGTGGCCAAGTCACCGAGTGAAGAAGATGTCCACCATCAACAACAAAAAGAGCCTCACCTGGCATATTATTGTCACTGGGTACCAATGATTCTAGCAGAGTAGCTAATGCAGCCTTCGTCGATTTTCTCATTGACACATCATCAAACAATGATGGGGGTCGTGGCGCCAGTTCATACTTCAAGAAGCTGGACAACTCGGAGCTCGAGTTAATAATGCAGGCGATTCGACTGAACAGTTACAGTGGATTAACGGTGACTTCATCGTTGCAAATTTTACAGTGTTTGTCATTGCTGCAAGCGGTTTTACTTTGTCATTCCGTCGAAGTTTTATTCCTGCAAACAGTTTACCAACCATTTCCTGCATAGCTTTGAATCCATGACATTCAGCTTCATCGCAGTTAATGGTTTTGTGTGCTACAATTCCAGTAGCAAGGGAAACCAAGGTATTATCTGGTTTGTTCACAAAGGGAGGGTATGCTTCTAGCCATTCCAGGGAGGAGTTCAAGTCATGATTGTCTCTGGTTTGTCTTGAGGTAAGAACCTCCTTATGCTCTTTGTGCTGCTCAGA
The DNA here is from genome assembly GCA_030323885.1 of Branchipolynoe longqiensis. Classification (NCBI taxonomy): domain Eukaryota; kingdom Metazoa; phylum Annelida; class Polychaeta; order Phyllodocida; family Polynoidae; genus Branchipolynoe; species Branchipolynoe longqiensis. The sequence goes on along the minus strand of CM059190.1, from coordinate 70,052,348 downwards.
TGAACCTGGGTTGATGCCAGTGAATATTTCCAGGGCATCACATAGTGGTAGACACAGCGGTAGAGCAAGCACCCACTGTGCAAGTGTGCTCTCGCTGATTCCACGGCCACAGGTTTTGTTTTTTGGGGTTTTTTTTTTATTGAGGCTGTATTTATACTGTCCATAGCATGTAAGCCCGGGTATCCAGGCTTGTTTTCAATGCTGGCCAGCTGTAGTGTTGGTGTTGTCTTACCAAGCAGTAGCTGCTGATAAGTTATTTGATTGTCTGCATTTCAGTAGCAGATAGTTAATCCTCCCGAGGTCTTGATAGCTCCATCAGTACCTGTTCGATGGTCATGTCAGACCAAACTCCACACCAGAACTTGTCACTTCAGCGGATTGTGAAGAAACCCCTGTTTGTGAACATGTTGTATTCTTCTGAAGTCATCCTCTCTGACAATTCTGTCATTTGCTGTACATATAGATGTGCCAATTTTGCATATGGAATATGTCCTGCGGCATGCAGGTGTGGAAGCATTTTCATGACAGCATAGCGGTGAAGCTCCCAGTCACCTGTCCTCTCTGCTCTGACAAATAATTGCATGATGTTAACTTGCTCAAAGTATTGGATCCAGAGTTTAGCTGTTCGAGATCTAGCTTTGGCGTGGTCAGACAGCTGTTTGAGAAGTTGCTTCAGTTGACTAATAACAATAGTCCCCAATCCATCTTCCAACAGATGTTTCCTCTTTCAGAAGATCCTGATAAAGCTTCGTCAATGTGCCTTTGTCATCTTCACTAAGGCAGTCTGGTGTTTGCAGAAGGATAGTGGCCAGAGTTTCTTGAGTAAGATAGTGAGCACACAGAGCACGGGAATATGCGTGTCCAGTTGTCATGTGTGCAACAGAGGCGTTGGCATATATTGTGCTCCACAGTTCTTCTAATCCACTGCCTGACATTATGTTGCCAACAGCTCCCATATAAGACATCAATAGGTGGAAGCCACCTAATCTAACAACATTGTCCAGTTCATCTGAGGCAGCCACGATCTCAGATGGATCGATATGCATGGGAGGATGGATGGATGGATGGACGGGCGGACAGATGGACAGATGGATGAACGAAAGGATGGCAGGACGAACGGACGGATTGATGGATGAAGGAAGGAATTAATTCATTAGCATATATTACACACCTAATAATAAAACCATAATATGGCGCTAAACAATGGACATGCATTTCAATTACGCTGGTTGCTATGCATATGTTCGGACATAAGTTGTCATTGATCAGCATAATTCACAGATATGAAATGGTTTCAAACAACATATTGACCATTTGAACTGTTTATATTTTGTACTAATAATAACATGATCTACTACACTTTCATCACGACATAGTTTGGATGTGGTTGCTAATATTAATGCTAGCGCTACCATACTTTGGCTGCAATGTACACTGTTGCCATTGGTTACCATGTATAATAAATATGTATGGTGTTATTGTATGCATTGTTGTACTTGTTTATTAATCAGAATGATAAATACAAGTAAATGTTAGATTAATAGTGGAATTAGTTAATCCATAAGGGCATTTTCTGGGCCATTTAGCATTCAGCTATGGTTGCTAGGTAACACAATTTTTTTAGGAATGAAGCAAGGGTGGGATTTTAGGGGACTTTTGATATGTTACTCAGCAAGATGAACTGAGCTTGTAAAAAAAAATTCAGCTTGACATTATTTTTGTCCGAGTTAAAACCTAATGTTCCTGGACTATAACAGGCATTCCTCTATCCACCAATGAGGGTTCAATATCCTTGTAACCAAGGCATGGTTAGGTCTGGCTACAGTGCCCTGTTGTGTCTGTTGTGCAGTGATCCATGAATAACACTTGGAGGGGAGGGGGTATGTGAGGAGAGTTCCAAAGACTCTCTCACATGTCAAGAAGTGACCCTCTCTCAGGTCAAGAAGTGACCCTCTCTCACTATCTATATTGCTATACAATTTCTATATTTAATTAGTAATGGATCAGCAACTCCACATATACCTCATATGCCTTTGGTTTTACATACCATCAACCATTATATAGACGATTTGCAATTTACTATAGAGTAGTTCTCCATAGCCCATATCTCAAATATCGGAAAATTTTACACCGTGGTTCCAACCTGAGCTGGGGTTCAAATCGCCACCCCGAGTCAAAGCAATGCCTTAAGAATTGATACCTGTCACTATGTAGCCTTGCATGTTGGCATTACTAGAATAGGTTAAGGAGCAGTGGAATGAGGAAGACCAACTGTCCGTGATTTTACTTTCTGCTGCTTAATCAACTAATGTAATAATATCTATAGATAATTTGAACTGAAGGAACCCAGAATAATTTCGACAAGTTTGCAAAACCACTAGTAACTATGAACCAGATTCCTCTCTCATGATGGCCATGCGATGTAAGCTGACCTACTAATTCACGAAGGCGGAGGCAGAAGTGGTATACAATGGTCTATATTTGTTACTCGATTCACAATGATTAGCTTTTTGGTACAGGTCAGTTTCAGGGGTGTCAGTCCAGATGGTGTGGGTGTTCCCTCAGGATTCTCGTCCGTGATGTAGAGTGGGCCGGAGAGGTGGTACAAACTAGCTGCCCTCAAAAAGGCTAAAATGTTTTCTTGTTTTACTTTAGTAAAAAGGTCATATAGTGATATAGCGATATAGCGATATAGCGAATGGTAGACAGGAAGTGTGAACACTTATTTGTCTCTCTTTTTTTTTTTTTGGTACATTAGTTGTCCCAAGCAGGGGAAATCCCAGTCACAGACGACTGGTCTTCCCCACTCCACTGCTGGTCGATAGAAAGCCCGAGCCTACACTTTTACCGACCCAAGGGATTTTTAACCTCCCACACCACATAGACATGGTATGAGAGCAACCGGCCTTTGATGATGCTGTACATTATACACAGCGGTGGAAATCCAAATTGGCAGAGCTAGGGGCACGGGGAATGCTGTTTGCAGTGTAAAATTGTTGGTGCAGGGCCATGAAATCCACACAGTTTAATCAAATGTGTTTTAATGTCAGTGGGGACTGACATCCAATACATTCAAGGGGAGGGTCCCCCTTGAGCAGGAAAACGTGTGTTAGCCATGAATGGCCAATACAGCGTTTTGTTAAAAGTGACTATGCGGCAGTCCGTTCACGGACAGGGTAATTCTATAGAGGTTGTTGTTCGGGTAGATGCAAGGGTGGGTGGGCGAAAAAAAACTGGAGGTGTGAAGTGGACAGGAGCTGGAGGAGGAGTGACATTAAGGAGGAGGGGAGGTGGTGAGGAAACGGAACGGCAGGAGGTGCTGCAAGTGTAGGCCTGAGACGCGGGGGCGGGGTGAGGGAGGAGGAGCCTCCTGAGAGAGGAGCTGGGGGGGGGGGGGGGGGGGGGGGGGGGGGGGCCCTCTTCCTCTACCGCAAATCAAAAGCAATGCGAGCATTACGACCAATGTCTTACTCAAAGTACTTGTCCAAAGGAAGGGCATCATAACTTCACAGATTATTCTTTCTGGGTTGTCCCAAATCATTATTTAATACATATGTGTCTAATTTGGATATATATGATCAAATGTATGGAAATGCTCCGGCTTAGGAAAAAACCCACCTACAGGCGGAAATGTATATCACTGGCAATTGGTCTTCCTCATTTCACAACTCCGTTGATATATATCTATATACATATAGATATATATAAATATTATTATTATTAATTCAATGAATGCAACACAGTAATTACAATTGGCTCTTTTCTCTGGCTAGCCTAACAAAGCCCGCCAAACTTTATTTAAGTCAAAAATCCAAATACCAACTGACCAGCCTTCCACTATTTTGGCTGGTTGCCTGCGGTGCAGGCCCACTTGCCCTACTTCTCAGCTCGCACCCTGCTATCCACATTTGATTCTACATATCTAATTTAGATACAGGTGTAGTTATCAAACATTTGTTGCCATATAGAAGGGAATACTGAGGCAATGTAATATAACCTATTACTGCAGAAACCGACGGTGTCAGAGAGTTTTGACGTGATTGCCAAAATTAATTTTGCCCATTCACACTTTAAATAACTCAAAAGTTAGCCATTTAAAATCAAAGTCACTTCAAACTAACATGACGCACATTAAAACGATCAACTTAATGTATTTATCTCGAAAAATGACAGAAACTCAAAACCATCAGACTATGCAACTTTAAAATAATTTGTTTTAAATGGCGATAAAAATATCCGATGAACTATAGTTACCGCATTCTCTCCTTTTAACAGGTGTGGGAAATATTGAGTTCTGCGAATTTGTGCTCCTTATGTCTGAGCGCATCAAGAGGTGCAACACCCCGGGAGAGTTGCACGACGCTTTCAAGATCTTCGACAAAGATGGCGATGGCACGATCGCAGTGCAAGAGCTCCGTCGGGTCATGACGACACTTGGCGAGAAGCTATCCGAAGAGGAAGTCGAGGAGATGATCCGCGTTGCAGATACGAAAGGCAATGGCGAGATAAACTACAATGGTAAGTGAAGTTTGCGTTATTTAAATCACTGATGGAGGGTGGATTGGATTGCTGGTTATGTTACTGTGTTTTCTTTATGCCATAAGTGAGTAAGACGAACAAAGCACATATGTAATATATCTTTGGCATTTGTTTTGTATTTGTCCTCTTTTTTAGTAAAGTTTCCATTTTGGTAGGTCACGGTATTCGAATCCATGAATAATACTTTCATTTAGACTGTGTACTTACCTTGACCAGAAATTGCATGATTGTAGTTTTAAAATTCATGAGTGTCTATTGACACAAAATTGATACTATGCTCTTTTACATGTACCCACGGGTTCGAATCCTGGTCGAGTCAAAACAATGACTGTAAAATGGACACTTGTCGCCCCGTAGCCAGGCACTCGGCATTATAAGGATAGGGCAAGGTCTGGTTGGCTCAGTATCAGGATAATGTGATAGAGTGGGATAGTAGATCATGGTGATGGTGGCCTGGTCTCCCAGTGGGGCAACACTATAAAAGTTGTCATGAGGGTCCACTGTCACAAGTCGCTACCCATCCTGATATGACCGCAGATGTTGTCAGGATGTAAACCTCCAACAACCAACCAATACAATGTTAAATGTCCTCTGTAGATTGTCTTAATCAGTTAATGTGAGGCGAGAGATGCTTAACGATAACCTTTATCATTACCATATTTTTTCTGTTAGGGTAGGTGGGATGGCAAATTAAGTCTTGTTGGTCAGGTGTTGTTCTTCTCGCGCTCAGGTAGAAGTGATTAATGCGTGGCTGTGCAGTATGTTATACAGTGATGAGACGAAATGCCGCTAGCTGGCGCAGTAGATAATTAGTTAGATAATAAAACATAGGTTGTGACATGTATCGTCCATAGTTACTTGGACTGGTAGAAGTAATCGATTAATCAACTCGGGTAACCCGAGCCACTTTTTGGCGCAGACTCAGGTTGAATAAACGAATACACTTCTCCACGCTCGGGGTGAAAAAAATGCTGGCTTAATCCAAAACTTAATATATTTGTTTGATAACCGATATAAGTACAGAAAATAGTATTTAAAGTATTTTATGATTGTATAAGCTGACAATCTGGGTTATTAAAAAAAAAGCATTAAAACAACACATAGGACTTGTACTGGTAGCTGATATCCTACAGGTACCAGCACAAATGTGACATCATCACTTCTAGCCAACCCCAGCCAGGAGGTGGGTGACTGGGGTCGGGACTTTTTGCACATGGCACTTGTATTTGTCGCCTCCACTCACAGTGTTCGATTTGAAATTCTAGCAACTCAGGTGACCCGAGTCGCCCGGGTCATGTAATTGAATACGGCCCTAGTGTAAACCATTAATGCTAAATAAACCACAAGGCAGTGTCAGATATAATGTTAACTTTAGTACAGTGGTGGCCGATAGGTGGCACCAAAGGTGTGCGTCCTTAGTTATTAGGAAGTGTTTCAAATCTGCGTGCCCAATAGACCCTGCCAGTTAAGCTAGTGACATCTAGCGGCACAATCTGGAAGTACTCTACTCGGGTCGTTTCCCTGGCTGCCTATGGTTTCACATGCTATATCTCTATAAAGAATGGCCTGGAAAAATAATAAAATGCTTGATTATATTAAGATATTCATATCGCAACAGGATTCAAGCTCTTATCCTTGTAATATATCTATAAAAAAAAGACAACTATATTGTATTTTTCTTCTGGAATTTCACCACCACCCTCTTCATCTATTACACTATTACACGACGCCCCTCCAGTTAAGCCAGTGACATATGTTGCCAAAATCTGGAACTACTCTAGTCTGGTACTTTCCATCTCAACTGGTGGGGTCTATTACCCATGTTGCGGACAACATGAACGTTGTTTAAGCAAATGTGGAAACCGTGGGTACTGTTAATTTAGATAGCAAAATCAGATCATGACACTGTGAGGCCAGCTTGTGAACCAAACACGCACCATTGTCTACTGTAGAATTACATAGCAAAGTCAGACGGCGACACTGTGAGGCCAATGTGTGCACCAAATGTATAGCAAAGTGGACTGTAGATTTACGTAACATAATCAGACGGTGACACTGTGAGGCCAATGTGTGCACCAAATGTATAGCAAAGTGGACTGTAGATTTACGTAACATAATCAGACGGCAACTCTGTGAGGCCAATGTGTGCACCAAATGTATAGCAAAGTGGACTGTAGATTTACTTAACATAATCAGACTGCGACACTGTGAGGCCAATGTGTGCACCAAATGTATAGCAAAGTGGACTGTAGATTTACATAACATAATCAGACGGCGACACTGTGAGGCCAATGTGTCCACCAAATTTATATTATTGTGTACTGTAGATTTACATAGTAAAACTGTATGGCTTCCCCAAGGGGTGATCATCCAGCGGAGCAACCAAGGTTACATTAAATTCAATTTCATGAAAATATATTTTTACAATAAATCAGCTATTGAATCTTGGATCTAGAATCAAATATGTCCCTGTATGTATACATGTATGTAAGTATTCTACATGCATATACATATAGCCACAGGACAAGTGATGTCAAAGTTACAAAATAGTGATTCCATGAATAGGTATTGCTCAATTTGTTCCCAGTATGGCTCACATGGTTTTTGCAATTGCATCATACCTACAACGCCGACCCATTCCTATTTATATTTTTTGGATTTGTTTATATTTCCTCCACAGACTTTGTTAAGGTGATTACGTCAGAGCCAGCCACTAGCAGCAGCTAAAAGCTGTTCGACATACGACAACAATCCAAGTGATGACGTCACACCTTCTAGGCAAGGCAGAAACCGAAAGCCAAAAGCCAGACGTCGGAAGACACAAGACACAAGACAAAAGGCGCAAGCCCAAATTCGCTCGATCGTGTGGTGGCTGTGAAAATCAAGAATGACATCGAAGCTTTTATTCCCCCTCCCCTTAAATTATTATTTTTAAAACCTTCCCGAATACAATCGGAAAAGCCCCGACTCTTTGGGGCTTACACCTTCTATTCCAACAACCTCATTATAAATCTTGTACTCCCCGTTGTAAGGTTCTCGCCGGTTTTTATTCCCGTTGCCAAGGCAACAGAATAATAGCGTGTATACCAGTTTAGTGCATGCTCTATCTAACCAACTGCATACAAACATTCCTAATATTTTATCGGCAAATATATAAATGTGTATATATAATATTATATATGCATGCATATATTACATTGTATGTATACATTTATATAAATATATACATATATATGCATATATATATAAATATATATATATATTGCTGTTTGTTCTTGGCTGCGTATTTCAATGTGGCAATATAATACCATTGTTTTCTTCTTTACAAGCGAGAACAAAAATTGAGAATTAACTGATAGGTTTGCAGGTTTTTCTGGATGTTCTCTCCCACCCCCCTCCCACCCCACCCCATTCCCTCCCAACCTACCCACACCATCCCAACCCTTCTCCCTTTACTACACTTCTATGAATTTAATTCAGCTGTTCAGTTCACCTAGAGTGCTCCATAAGTATATCCGGAGTCTTTTTTCTTCTCTTTTGTCTTCTTCTTCTTTATTAGCACAGATTAATTCTGTGTATATAATATATACTATGTAATATATAATACATAATATACACGGACAAATAGGTAAGTCCTAATATATGCTGAACTGCTCACTGCTCACTTCAAATATCGACTCTCCCCGGAGACAAAACTTACATCAGATACTGTATAGATTGGCACCATATTTATGAGTGCATGTTATTGTCATTATCAACTAACTATTTCCTCTAGCTTAGTGTGGCATCCCCCATCACAATTCACCCATCTCATTTCACGTACACTTTTATCCCTCCTGTTATACATGTATACGCATGTGAATTACTAGTCACCCAGCATAAGGAAGGGTGACTTTCTCAGTCTTGCACCAGTGTTGTAGCAGAGTTTGCCATCACCAAAAAAAGTCGGCTCTGTCACTTAATCTCTCAGCAAAAATAAGAAGAAGAAGAAGAAGAAGAAGAACCATGTTCAGTACTCAGAAAACACTCGTCTATTGAAACCGGACGATTGTTATAGGTGATGAAAGAGTGATCTTTGATGTTTGATTATTTCTGTGATTTTTGTCTGAAGCAGACGACTGTTAATCAAAAGAACAGATGGCCCTACGTCGCTCTTCCATGCATGAATTTTGTTCGAAGCAGACGACAATTAGTAAAAGAACAGACGACATTGCGTAGGCCGTCCATTCGTGAATTTTAGCCGAAGTCAATCACAATTACTACATGAACAGACGACACAATGAGTCCCTCTTCCATGCAGCCATTTTCCTTGGCGCAGATGACAATTTGTTGTTTTTTTTAATTTAAAAACCACAATGCATTACCTTCAAATTTCAATGCGGGGATTTTGCTCGCAGCAGACGACAATCAGTAAAAGAGCAGACGTTGATTCGGACAGAGGGAGCCAACAGGGCACAAGTATGGAATGGAAATAGGGTTTAATCAGTTATCATATATATAATGGTACAGTTTTAAATGGACTAGTCTACGGAGTCCAGATCGAGGGGAACCGACTCTCGAGGGAGCTAGGAGTCCCCCACAGAGGACCCCCCCCCCCCCCCCGAGGCGAGCCAGGTACTCCTTTAAGAGGGTGAGTGGGTGTGGAGCTTTTAGGTCATATATGTCCGGAGCTGCTCCACCGAGTGAAGGGCTATGGGGCACTCAGTATGCTAGTTGACACGACAGTTTGCAGTGTTCCCTCCAGGGCGGCGCGTCGGCTCCCCCCCCCCCACCCCCACCCCCCCACCCCCACGCCCCCCGCCGAATCAACCAATCAGTAAAAGAACAGACGATAATAAAGCAGACTTCCATGCAGGAGTTGTTCTTGAAACAGACGACAATCAGTAAAAGAACAGACGATAATAAAGCAGACTTCCATGCAGGATTTTTTCTTGAAACAGACGACAATCAGTAAAAGAACAAATGATAATAAAGCAGACTTCCATGCAGGATTTGTTCTTGAAACACACGAGAATCAGTAAAAGAACAGACGATAATAAAGCAGACTTCCATGCAGGATTTGTTCTTGAAACAGACAACAATCAGTAAAAGAACAGATTATAATAAAGCAGACTTCCATGCAGGATTTGTTCTTGAAACCTACGACAATCAGTAAAAGAACAGACGATAATAAAGCAGACACTCCATGCAGGATTTTTTCTTGAAACACTCGACAATCAGTCAAACAACAGATCCCCATACACAACGCTTCGATGGCTGAATATCGATCGGAGCAGACGACAGACAATTACAAAAAAGAACAGTTGCGTCACCATTCCATGCGTGAATTTGGTTAAAAAAGAAATACCCTGTCAATTAGTGAAGAATCGAGTCGTATCGAATCGAATCTTACTCGAAGCAGGTGACAATTTAGTCAAGCAATATACGACAAGGCATCTGGCTTCCGTGCAGAAAATTCGCTCAGAGCAGACGACATTTATTTTTAAAATAACAGACGACAATGTGTCATCCTTCAATGTATAAATTTGCTCGGAGCAGACGACAATGTGTAGAAGAGCAGACGACTGTGTTTGTTTTCTTTTAAAAAAAATTGTTTTTGGTGCTAACGATGGCGGCGTTCTATCCACCGGAAATGCGAGACTATAACGCGCATGCGCATATCGGGCCTACCTACCAAAACCTCACCCAGTGAGACTGTTGTATACAATTTGTGATTTAACTAACCCTTCTTTTCACTTCTTTTTTGTTGTCTTTTATTTCTTCTCCTCTTTCTTACATTTGTTATTGCCGCGATTAATGCGTGTCAAAATGTAAAACTGACCATGGCGAAATTGAATTTTATTGTAGGTACTTATAACATTGTGAATTGACCATATCCCAGCTGTAAATAACATGGTAGCCTTGCACCAGTTTAATTAATATCTTGCACTTAGGCGAGGACGCTGATGTTTCAAGGTATAAACTATTGAACTAAGAAACCCTGTTTAAAGGTTTGCTGCAAGAGTCGGCCATTATCTCATTGTACTATCCTAATGATAATGCTTTATTATAGGGAAACTAGGAGAAAAAGATGCATAATAATGATGAGAAATGTGGGACGTTATCTCAGATTAATTGTGTCGATCATAGGATAATCTATAAAATAACCTGAATAATGGTGATTGTTGACATTGCCTCAGTAGTGGTGGTGTATCGCATACGGCATAGCTATATATATATATATATAATATAGATATATTATATATCATATATTATATATAATATATATATAATATATATAATATATATAATATATATACATAATATATAATATATATAATATAATATATATGTAGCGTATGTATATCATATATATTACATATATACTATATATAATATATATAAACATATAGCTATATGTACCGTATTTCCTCCGTTAGCTTGTGGAGTACTTATTGGTATGCATCCTCCTGATATGACACTATATGTATATATATATATATATGCATACAATATATCAAATATATATGATATATAATACATATAATATATATATTATATATATATTATATATACATGATATATAATGTATATATAATATATGTAATATATTATATATATTACATATATTATATATTATATATATATAATATATATAATATAGATATGTTATATATCATATATTATATATAGTATATATATATTATATATATAATATATAGTATATATATAATATATATAATATATAATATATATATAATATAAAATATATAACTTCTGTATATCATATATATTACATATATACTATATATATAATATATATATATACACATATAGGTATATGTACCGTATTTCCTCCGTTAGCTGGCGCAGTACTTATTGGTATGCATCCTCCTGATATGACACTAGTAGTCGAGAGTTGTGGTTATTTACACGGGCATTTAAGTAATTGTATTATATATGCCATAATATTAATATATTTTCAGCAAAATGCCTCTCTACTTCTTGGAGCCGTTCGTCTAGTAGTGTCTTGGGGGATAGCTTTGAGGAAATGTGGTATTTATATAATAAATATATATGCATAGATGTAATATGTAGATGTATGAGTATATATGTATATGCCTAGCTCAATGTTTATGCAATATATACATATATTTATATGTAAATGCATACACATGTATTCATATGCACATATTATGTTTAGATGCATGCATCTATAGGCGGAGTTCAGGCGCAAAACCCCATTAACACCAATCCGAATATTGAAATAAACATAGGAGTCAAACCTTCAAAAGGTAAAATTTTACATTCCTATTTGTTGGTTATTGCTCGATAGCCATTTCTTCACACCCAAAGTGGAATTTGTGAGAATTAAAATTACCGTTCATGGAAATTTGTAAAGTTTTAAGTCAATTTTTGGATTGGCATTTGTGGGGATTTGCGCCTGAACTCTTCTGTATATGTAATATATAGATATGTGAGTATATATGTATATGCTCAGCTCAATGTTTGTGCACTGTCTGCATATATTTATATGTAAATGCATACACATGTGTTCATATGAGCATATTATGTTTAGATGCATGTATATATATTTATAATAAGGTGTACACATAAGAAAGGTTCATGCACAGACCCAAGTAAATGCCAATACAAAAATTGACATAAACATCGGAGTCAAATCTTCAAATGGTTATTTCTTTTATATTCCTATATTTTTGTTCATTGCCTCATAACAATTTAGTCCCAAGCAAAGTGGAATTATTGAGAATTAAAATTACCTTCACGTAAAGAATTCTTTTATTTTAATTACAGTTTTGGATTGGCGTTTACGGAGTTTTGTGCCTGAACTGTCCTTATATATTATCACGTGTACAGATGTTATATATATATATATATATATACATAAATATACATGCATGCTATATATGTACGCATATACACTACATGTACACATGTGCTCAGTATACCGATGTACTGCCTAGCAGCTAAACACGCTGTCCTCTTGCGATTTTATTCAATATAGACTAAGTGCTTTAGGGCTAGCCACTACCCGGGCTGCATTCAGGGTTCGTCTCGGAGGCACCTCAGGGACGTCTCGGCGATGCTTTTTGGCCTAATTCCATTCAGAGTGCGTCTCGGCAATGTCTCGGAGATCCCTCCCTTTTCAGACTGGAGATGAAAAGCACCTCGAAAATGGCCGCCGCATTCAGTGGTTTCAGCCAATCACTGTGCAGCTTTTCCATTGCAAATGGCCACCGCCTATGGGGGCGGCCATCTTTGAGATAACAAACTGCTTTTGCAGTTCAGACGAGCTTGACGTCACGGCCATCTCTGAGGCGCCTCCGAGACGGACCCTGAACGCAGCACAGGTAAAGCCCATACACAACAGGCCTCGTGAGAACTGACATTAAATCTATTTATAGACACTCGCAATCTAAAGCCCTGTTCACACGGGCAATGTAAATCGATTCGTAGAAAGCGACTTGCCTAGTTCGCCTCACATTTCTCGTGTGAACGGGCGTCTGATGCGGATTAGGGATGATTCGACTCACGTGATGCGGATCCTGTAAACCACCTAAGCGAGGTAGTCTACGTGAATCGATTCCTGTGATGCGGATAATTTTGCCCGTGTGGACGCACTGAGGCGGATTAAGCACCTCACACGCATGCGCAGTCGACACCTCAGTTTGTTGACTTTCCGGTCGATCAAAAGCGCATATTATATAATTTAATTAATGAAACCGCTATCTATGCACAGATATTTTGTTCATGATTTATTTTTAGGGTTTCACTGCACAGCAGAAGTTTTGACCGTTCCAAACCAATACGATTCAGTAATTACATATCTAGGTCGAACCCACACTCTCTGGTGCCAGCATCGTCGAACCCAAAATGGCGCTGGTTAGTCTGTACTTGCTCATGCGCAGATATCCACTTCCGCCTCACGCAGTGCCCGTGTGAACGGGTGCCTAATTCGCCTCACCTGATTCGATTTGCCTGATTCGCCTCACATTTTGCCCGTGTGAACAGGGCTAAAGACAAAGCCTGCTCAGTTCCCAGTTCTCAGTCGGGGCGTTTTCGTCGGGACAGTGGCCTGAGTCGGGCCGACTCCGCTCAGTGTGAGCGACGGGGGGTGGGTGGGGGTGAGTGGGTGGGTGTGCGTGTGTGGGGGGGGGGGGAGACTCCGTCGGGCGGATGGTTACCGGCGTGTGTATGAGGGCACAGACTCACAACACAGACAATTGTAATCAGGACCATGGGTACAGTCTTAGTGACCGGAAATGGCATCGACAACAGAATACAGTAAAACCTCTCTAACCGACCACCTCCACAGATCGGCTACTCCCCTATATTGATCGCTTTATTTGGCTCGCAACCGATCGCTCAAACAATACTATTGAAATGATTACACTCCATAAATGGACCACCTCCCTAAATGGACCATTTATAGTCGGTCCCAGGGTCGGTCGATTTACAGAGGTTTTACTGTATAAGAGTTCAGGCGCAAAAACCCTGTAAATGCCAATCCAAAAATTGAGATAAACATCAGAGTCAAATCTTCAAAAGGTTCAATTTTTTTATATTCCTATGTTTTTGTTCATTGCTTCATGACCATTTTTCATCCCAGAAAAGTGGATTAGTGATAATTGTAATTACCTTCATGTAAAAATATTTTATTTTAATTGTATTTTTGGATTGGCATTTGCGGGTTTTTTCGCCTGAGCTTTTCAGATGTATATATGTATATACACTGAAATATGTATGTATATGGATAAGTATGTTTATGAGTTATTCTCCAAAACTGGGCACCACATATTTGGTTTCCACGTTACGATGCTGATAATTAAGTCTTTGTTTTATTGATAACAATTCAAATAAGTATTGCAGTCTCTGTCTATTAGGTATGTTAGCAGTTCTACATGTATTGAATTTATCCCACAAAGGATATCAAAATAATAATTTTGCGCTACAGTGAAGATTTACACATTTACACCATACATGTAGCCAAACTTTTTTCAACTTATTTTTCAACTTTTTTCCTGTAAGTCATAACCTTGTCTGCTTAACAGTAATCAAGAAAATCTTGTTTGACTAGGTTGTATATGTTAGAATGAGATTCTGGGTGTGTCTTTGATTTTCATGTTACACGAGTGATATTAATGTATTGCTCAATTTGCATAAGATCTAATTCAAAAGGTGAAATTCATTTTTTTCAACTCTGCCATATGCACAACATGCATACCTTCATAGGACATTGGATTAGGCTATTATTTGGAGGGATTTTTGCTATTATTTGGAAGGTTTTCACTTTTGGTTTCCATGTCACACTTTGGTTCCCAGTTTTAGAGAATGACCCTTATATGCATGGATAGAAATATACATGGGTACATTTGTATATGTACCATTACATGAATGTCTACATACGAGTACATATAGGGACATGCATATATATGTATGGATAGGTATGTGTATATAAATGCATAGGTGGATATGGGTATATATGTGCTTGCCTTCGCATGCACATCTGTATACGTGTGCATATGTATATGCCATGTACTCACATATATGTATATTTATGTGTATGTATATATGTATATATAGTATATATATATATATATACATGGATGTATATACACATGTGTGTATAAATGCATGTATATGTATACTTATGTGTATATGGATGCATGTATGCATATTTGTAAATATATGTAGCCTACATGTATTCATATATATATATATGTATATGGGTGCATGTATATATATGTACATCTATGCATATACATGTGTTTATGGCTGCATGTATATATATGTACATGTATGCATACATATACCAGTGTATACGGACGTACATCTATATTTATACATGTATGCATATATCTACATGTATAGATTGTGATAGCAATCTAGTTACTCCAGATAACAATTCTGGACTGTTACCCATGCCTGAAGCTGTACCAACTTCCAGTGCGTTGTGCTCCTCTGGTCAGTAGATCGGGGACGATGCTCAACTTCCGGTCAGCTGACCTTCAACTGCTCCTCGACCTCTAATAAATCTGTTCTTGCTGGTCTCATGTGCTCATTACTATATGCTCATATACCAATGCATACATGCATGTGTCTATGTATCATTTTGTATGGATTTGTATATGTATTTATTGTGTATCCATGGATATCTATATGTCTGCATGTATATAAATGGAGGTTGGTGTAAATAGGTATATGTGCATGCATTGATAAGGATATATGTTCAGATATATGCATGTAGATATATTTATATATATATATGCATTTGTGCATGTATGTGTGCATAACATATATAAAGTAAGTAGTATATTATGAGTGATTATACCGAACATTAACGTAATGGTTACCCTTCTGCCAGGGCCCATATGTATGAGCCAATTTGTAACCGGACCAGGGTTAAAGGAGGGTGCTGGGTTAGCTAACCCCGGGGTTCCAAATGTGTCAATTGGGATGTATGTGACCAAAGCGCGTGCGGGTTAGCTAACGTTTCAGTTATTTATAGATTTGGGAAATCCCTCTGTGTTTGTAGCCATATATTAGGCTCAAATCTATTCAATGCGACCATATTTAACAGAATTACATACGCAATAAGTGAATTTTTTTCAATTTAACCCTAAATTCGAAGCGGTATTAAGGCTACCGCCGCATTGGTGGCGATATTAATAGTTATATTTTCGAATCGACGAAAGTACAGTAAACAAACCATCGCCGGGGCCAGTATGGAAAGGGACGTCGATGCGGCGGCGGCGGCGGCGATTTGTTTACTTTACGTTCGTCGATTCGAAAATATAAATATTAATATCGCCGCCAATGCGGCAGTAGCCTTAATAATGCTTCGAATTTAGGGTTAAATTGATGAAAGTTCACTTATTGCGTATGTAATTCTGTTAAATATGATCTCATTCAATAGATTTGGTCATAATCGGTGCCTAAGCCCACCTTTAACCCTCCTTTCGCATGGGGTTAGTGCAGGTGACTTTAACCTCGCCGAGTTAGTTTAACCCCAACACATACATACGCAGTTTTCGCCACTAACCCGGGAAATCCACATGACGCCGGGTTACGACCGCTAAGCCGGTCTCATACATATGGGCCCTGATGTACTACTTACATACGTACATATACACTCGTGCATGCATTTCGATACAAATGTACATAAGTATCCATATATGTGTGCATATATATATGCGTACATAAGTAGTATATTATGAGTGATTATACCGAAAATTGATGTACTCGTTACCCTTCTGATATACTACTTACATAGCTATGAATGTACACGTACATATACACTCAAGCATGCATTTGGATACATATGTACAGAAGTATACATATATATATATATATATATATATGTATATATATATATATATATATATATGTAAGTAGTATATTATGAGTGATTACACCGGAAAATAACATAATCGTTACCCTCATGATATACTACTTACATAGATATGGATGTACACGTACATAAACACTCATGCATGCTTTTGGATATGAAATGTACATAAGCATCGATATATGTGCATATATATATATATATATGTGTGTGTAAGTCGTATATTATGAGGGATTATACCGGAAAATGATGTAATTGTTACCCTCATGATATACTGCTTATGAATATGGATGTACAGATAAATGCACACTCGTGCATGCATGCAGATACATATATACATGAGTATCAATATATGTGTATATATATATATATATTATACATATATAGATATATGTATGTAAGTAGTATATTATGGGTGATTATAGCGTACAATGACGTAATCGTTACCCTTATGATATACTACTGACATAGCTATGTACAGGTACATATACACTCGTTCATGCATGCGGATACATATGTACATAGGTATGCATATACATATACATCTATATATGTATATATATATATATATATATACAGACAAGCACAGCTTGTGAGCCTACATGAGTGGGTCCCCGGTTTGCTGGGCCCTTTCTCCCTGTCTCCCTGTCTCCCTCTCTCACACAGACACGGGCCAGGCAGGACAGATTTCAGATAGGACAAAGTCGGGGGGTCGGAGGGGGCCGAGGGGGGGGGGGGGGGGCCTGGCTATGCCCTGAAAGCGGCTGTGATCTACAGACAAGCACGGTCCGCACAAAGCCTATGAAACTGGGCGATAATCGCATGGTTAGATATAGTGATGCTCAATTTTACATACACCTCGTTGTGGTTTTATTGACTTGATGGAAAATGTCATGCAATGTCTACATTGCTCAGATTATATGTATACACATGTACATGCTCATGAGGAAGAGTGAGAGATAGAAGAAAAAGATGAAGAAAATGCGATGAAATTATGCCTTGGCTATCATATGTCGGTACTGCGATAGAAGAGAGAGGTATTCACATATCCGGTTTACTCAGATCTGGGGCCATATGCAGGAGTCGGTGATAGCGAGCCAAAACGGTGGTAAGCGGGAATTTCCCGGTTAGCGGCGAAAAATGGTATGCACGAGGCGGTGATAGGCTTAACACCAAACGCTTAACCGGTGTTACGCTACCCCTGGAAAATAGCAGGTTTAGCGTGTGCATTAGGCCCAAATCTATTCAATGCTGTCATATTTAACACAGTTACATATGCAATAAGTAAAATTTCATTAAATTAACCCTAAATTCGAAGCAATATTAATGCTGCCGCCACAACGGCGCCGATATTAATATTTATATTTCCGAATCGACGAAGGACTGCAAGCAACCGCCGCCAGTATGGAAAGCGACGTCGATGCGGCGGCGGTGATTTGTTTACTTTACGTTCGTCAATTCGAAAATATAACTATTAATATCGCCGCCAATGTGGTGGTAGCCTTAATAATGCTTCGAATTTAGGGTTAATTTCATGAAATTTCACTTATTGCATATCTAATTCTGTTAAATATGTTCGCATTTAATATATTTAAGCCTAATATATGGGTACAGACGCAGAAGGATTTCCCAAATCTATAAATAACTTCACGCTTAGCTACAATGAAAGTGTTACGCGCTCCTGGATATGACTTGACACATGTCCCGACTTCGGTGATAGCTAAACGGTAACAGGCTCTAACACCAAACCGCACTAACACTGACTCCTGCATATGGCCCCTGTTCGCTAGGGCCTTGTTATTGTTATTTACTCACGGTTTTAATTAGCGACCTTTATAAGGGAAATAATAGAAATAAAAGGGAAACAAATGTTATCCAAAAGAGAAAACACAGATTTGTGTCATCCTTAGCATTTCTTTTAATTTTAATTTTCGGTTTTCTTTTTTCATTATTCCATTGTTTTTTATTTTATTTTAATGCAAAGGATGCTTAACTCTTGAAGTGTTGCTCTTTTGTTCTGTTTCCAATGAGTGCATGTGCATAAAATTGAGGTAGATCTCCGTTACAGATTGTGGCGCATGCTATAGGTATAAGGTATTTACTATATTCTTCATATCATTATTAAAGTTGCATAATCCGATGAAAGTATAATAATTTCAAAAATAAATAATAAATAACCCATTTAGATTTCAAGCTACTTGCTCATAGTAGACTCCTCCATGTGTATTGATCATTTATCTAAGGCTTTGCCCCTTGGCATTTCCAGAAGTTGCACTAGCTTTGACAGGTAGTAGTGTGACCTAGATAATGTAGAAATGGCATATTGCTCTTGCCATCACCTAGTTGTGCTTGCACAAATTACTTAGTATGATTTCTCTTTGAATATCTCCAAAGTTAGACAATTGTCCTAAAAATTCTTCCGAACTAATGTGGAGTGAATCATAAAGGACATAACATATTGAGCTGAAAATATGTTTAGTATTTCAAGAGTAATGGATTATGCAACATTAACCTCACCATTTTCCTTCATCCCTAAGTATAAAAAGAAAGTACAGAATAATTCGCTTTTCTCTTTTTCCTAGGTCATCATCAATGACTCCTTTGCATCTAAGCAAAAAAAAAATACAGAAGCATCCAAGTACATTCTAAATCATAGTGTGTAAATTAAATTTCCTCCAGATGCTGACCAAAAGAAATACCAGGTGTTGATTATAATTAACTCGGCTGTATGGAAATGCAAAGTTGCTCCGAATTTCATTTTTGTGATAATTCGATCAGCGATGTTTATTGAAACAAAAAATTGTTCTCAAACAGTGTGTTCCTTTGTGAAAATAGGTCGAAATAAAATATGCTGCAATTGCTCAATTGTTGGGAACATTATCACTCAGCATTGTAAATGTCATGGGGGTGATGAAAATGGGAAATATTGCGCCTAGAGTGGGACTCGAACCCACATCTCTTTGCATTCCGGGCCAGTGTGCTAACCATTACACCACCTAGGCTCCCTGATATCAACACACTACCCACACCTACCTGTCTATGTGGCTCCTTGCCCGAGAGGTCAGTGAAGACCACTACACTCGTCCCCCTGGAATTGTAAGTCTTTTAATACTTACAATTACATACATACAGGCAATGCACTTACATACATACACAGGGTAGGTTCAACAACTATACAGCGCGTAGCTTGTACAGGATCCTGGTCACGGCACCAGTGTCATGGGGGTGATGAAAATGGGAAATATTGCGCCTAGAGTGGGACTCGAACCCACATCTCTTTGCATTCCAGGCCAGTGTGCTAACCATTACACCACCTAGGCTCCCTGATATCAACACACTACCCACACCTACCTGTCTATGTGGCTCCTTGCCCGAGAGGTCAGTGAAGACCACTAACATGCCACATATATACGGTTATGAATTTACTTCTTCGCACCATGCATTGAACAACATCCAGATCATGGCAGATGTTGGCAGGACCAATTAGGCCTGACTCGATGCCACATTGACCACTCTTGGCGGGCGCAGGCATCTTTAACCAAGAGAGAACCACCCCCTGAGTGCATTAGGTGTCAGTGTCCACTGACACTCGGACATGATTTGCTTGAATATGTCGATTTGTGTGGCCTTGCGTCAACACAGGTTTAATGTAAACATGTGAAACCTCTTTACTAATGAAAATACAAACAGATTTTCTTTAAAAAACAAGTGGACTATATTGTCTCCTGTAAGTTTGGCTATTTTTTTCTAAGTTAGATTTCACTGTCAGTTGAAAGAAGTCTAACCACGTCAAAATTGCATCAGGATGGTCTTTGCTATAATTTGACATGGAACTGAACATCTTGGATTTTCATGTACATTTTAGTATCTATATGCATGTGATTGTGATTGACAAGAATGACAGAATAGATACCACTTGCTTTTGACCAGGAATATGGCCCTTGCGACTGATATAGCATGAAAAAGCAATCAATCAGCAATCAATTAGCAATCAATCAGCAATCATTTAGCAATCAATTAGCAATCAATCAGCAATCGCTCATTCAAATAACAAATCAATGAGCAATCAAATCAGAAATCAATCAGCAATCGATCAGCAATCAATCAGCAGTGCATAGTTGTCAAATTGACTTAGTAAAACCAGGTAAGCATTATATCTGTGGCAGAGTGGTTAGAGTGTCTGACTTTTGTCTAGGTCGGACTCCTAATCTGAAGGTTGGTGGTTCGATTCCCCATGCCCCCACCTCTGCCAATTTGGATTTCCACCGCTATGTATAACTTACAGCGTCATCAAAGGCCAGTTGTTCTCATACCATGTCTATGTGGTGTGGAAGGTTAAAAATCCCTTGGGTTGGTAAAAGTGTAGGCTCTGGCTTTCTATCGACAAACTGTCTAATGGTGAAATCAAGTCTATTCAGACTTATCCAATATATGCAGTATAAATCCTCAAGAAAAAAAAAGGGAAAAAAGGTCACCATTGATTCGGCCAAGGAACTATGCGACACCAGTTTAACCGTGGGGCTAATCTACCCCCGCTTAAGGCGAGCCTTCGTGTTAATTTATATAATTATTTCCATGTGAATTTCCTGGGCCAGCCGCGGCCCGCCGCTGCCTCCCGTCCCGTCTGCAGGTAGTCCGTGTCCGTCGGTGTCGTTCCCGGGATAAGGTCGATCAGCCAGAGTATCATCTAAATACGGATTTTGCCCTTATCCCATTTATCGGCCTAAAGCATTTACTTAGTTATTTCAACCTACTGGCTGGTCTCCCCGCCTTACGGTGTATTTAATATGTTTAAATTGATCCAGAACTAAGCAGACGCGCTAGTGTCGCTGCCATGGTCACTGATAATCAGCCTAAGTTACTGTCATATTTTAGCCAAAAGAATTCTACATTGATTCCGTTAATATGTCTGTTATAATCTTCCCGCAGACGGGTTAAGTAGCTGCATAAGGCCTATTAGGCTTAAGGCCCTTAATTATATATAAAGCAATCGAATATTAATTTGACCATAGCGGTTAATCTATAAGAAGTCTGGAGAATCGGAAAGAATGCAAGGAACGTTCCAATTTACCTTTCCAAGAGCTCACGGCTTTATTCTTACCCAAATTAACAAGTAATCGTAGCAACATGTCGTATATACATTATTAAATCCCCTCCCATTTCATTAAGTTAAGACAAGTTTAGAATTTTTACAATAAAAGCCTAAATCTCGGCTAAAAACATCAGAGCGTTCATAAACACGTCTGATGGGTCTGGGTCCGAACGCCCGACCTCCTCTCGCTGCTAGGATAGTCGCAATTGACGTCTCCTAGCAACGCTTTACGGCCGGAAACCCGGGGCCTCGCAAATGTTGGCATTTGCGAGTCTGCCATGGCGAGTAGCCCGCATTTCCAAATGCGGGGTAATCGTCCCAAGCTCGCAAATGTCACAAGGCGAACAGTCTCGCCCACTTCACCAGCTTTCGTTTTTCGAACTCCTGAGTAGACCCGGCTGGCCGAATTGGCAAGAGTGATGGCTGGTTTGCCATGCAGGAGGTCATGGATTTGTACCCGACCAAGTCAAGCCAATGATGTACAAAAGTTATACATGTCGCTACCTAGCCTGACACTCAACAGTAATAGGATATGGCAAGGAATGCTTAGCTCAGTGTCAGGAGAATGTGACTGAGTGGGGTATCTGGTCATAGTACTGGCAGCCTGCTTGCTATCCCAGTGTAAGCAACACTATGAAGTGGCCTTGTATCACTGCCACATGTCGGCAACCATCCTGATATGACTTTCGATGTTGCTAGAATGTAAAACCCCAAGCAAGCTGGACATTTTATACGGCTCCGCTTGAGGCAATGGCAAGTAACGGGAAATTCCACTAGGTGGCGCCACCAGTTTTAGCGCAGACATTCTGTCGCAGGGGTGTGTCGATAGGTGGCGCCACCATACAATATTCCCTGGGTGGATTGAAAAAATGTTTATTTAACAGAATAACATACTGAATAAGTGAAATTCGGTCAAACTAAACCCAAAATCCAAGCGATATTAATATAATTAACGACGCCGAATTGGCGCATTAATATCGCTTCCATAGCTGCGTTTACACGGGCGAGTTAAAACGCCCCAGCTGGAACCACTTGCCTAGATCGGTTTACATTTGCCCGTGTAAACGCGCCGCTGAGGCGTTTTAGGGCTGAAATCGTCCAGCTGGAACGTTCCACGTATACCACTTCGGGAGGTGGTTTACAGGAAACGTTTCAGCTGGTTCCCGGGCGGCGATTGTGTACAATAGCAGTGCTCGCCAGATACAGGCTCAGGTGTAACTATTCACTGGTGCCCAGCAGTGTTAGGGACCGATTAGGCCGAAATCTATTGAATGCAATCATATTTAACAGAATCACATACTCTAATAATGAAATTTAATTTAATTTAATTAAATTAACCCTGAATTCCAAGCGATATTAACGTAGCCGCTACATTGGCATCGTTATTCATAGTGTGAATCGACGAATGTAAACTAAACAAATAGCAGTGCTCGCCGGCTACAGACTCACAATTAAGGCTGGTTCCCGGCAGCTGAAACACTTTCAAATTTGGTCCGTGTAAACGCGCCACTAAAACGCCTCAGGTAAAACGCTTTGCCTAGATCGTTTTACTTTTTGCCCGTGTAAACGCAGCTCATGTTGGGTTTAATTTGACCAAATTTCACTTGTTGAGTAAGATATTCTCATAAATAAGATTATTTCAACCCCCCGAGTGAATATTCATGATTCTAAATCGCTGATGTGGTATTAACACTGCTGCGGCATCGGCGACGATATTGTCGAAGGTAAACAAAACAAAAAGCACAAATCTATTCACTGCTACGATAACAGAATAACCTACTCAAAAAGTGAAATTTGGTCAAAATAAACGCAAAATCAAACCGATATTAATGCCACCGCATTGGCAGTGTTAGGCCTATAGCCTAGCTGTACTTTCTATCCAACCATGATGGCCGACGAGGAACTGGTCACATGGTGCTAATTGTTTGACACAAATCCTCAATACTACCCCGCCTAGAGATATGATACAAGAATCGGGAAAGCAATCTGGATTTGACTCATAGCCTGAAGCAAATTGTTGTTTGCTACTCATACGGTATCAATTAAATTCAATGCAATGGGGTTAGACAAATCCACGGGAATCGATAGGTGGCGCTGCGACGTAACTCGGGCCAAGGAAGTGAAGTACCATACTACCAACATGGTTATGCACTGGAGCCAATGTGTGGTGAGGGTTTCGGGGTGTGGTGAGGGTGTAGGTGTGTGGGTGTGGTGGTGTAGGTGTGTGTGGTGGGTGTGTGTGGTGGGGGTGTAGGTGTGTGGTGAGGGCATAGGGGTGGGCTGAGGGTATAGGTGTGTGTGGTTTGGTGGTGTAGGTGTGTGGCGGGGGTGTAGGTGTCTGGTGGGCGTTTAGCGATGTGGTGGGTGTGTAGATATGTGTGTTGGTGGTGTAGCTGTGTGGTGGGTCTGTGTGGTGGCGGGTGAGTGTGGTGGGGGTGTCGGTGTATGGTGGGTGTAGGTGTGTTGTGGCTGTGTGTGGTGGGGGTGTGGTGGGGGTGTAGGTGTGTGTGGTTGAAGGGTAGGTGTGTGTGGTGAGGGTGTAGGTGTGTGTGTGTTGGTGTGTTGTGTGTGTGTGGTGGGCGTGTAGGTGTGTGGTGGGGGATTAGGGATGTGGTGGGGGTGTAGATATGTGTGTTGGTGGTGTAGCTGTGTGGTGGGTCTGTGTGGTGGCGGGTGGGTGTGGTGGGGGTTTAGGTGTGTGGTGGGTGTAGGTGTGTGGTGGATGTGTGTGGTGGGGGTGTGGTGGGGTGGAGGTGTGTGTGGTTGAAGGGTAGGTGTGTGTGGTGAGGGTGTAGGTGTGTGTGTGTTGGTGTGTTGTGTGTGTGGTGGGCGTGTAGGTGTGTGGTGGGAGATTAGGGATGTGGTGGGGGTGTAGATATGTGTTTTGGTTGTGTCGCTGTGTGGTGGGTCTGTGTGGTGGCGGGTGGGTGTGGTGGGGGTGTCGGTGTATGGTGGGTGTAGGTGTGTGGTGGATCTGTGTGGTGGGGGGTGTGGTGGGGTGGAGGTGTGTGTGGTTGAAGGGTAGGTGTGTGTGGTGAGGGTGTAGGTGTGTGTGTTGGTGTGTTGTGTGTGTGGTGGGGGATTAGGGATGTGGTGGGGGTGTAGATATGTGTGTTGGTCGTGTAGCTGTGTGGTGGGTCTGTGTGGTGGCGGGTGGGTGTGGTGGGGGTGTAGGTGTGTGGTGGTGGATGTGTGTGGTGGGTGTGGTGGGGGTGTAGGTGTGTGTGGTTGAAGGGTAGGTGTGTGTGGTGAGGGTGTAGGTGTGTGTGTTGGTGTGTTGTGTGTGTGGTGGGCGTGTAGGTGTGTGGTGGGGGATTAGGGATGTGGTTGGGGTGTAGATATGTGTGTTGCTGGGGTAGCTGTGTGGTGGGTCTGTGTGGTGGCGGGTGGGTGTGGTGGGGGTGTAGGTGTGTGGTGGGTGTAGGTGTGTGGTGGATGTGTGTGATGGGGGTGTGGTGGGGTGGAGGTGTGTGTGGTTGAAGGGTAGGTGTGTGTGGTGACAGTGTAGGCGTGTGTGTTGATGTGTTGTGTGTGTGGTGGGCGTGTAGGTGTGTGGTGGGGGATTAGGGATGTGGTGGGGGTGTAGGTGTGTGGTGGGGTGGGGTGGGTGTGTGGGGTGTGGGGGTGTGGGGGTGGGGGGGTGGGGGGTGGGGTGGGGTGGGGGGGTGGGGCGGGTGGGGGGGGGGGTGGGGGTGGGGGGGGGGGGGGGGGGGGGGGGGGGGGGTGTTTGAAGTGTAGGTGTGTGTGATGAGGGTGTAGGGGGGTGGGTGTTGGTGTAGGTGTGGTGTTTGTTGGTGTAGCTGTGGTGTGTGTGGTGGGGGTGTAGGTGTCTGGAGGCGTTTAGCGATGTAGTGGGGGTGTAGATATGTGTGTGGTGGTGGTGTAGGTGTGTGGAGGCTATGTGTGGTGGTGGGTGGGTGTGGTGGGGGTGTAGGTGTGTGGTGGGTGTAGGTGGGTGGTGGGTGTGTGTGGTGGGGGTGTAGGTGTGTGTGGTTGAAGTGTAGGTGTGTGTGGTGAGGGTGTAGGTGTGTGTGGTGAGGGTGTAGATGTGTGTGTTGGTGTAGGTGTGGTGTGTATGTGGTGGGCGTGTAGGTGTGTGGTGGGTGGTTTAGGTGTGTGGTGGGTGTGTAGGGGGTACTGGGGATCTAGATGTGTGTGGTGTGGGTGTAGGGGGTAGTGAGTGTATAGGTGTGGGTGGTGGGGTGTCGGGGCTGGGGATATAGGTGTGTGTGGTGGGGTATGTGATGGGGTAAAACCATTAATGCTGAGCACCAGTCTAGGAAGTGTAAAGTATCAAATGTGTAAGTTTGACTCGGCTGGGAATCTCCTGATATTCCGCAAGGGGAGCCTGCACTGTACCAATTAGGCCACCGCGTCCTTTGGAATTGTATAGGTTATAAAGAGTATATCAAATATGTTACAATTATTTTTAAGAGATACTAGGCTTTTCCCTACTTCCCAAGTATATTATGCCCCTGAGCCTCACTGAGGAGGATCATTACAGCCGAATGACCCTAATCACAACATCCTGACCTCTGAGACCCTCATACCATGGTTCTGCCTTGTAAAAAAAACTCCTAGATAATAGGTAATTTCAAGTTATGCAACTCGCGCAACTCAAACAATCGTTTTGGGTTACATTTTTTCTCTTATAAAACAAGCTAAGTTCATAGGTGACAAGACATTTTGTCTGGCTTATATAATGTTCTATGTGTTTAAACAGATTGATAGTTGTGTAGGAGGATGTTCGGTGTGTTAATGGTTTGTTCATGATGGTTAAGGGTGGGGGCACAGATGGGGGGGGGGCCCATTGGGGTGGGTGGTAGAGGGGGAAAACCCACAGGAGACCAAGCGAGGATGCGGGGGGGCGGGGCAGGAGCTCAGGGCTTTGCTAGAAATTACTGCAGTAGGCGTTCAAGGGCCTGAATAACCAGGTGGACTCTATATGCCCACCTGGTTATTCAGGCCCTTGAACGAGAAGTTTACCAATGAGGAAGTCTGCGCAAAGGTCCAGCATGCAATTGGACCACACAAAGATGTGACTATCGTAAAGAGACACAACTTGCAGTGGTATGGTAATATATTACATTCACCAGGTCTGGCGAAACCATCTTCCAAGGATGTGAAAGGGGGCAGAAGCCAATGCAGACAAAGGAAGAGGTTGAAAGAGAACATCAGTAAATGACAGGCCTGGAGTTCAGCAAATCCCAGAGGGTATTGGAGAACAGGGGAAACTGGAGAAAACTGGTAGCAAAGTCATCTGTGTTTCCCCAACAACCCCTGCGATTAAAGGATTGATGATGATGATGATGATGATGATGATGGTGGTGGTGGTGATGATGATGATGATGATGATGATGATGATTGTGATGATGATTATGATGATGATGATGATTATGATGATTATGATGATGATTATGATCATGATGATGATGACGATGATGACGATGATGATGGTGATGATGGTGACGGTGTTGGTGATGGTGATGGTGAAGGTGACAGTGCCAGTGATGGTGATGGTGACAAGGATGATGAAGATGATGATAATCTGAAAATGATGATGGTTTGCCTTCAACCCCAACTGGTCTCTGTCGCACATTATCCAATCCACATGAAAAAGTATCTAAATTAGCTCAAAATTCATTATGGTATTAGTTCCATGTCTTTAGGAGCTTGAAGACAGTTCCATTTTTGTGTAAATATTTATTCTTCTGACTAATCTTGTGTCATAGCTAGTATGTCCCATAATGGCTATAATTAGCCCAAATCAGCCGAGCTAGTGCTTGAGAGGTCAGTCACTATAGAACCACTATACCACTATAGAACCACTATAGAACCACAACCACTATATAGTCATAAACCACACCCTGCCATTGAATAAGTGTTCCAATTTAGGGTGAAAAATTAGTCAATCATAAGCAGATAAGCATTACCACTGGAAGCAGCACCACGTGACCTGTTGAAGTAGGACACGTGCCTCATATAAGTGCGGAAGAAGGGCCAGGGCCTTTCATTGGCAACTGGCCAGTTTGTCATACCGCTGAGATACTGACCTTTAAAGTCATATGAAAGAGTTCGGGTGCAAAAACCAACAAATCCATTTTAGTTGTGCTCTGTCAAATATAATTTGTTGTGATTTACAGGTAAAGTCTATCAATTTCATATTGGGTAATACATTATGTGCATTATAATGTATTATGATAATATAAAGAAACGGAGCAAATACACCATTATTACTTATTGTATTTATTATTGTTGTACGACCATTATATACATATATTCGGAGTCGCGCACCCACCCCACTATGGGGCGCGCGATTGGGGCGCCAAATGTTTGGTGCGGATTCAATACGAACTCAGTCATTCCGATATCAATTTTCTAGGGTTTATATAGGGGATGTGTTGTTTTCTATGAGGAGAAAAAAAACTGATTTGATCATCGCAATGATGACAGCTTCAGCTCAAACCAGATATGATAGTCATTATTTCATTTTAGCCCGAATGATTTTCATCAGTTTTTTGTGCCTGAATTCTTCATATATAAAAGTCACTTTTCAAAGGAACTCTAGCTTGCCGGTATTATCAAAAGAAATGCATGTTATACACTAGATAAAGGATTCACCCGGTACTCGCAGTACACGGGTGAATATCAGCCCTATATAAAAGCTGTTGAAAAAGCGGGGAAATGAAATGAAAGACTAATTTCACAATCTAAGAAGCAACAATTATTCTTTTTATATGTCTTAATATTTCCCCGCTACCTTTGAGTTGAAAAATATAATAAGACATATAGTTTAATAGAATTTAAAGGTGAAATTGACAGCGTTCGATGGCCGCCATCTTGTCTTTTTGCATTCTCTCCCATTTCACCAACTCTGTGTCGATATAAGTAACAATTTGATACTGGAGGCAGGCATACTACTTCCTGTTACATACTAAAGCTATTTTTGCCCGTATTTAGACTATGTTGTCGTTCACCCATGTACCACAAGTACAGGGTGAATCTTTTATCTAGTTATACACATTCCAGACTAAATGGGCGTGGGAAGTGATTTCAAATGGGTCAATGGCGAAGGTTGAGCCCTGTATGAAATCACCTCCGCCTCTTCCACGCACAAAGGTTATTGCAGACACTTACTTCTAGAGAAATTCATGTCTTACAGTGTTTATTTTAATGCACATTTTGAGTCATATTTCACAGTGTGTATCATGCTTAAATATGTTAATACTCTTCAACCAAAGCACTTCCCTAAATTTGATCCCACATAGCCAGTTTAGATACCGACCTATACATTAAACATCACTCGCTGAATCGAAGGGAATACTGAGTCAATTTAAAGCGGCATAGTCCGACGAATCATCAAATTTTGAAAACCAAATCAATTATCGAGAATTGCTTCTACATATCTAACTTAGATACTAATGCACTTATTAAGCATGTCTTGCCACATATAAGGGCATACTGAGGCAATTTAGTAGAACCTGTCACTGCTAAAGTCTATGGTGTCAGAGTTTTGGCATACTTGCCAAAACTAATTTGACATGTTTGTACTTCAAACATCTCAAAACTTAGCCATGTAAAATAAACAGTACTTGAAACTAACGTAAGGTAGATTATAACAATCAATTTAATATATTTATCTCAGAAAAATGACAGAAACTCAAAACCATCGGACTATGCAACTTTAATACACCTTGTTTCTGCTGAAGTCTCTACTATCCAGCATTTTTGTTATGCATGCCAAATGTAATTTGGCATGTTTCCACTTCAAATATCAACAATGGTAGACATTCGTAATGAAAGTTACTTCATTCTAATTTAATGAACATCATAACAATCAACCTAATATATCTATCTCAGAAATATTCGCAGAAACTCAAAACCATCACACGATACAACTTTCATTATTTCTACTGGAAATATATTTTTTTCTTGAAGATTTATTTATACTGCCTATCATGGGTAAGTCTGAATAGTCTTGTTTTCACAATTAGACAGTTTGTCATATATAGTATAGTTAGACGAATCTTACCTTGGTACAGATGATGGATAACTCTTGTTTTCCCAAGGTACAAACCTCGGGTAGTCATGGACTAGGGAGAAGGAAGCAACATCCGGTACAGCAATCTTCACCTAATTATTCAGGATAATGTTTTCTTTTTGGCACAAGCAAAACGTAATAGTCGTGGCAGGGTGTGGTGGGCGGGCCCTAGTCCACGACTACCCGAGGCTTGTACCTCGGGAAAACAAGAGTTATCCATCATCTGTACCAAGGTAAGATTCGTCTAACTATATTATTTTACCTTGGTACTAAGCCTCGGCTACTCGAGGCCGAGGGAGAGATTTACGTAGCCTCATTTTTATCCTCAACCATCTAACAACATAATAATGTATCAGTTAGAAAACATAACTTAAACTGTTCACACTCACGCGACCTTCTTAGTTGGTGAGTAGTCGGGTGGCAACCCTGCTTGTCTTCTCTAGTCATTTGTTGTAATGTTTTGCAAACGACTTCGCCGTCTTCCAGCTGGCGTGTGATAGGATCCTCTTTACTGAGATCCCCAAATGTCTTGCCTTCGAGGCCATAGCCCCTCACGTAGAGTGCGAAGCATAGCATTGAGTATCGACGCCAGCTGCCTTGAGCATATTAATCGTCCATCTGGTGAGCGTGTCTCTGGAGATAGCCTTATGCGGCTTTATGAAACTTACCATAAACTGTCTGGAATTACGTATTCCTTTTGACTTGGATACATAAGCCCTAATGGCTGACACTACCCACATTTTCCTATCATGTGGAAAACTATTTAAATGAATCGAGAAGAGGGGATCTCCTGTACTGTTTGATTTTAATAAGTTGTCCAAATCAAACGTGGCCTCCTTGTCATCAATGTCTAGGCCAGTAAGGAAAAAGGGGCAACACCTGCTTGGGCCCTATGACCGGTTACCAAAGTAACAATACAGCTAATTTGTAGCCTAGCTGTTTAATCGATAAAAGTCTATAACTAGACCATTTTTGGAAATAACTTAAATACCGCTGAGACCTCCCAAAACCTATTAAGCTATAGTTTCAGAGGGTTTCTTTCATATACTGATCTCATGAAGCACTGACGAACTTCGTGTTTCCCAATTATTTCTCCGTCAATCCTTGGAAAGATGACCGATAGAGCTCATCGAGCTGCATTAATGGCTCCATAACCTAATCCATCATCCTGCATCATTCGTAAGAGGCAGAGTACCTCGGAAATGGAAGGTTCCATTGGCTTAACTTTATGTATTAGACAAAAAATGCCCCATTTGTGGATGGAATAAAAAAATTGTTTGTGTAACTTGTTATTCTTTCTTGATTCAAACAAATCAATTTGTTGAACCAATATCGTCATTTAATGATCAGTACAAATGATCGTGCTGAGTAACTTTATTTAATCCAAACTGTCATAAATATATGTTCCGAAAAGAAATGCCAGAATGAGTGTTTTTAAAACACATCTCCGCGAATCATCAATGCTTTAATATTATCCGCCTGCATGTAGGAAAAGTATAAAATCCTTGGCTCCTAAGCCTAATACTTCCAACCATGGCTGCGTGTCCCCATCAGGGACTATCAAAGCCCTTCTTGCTACTCTGCCGATTAGGCTGAATATTTAGGAAAATGTAATAAAATTTTAATTTCCCCAATCAAAGAGAAAACATCCACGTGCCAAAAATATAGGCTGTGGATGCCATGAAACCAATTTTATAATATGTTATTAATTCATGATGCCAACAAAATTATATGTGGCTTTCGCAATTCCAAATTAATTTCACTCACTTATTATATGGGTTGGACACTGTCCCTCCCATGTTGCCAATGTAAGCCATTGGTGTAGTACTATCTGTCAACATTTTGACATAGCCTTTGGGCATGCAGACTAAACTACATAACCCTAACTACCCCGCTCTCAACTCTAGAAATTAATATGATCTAAACTTCTTCATCAAGCCATTGGCCTTCAAAATTTTCCTTTAGTTCTATCTTATGCTAAACCATTTGGTAAACAGGTAAATTCATATAATTGTTCATTCCAACAAACCTTACAAATGTTTGGTTTGTTTCATAAATTGGTTGGTAACTGCCTGTGAGCAGCTCGACTGTGACTGGGCCATAATGAATGAATTATCAATGTATGGAAACAATACAGTTATTTTTTCCCTCCTGGGAAAAACTGTTTCCATGGCCATCTGAGTTGGCCTTGCAACCTCTACTTGTTCTCTTCTGAGAGTTAGCTGAGGGCATTTGCTCCAGCTTCATGAGCCACTTTTCTAGCCCAGCAGATCTGGCCTGCTTTCCTCCCCTAACACTGTGTGTACCAGGGAGGCTTAAACCCTCACCCCCGGTGACGAGTAATTATCATCAGAAACGGGAGCCTCGGTCTTACTGCCCTTCATAGGCAACTAACCCTTAAATCCAAGATCTGTAACGATCAATGAAATTTAGAATGCTCAACCAACTATTTGTTTGTTGTTTTCATCCTACAAAATCTATAATCAGATCCAGACAGGTACCGTTTGTAACAGTACATACCCATGGTTAATAATGGCCAAAGTACCTCTCAAGCCAGACACCCTGTAACCATCAACTGAAAGTTTGAGTGTGGCCAACCAACTAATTGTTTTTATTTACATCCTAGAACATTTAAACTCATGATGTGGCTTCAGCCAACATCTGTCTCCGCTCGGCCATGGGCGGGTTAAACGTAATGTGGCTTCAGCTCACAATGCTCTCCGTTTGTCAACGAGCGGCATAACATGATGTGGCTTCAGCCAACATCGCTCTCCGCTCGGCTTAAATGTGATGTGGCTTCACCCAACATCACCCTCCGTTTGGTAACGGACAGCCTAAACGTGATGTAGCTTCAGCCAACATCATTCACCGTTTGGTAACAAACAGCCTAACCGGGATGTGGCTTCCGCCAACATCGCCTTCCGTTTGGTAATGGGTGGCCTAAACGGGATGTAACTTCAACACACACCACTCCCCGTTTTTAACGGGCTACAAACATGATGTATTCACAAACATCATCACTCTCCGCTCGATCATAGGCGGGCTACCGTGATGAGGCATCAGCCAACATCACCCTCCAAATAGTAAGGGACAGCCTAAACAGGATGTGGCTTCAGCCAACATCGCTCTCCGTTTGGTAGCAGGCGGCCAAAATGGGATGTGGCTTCAGCCAACATCACTCTCCGTTTGGTAACAGACGGCCTAAATGGAATGTAGCTTCAGCCAACATCACTTTCTGTTTGATAACAGGTGACATAACCTGACGGGGTCACAACCCTCATCGCTCTAGGCAACGGGAGGCATAAGCGTAATGTGGCTTCAGCCAACATCGCTCTCCGTTCTGGAACGGGCGACACAACGAGATATGGCTACAGCCATCATCGCTTACCGCTCGGCCACAGGCAGGTAGAATATTGATGAGGCTTCCCCAAGATGGCTCTCCATTAGCCAATGGCGGCATAACTGTGATGACATCATCGCTCTCCGTTGTACAACGGCGGATTAAACGTGATGTGGATTCCACCAACATCGCTCTCCGTTCGGCCATGGGTGGCAACACCATGGGCGGCAACAACTGGTGTTGGAGAACGTATTTACACCGTTCCAACACAGGCGTGTAAGCTAATGTGTCATGTCGTAGGGTAACGGTATGGAAGCCGAAACCAAACGAGAGGTAGGGACCAGTATATCGGTACCCTCCCACACTCTTTGTTCCGTACACTTCTCCCTCCTGCGGTTACTGTGCCAGCAAGTTGGAGAAAATGCTACGAAACTCGGAGGTACGCCTTAAAAAAGGTGGGGAATCCATAAAAGAAACCCAGGATTAATTTCCAACGTGGATCCATAAAAGAAACCGAGGAAAAATCCAAATGTGATGAGGCTCCAGCCAACATCGCTCTCCGTTCGGCAACAGGCGGCTTGTTGAACCAAAAACTTACCTGTGATGTGGCAATCACCAACATCTACATACACAAATTTAATTATAAAATAACTCCCTAACATTTGAAAAACAATACTAGATGCACCATTAATTCGAATAATATCATGTAATAAACATATCTACACAAGAAATACGTATCCTCCTGTATTCTTGGGTTTTTAGCTCTCCATAGCGATAATCGAGTCGACTAGTCCGACCAGCAACTCTACCGTAACGGCACTCGAAACGGTTTTTTCCCCCAATAAATTCTTTAACATTTTCACCAATATTCTAAATACATAGATAAAATTGGTCCACACAAGAAACCTTTGCTCCAGTATTCTTGGGTTTAACCCATAATAATAACGCTAAACAATAGCGATAAACGAGTCGAGAATCCGACAAGTGTCAAAACATAAACAATCGGTTTATCGCCCTTTATGGACCTCGCTCCAACCAACCGTCAATAACACAGTTCCAGACACCCCTTACGGACATCGCTGTCAACCACGCCATAACGTGTGTTAACACGTTTTATTCATAAATTAAATTGTTTAACTGGAAAAACACCATTAAACGAACAAATTATTCGTTTAATTAACTTGTAAGAACCAAATCTACACAAGAATCATATCCTCCGGCATTCTTGGGTTTAAAAAACGATCAAAGCCGCTAAATTCCATAGCAATAATCAAGTCAGGAACTCCGACCAAGACGTAAACAAATGGCGCTGTCAAAAATGCGTACCGGCACACATGTCGGTTTTTCGCCAATAAATTCTTTAATATATTCGCCAATATTCTAATATTCGTAGAGAATACTATTCTACACAAGAAATACGTTTCCTCCGGTATTCTTGGGTTTAAACCATAATACTAACGCTAAAACATTAGCGAAAATCGAGTCAGGAAGCTCGAGAACAAGTAAAACAAAATGGTGATACTCAACTCTAGCGTACTGAAGATCGAAATGGTTAAACGCCACTAAGTTCTTTAATATATTCGCCAAAATTCTAATATTCGTAGAAAATATTGTCCTATTCTATATAAACATTTCTGTGAAAAAATATCCATAAAGTAACTGCGAGTTCTGGAGTTATTGTAGAAAAAGAACGCTTTACTTACTCGCAAACGTCCACCGCTCACGAGTGGAATATGCTAATTGCTGTATCGGATGTTGCTTCCTTCTCCCTCGGCCTCGAGTAGCCGAGGCTTAGTACCGAGGTAAAATAATAGTGGCCTCATTATATAATTTCCAGTCAATAACACACAACATATCAGCGTATCAAACTGATACACAGGTAATAATAGTAAATTCAGCGGACCAAACGCAAGACACCCACAGCCATTCGGCATTGTTATTCGCATGACACCATCTTGTCACATGCCGACAATCAAATTAATAGCCATTGTCTTTAGAGTGTCGTTGCATTTCAAAGATAATAGAACATGTTGTGGTGCCTTCCACAACATTCCTGTCAATCGATTCCTTCGAACAAAGACAATTGTCGTCTCCCTCAGGCCTGCATCTTGGATGTACTGTAGATTTGGCAGCAAGTCTAAAGCATTTATCACTGAACCGGGTATGCATTAGATGGAAATGCATAAACATAAACGCACATGCACCCACACACACATACGCACAATTCATCCATTTATTCCAGACATAACCCACTTATCACGATATATATCGCCTATTTACCCCTCCATTGCCCTAGTTACCCCTCCATTACCTCAGTTATCCCTCCATTACCTCAGTTGCCCCTTCATTACACCAGTTACCCTTCCATTTCCCATTACCCTAATTACCCCTCCATCCATTACCTCAGTTAGCCCTCCATTACACCAGTTACCCTTGTTACCCCTCCATTCCACCAGTTACCCCTCCATTACATCAGCTACCCCTCCATTACCTCATGTATCCCTTCATTACACCAGTTATCTCTCCTTTACCCCATTTACCCCACCACTCCCTTACCTCAGTTACTCCTCTATTACACAATACCCGTCGATTACCTTATTTACCCCTCCATTACTCCAGTTACCAATCCATTGCTACATTTACCCCTCCATTACCCCAGTTTCCCCTCCATTACCCCCATTACGCCTCCATTACCTCAGTTACCCCTCCATTAACAAAGTTATCCCTGCATTACCCTAGTTCCCCTCCATTAGATCCATATCCCCTTCTATTACCCCCATCCATGATTTACCCTATTTACCCATGTCTAACCCCCGTGTAACACCCATCTAACCTCCATCTAACCCCACCTAACCTCATCTCCCCCATCTAACCCGAGCTAACCCCATTTAACCCCATCTAACCCCCACATTTACCCCATCTCTCCCCATCTCCCCCATCTAACCCCCATCTAACCCCCATCTAACACCCAGCTAACACCCATCTAACCCCCATCTAACACCCATCTAACCCCCATCTAACCCCAGCTAACTTCCTCTCCCCCCATCTAACCCCCAGCTAACCCCAGCTAACCCCATCTCCCCCATATAACCCCATCTAACCCCCCAATTTAACCCATCTCTCCCCATCTAACCCATCTAACCCCATCTAATCCCCCATCTAACCCCCCATCTAACACCCATCTAACACCCATCTAACGCCCATCTAACCCATCTAACCCCCTTAACCCCCCATTTACCCCCATCTCTTCCCATCTCCCCCACCTAACCCCATCTAACACCATCTAACCCTATCTAACACCATCTAACCCTATCTAACACCATCTAACCCCCCCATTTACCCCATCTCTCCCCATCTCTCCCCATCTAACCACCCATCTAACCACCCATCTAACCACCCATCTAACCACCCATCTAACCACCCATCTAACCACCCATCTAACCACCCATCTAACCACCCATCTAACCCCATCTAACCCTATCTAACCCCATCTAACACCATCTAACCACCCATCTAACCACCCATCTAACCACCCATCTAACCACCCATCTAACCACCCATCTAACCCTATCTAACCCCATCTAACCCCATCTAACACCATCTAACCACCCATCTAACCACCCATCTAACCCTATCTAACACCATCTAACACCATCTAACACCATCTAACCCCCCACCTAACCATCTAACCCTATCTAACCCCATCTAACCCCATCCACCCTCATTTACTCCCCAGTTACATTATCTACCTCATTAACCTTATTTACCCTACTTACCCCCATCCATCCCCCATTTACCATTAATCAATTTAAACTGGTATCCGTCCTTCTGTTTCTGAGGTTGCTTAGGTTTATCGCGGCGCTCAGGTGATTTAACCTTGGCGCCATGGTCATCGATCAACCGGCCATTCCATTCGTCCACCTGCTTCTTCTTAACTTTCTTTGCCGCCGCCTCACGCTTACCCTGCTTTTCCCGAGCTTGCTTTGACTGCATCTGTTTCTTCAGAGTAGGCTTCACTTTCAGATTCTTTAACGCCATGTCCCTCATCGCGACTCCAGCGCCTGCCTGGCCTTCATTGCGCTTCATAATTTTCCCGTGGTGCATCTGCTTTCCACTTTTCGGACCGGCTGCTCTACTCGCGTTTGGCATGATTTTCCGTTTCTGTGGAGAGTCAGCAACGACATTATCCTTAAATCGCATATCATCATACTTGCGCTTAGCCACTTTTTTGCCTGCCAGTTTCCCAACGTCATCCATGTTCAGAGCATGCACTAACCCGACCATCTTGTGATCGGCTTTCAGTTGGCTGTTGTCATGGTGACGAACACCCTCCTTCTTCTTCTTCTTCTTCTTCGTCTTCTTCTCTTCCTGTGGATTCTTCTGCACCGGCATCACTTTCGGTTCAGCAGCCCCGATGGCGTGTTCTTTGACCGCCGGGTGCCCCTGGTGGCGGGTCCTGGAACCAGAGTGCCGCTGGGGCGGCTGTGTCAGCGGTTGCTGCTGGGGACGCTCGAGCACGGTGTGCTTTTCATAGGCGAGGTGTTGTATGAAAAGAACGATAAAGCCACCCAGGAGGAGGGAGATGCAGATGGCGAGCGTGTTACGCTGCCCGTACCACATTTGAATGGCCAGGCGCCTCAGCCACATAGCAACAGGATGTATGTTGGGGTGGTGGTGTGGGGTTTGGGGGAGGGGGCGGTTGGTGATGAGAGAGACCCTGGTGGCTGGAGCGGTGAGCGGTGCTAATTAAGTCGGTGGTAAGTAGGTCGGTGGTGAGTAGGTCAATGCTAACTAGGTCGCTGTTAACTAGGTCAGTAGTGCTTGTGTCGGTAGTAGTGCTGGTGGTTGTGCTCCTGCTGTTGCTGGTTCGGGTGCGCTGGTTGTGGTGCTGGTGTTGCTGTGCTGGCACAGGTGTTGGTGCTGCTGCTGGTGCTGCTGCTAATGCTGCTGGCGTTGCTGTGCTGGCACTGGTGTTGGTGATGTTGCTGTTGTTGCTGGTGTTGCTGATATAGCTCTGGTTAACTTGAGCTCTGAAATAACAAACAGAGTGTTCTGACTGTGGCCGCCATCGGTAGGCCTAGGCTACATTGATATAGACCTATTTCAATGTTTACTAACATTGTGTATGCGTGCGCAGCTTGGCTGCAGAACGAAGGCACACTGCCATTGAGATTGCTGGTATGTGCAGTGCAAAATGTTTATTTTATTCAAAATTAATAGAAATGCAGAACCCTAACCTTATAAATTTAATATAATCTATTCGTTGAATATGTTTTCTATATGTGTACCAAGCGGTTTGTTCTAGGTGGTGTGGTTTTAGAGATATTTCACTTTTTCTGTATGAATACAATTCAAGATTGCTCACGGCCATTGACTATGCATTGAGTTTGCCGGTACATGCAGTGCAAAATATCTATTTTATTCAAAATTAATAGAAATACAGAACCCTAACCATATATATTTAGTATAATCTATTCGTTGAATATGTTTTCTATATGTGTTCCAAGCAGTTTGTTTCCAAGTGTTATGGTTTTAGAGATATTCCACCTTTTCTCTATGAAGATTGCTCATAGCCATTGAGTTTGCTGTGTGACAGTGTGTCATCCTGCAGCCAAAAGGCGCACGCACTGACCTAGACACCCGTGCTGATGTCACATGAAATAGGTCTATATGATATTCTTCAATGGGTATTTGGAGAATTGCTTTTGTTATTCCCTCTGCTTCAATTAAAGTTGCATAGTCCGATAGTTTTCATTTCTGGCATTTTCTTAGACAAATATATTAGATCGATCCGTATAATCTTTGTCACTTTACTTTGCATTAACTTCTGTCTTAAATGGGTAACTTTGGAGATATTTGAAGTGAAAACATGTCAAATTAATTTTGGCAATCACGTCAAAATTCTGACACTGTATGCTTCAGCAGTAATGCGTTCTATTAAATTGGCTTAGTATCCCGCCCCCATATTTGCAGACCAAATTCTTAATAAGTGTATCTAAGTTGAATATGTAAGCTCAAATGTAGGTAAGGGTTTTTTGGTTTAGAAAATGTGGTGCCTTCATCAGACGATGCAGCTTTTATCATTTTACAATTACAAATAGAGGTTAATAATTATGTGCATGCTGAGCATGCTTAACCAGACGGGATGGCCGAATGAGTTAGAGCGTCCATCTCCCGTGTTGGTAGATCGTGGGATCGTAGGTTCGAATCATGGTTGAGTCAACCCAATGACTTAAAAATGTATACTTGTTACTTCCTAGCCAGGCGCTCGGCATTATCAGGATAGGGAAAGGAGCAGTGGAATGAGGAAGATTTTCCATGATTGAAATTTCCCCTGCTTAAACAACTAGGGCGTAATCGATTAATCAACTCGGGTCACCCGAGGCACTTTTTGGCACATGTGCACATCCTACAGACTCGGGTCGAATAATCGAATACGCTTCTCCATGCTTGGGGTGGAAAAAATGGTGGCTTAATCCAAAACTTTTGCTTTTTGTTATAACCGATATAACTACAGCAAAATAGGATTTAAATTGTTTTATGATGTCATAGCTTAGTTATATTTCCATTTCATTAATCTATATTATTACCCAAAAAAAAACCTGTATGACTGGTACTGATGGCTGTTATCCTGCAGGATGGTACCAGCGCAAATGTGACATCATCGCTCCTAGCCACCCCAGCCAAGAGGTGGGTTACTCAGGTCGGGTCGTTTTGCACACGGCACTTGTATTTGTCGACTCCACTCACGGTGTTCTATTTGAAATTCTGATGACTCAGGTGACCCAAGTCACCCGGGTCGTGTTAATCGATTATGGCCCTAATGTACCAACAACAAAAAATGGCAAGTGTGCTATGTGAAGATGGGAGACGTCCAATCTTTGGAAAAGCAATGTAATGATTGCATCTTTAATCGTTTTGTAATTAACAAATTAGCTAAATCTGTAATCAGGGCAGGGCCTAGATAAAAGATTCATCCGGTACTTGTAGTACAAGGGTGAATGACAACGTAGTGTAAATACAGGAGAAAATAGCTTTAGTATGGAACATGAAGTAGAATGCCTGGCTCCAGTGTCAAATGGTTACTTATATTGGCACAGAGTTGGTGAAATGGGAGAGAATGCAAAAAGACAAGATGGCGGCATTGGAACACCGTCGATTTCACTTTTAAATCTTATCAAACCAAATGTTTTATTATATTTTTCAACTCAAAGGTAGCGGGTAAATATGAAGACATATACAAAGAATAAATGTTGCTTCTTAGATTGTGAAATTAGGCTCTCATGAAGACTCTTTTCAATAATCCGATTTTTCGACCATTATTAGATAAGGCTGGTCTTCACCAGTGTATTGCAAGTACCGGGTGAATCCTTTATCTAGGCAGGGCCTAAATTGTGTGCAACCGTCATGTCTGTTATTGCTGTCCTACTGGGATAAGCATGACATGTCACTAGGGTACGATGTCGCACTCAGCTACACTATCCTGCCATTGATCCTATCACTATCAATCCCTGCCTTATCCTAGTAATGTGCGAAGCCAGGTGAAGTAGCGACAGGTGGCAACTGTGTATGTCTTTGGTTGTGATATCTAGAAATATGCAGAGTTCTGCAGATATATGCAAAGATCTTCCGAGATATATAGAGATATGCATAGATATGCAAGACGTCTGCTTCCCATGCCATCGTGGGATCAGTCCTCGGCCGAGTCAAACCAATGACTTACTAAATTGATATTTGTTGCTACCTAGCCTGGCACCTGGCATTAACCGAATAGGGTATGGATTGGCTAGCTCAGTATCTGGATAATATGCCGTCCTGATTTGAACTTATATGTTGTTAGGACATAAAACAACAACAACGCAACGCAGGATAATTTGACTGAGCGGGATATCAGTGGTCGTGATACCCACGCCGTGACATCGGTCGCAGTGGGGCAGCCCTATAAAGTCGCCAACGAATGCGTACTGTTTACAAGTATCCAGTACCAGTGTAATATGACCGCATATATTCTACAATGTACCAATCCCCTATAAATAAAACTTAACCTGTTAACTGTAACTGTGTGAATGCGAGTGCAGGCTGTGTGTGTATATATAGTGAGTTCATCGAAGCGGAACCGTCTTCTCCTGCACCAGCACTAGTTAGAATTTCTGGTGGTCTGTGTTGTTTTTTGTGTTTTGTTAACAGAAAATCACACCCTCTTTACATCATTACACCTACTTGTTGGTCGATGCAGATGAAGATGAAGAGAGAGAAAGAGAGATGATGCCAATGTGTTCAGTTGCCTTCTGATCCAAGTGTCAGGCTACGCCTTGTGTGTATATATCTAATCCAGAACCAGCGGCCGACTGCGTGTACGTGGCATGTGGCTGTCTCCTACATACCTCGACGTCATGGTTCCGTAGGCAGAGTTCATGCCAGGTAGCAGGAGTGGTGTCAGAGTGTGCATCTAGTTGGTTGAGTGGCCACCAGAGGTGACCCACCTCCCCAAACCAGGGCCGCGTTCAGGGTGTGCCTCCGAGACGTTATTTACATTATTAAAGTTATATTTACATTATTAAAGCTGCCTCGCCCAAAGAAAACATCAAACTTTCCTAACCAAAACAACTTTGATAATTCCTCTTAGAAAGTAAACCACCTGGGGCCAAATGTATGAACAAGTTTTTATCGGCTCCGGTGGTAAGGGCGGCCGGCGGGTTAGCTATCGTCGGTGTTGGTATATGTGGCACGGGAAATGTATGTGGCCAAAGCGCGGCTTGGTTAGCTAACCAGTGCGTTATTTATAGATTTGGGGAAACCCTCTGTGCCTTCGTCGATTAGTTTACATTTGTCGATTCGACAATATGAATAATGCTGCCAGTGCGGCGGCAGCGTTAATAACGGTTCGATTTTAGGGTTAATTTGATGAAATTTCACTTATTACGTGTGTAAATCTGTCAAATATGATCGCATTGAATAGATTTGGCTGTAATATATTGCCGCCGATACGGCGGTGGCGGTGGCCATGTTTAGTTGACGTTCGACAGTATGGATATCGACATCGCTGCGGCGGTGGCGATTTGGTTACGTTACATTCGTCGATTCAACAATATGAATAACGCCGCCGATGTAGCTGCTACGTTAATATCGCTTCGAATTTTGAGTTAATTTAATGAAATTTCATGATTTGAGTATGTAATTCTGTTAAATATGATCGCATTGAATAGATTTGTCTATAATCGGTCACTAACACGGACGTTAAACCTGCTATAAGTTGGGGTTAGTGTAGGCGACGTTAACTCTCGAGGCATTTGCCCAACCCGGGCACATACATTGTCACTTTTGGCCACTAACCCGGGAAATCCGCGCGACGCACGGGTTAGGACTGCTAACCCGGCTTCATACATTTGGCCCCCAGAATGAGTATTATTTCAATTTGCATAATTCACAACGAGACAGGTGTGGTATAA
Organism: Branchipolynoe longqiensis; assembly: GCA_030323885.1. Lineage (NCBI taxonomy): Eukaryota > Metazoa > Annelida > Polychaeta > Phyllodocida > Polynoidae > Branchipolynoe > Branchipolynoe longqiensis. The sequence continues at coordinate 70,009,538 of CM059190.1, read as the reverse complement.
TTTGCCTTTATTCAGACCAGGCGGACATTAACAGACTCAAAAAACACGGACAACAGGAATCTTGGCAATCTCAACCCTACCGCCTCGACCGCCGGGGGCTACTCTCCCTTTGTAGTTGAGGGGTGGGCGGCGGCTGAATCAGTCTGGTTGTAGTGGGCGGGTTTGTATCCAATCGGCGACTGATGGTTGATCGTGTGCGAGCGGTCACCGTGGTTTCGTATGATGCTAAGCCAATGTGATAGGTGGTGGCAGTCAGTCCGTAAATCGGCAGGTGGCGGTTCGGTCGTTGTGAAGCTTGAGAGTCTACCACCCCATGTCCCGCTGCGAATTACCCATGTTAGCGCTAACATGGACAATCTGATTAAAACATCCAATTTTCAAAACCAAGACATTTGGCTAGATCAGGGCCCGTATGCAGGAGTCAGTGTTAGTGGCGTTTGGTGTTACAGCCTGCTACCGGTTAGCTATCACTGAAGTCGAGAAATATGTCAAGCGGTATGCAGGAGCGCATAACACTTTGATTATAGCTAAACGTGAAGTTATTTATAGATTTGGGAAATCCCTCGAGTCGACAATATGAATAACGCCACCAATTTGGCGGCAGCGTTAATATCGGTTCGAATTGAGGGTTAAATTGATCAAATTTCACTTATTGCGTATTTAATTCTGTCAAATATGATAGCATTGAATAGATTTGGGCCTAATAAATTGCCGCCGCCACATTGACGTCGCTTTCCATACTGGCGGATGAAAGCGACGTCGATGCGGCGGCGGCGATTTGTTTACTTTACATTCGTCGATTCGAAAATATTAATATTAATATCGCCGCCGTTGCGGCGGCAGCGTTAATCTCGCTTCGATTTTAGGGTTAATTTAATAAAATTTCACTATTTGACTATGTAACTTTGTTAAATATGACACCATTGAATAGATTTGATACCTTACACCACTGTAAACTAGCTAAATTTCTGGTTTACCTTAACCTAGTTTAAGGTTCTGGTGTTAGGCCTATCACTGACTCGTGCATACCATTTTTTCCCGCTAAACGGGAATTCCGGCCAGACACCGTTTTGCCTCGCTATCACCGACTCCTGCATACGGCGGTAGAAACTAGTGCACTTGTTAAGTTGTTGTTGCTCCAGAGAAGGGAATGTTAAGTCAAGTTCATCAAACTTCCTACTACTGAAATCAATGGTGTCAAAATGTTGACCTCCAGTTCCGTAATGAATTGCTCCATGTTTCCATCTGGGCTCCCTACCGCGATGTCAGCTTGTTTTTCATTTTTGATTACTGTCAATATTAATTCGAGGTTATTGTTTGATCTGTTTGCTTCTTGTAGCAGATTGTTATCAGTGTTGAGGGATTTTATTGTATAGATTGCAACCCCTCCTCCTTTTTTTATTGTTTGAAGGTTGTTCAGCACCTTTCTGTCCTCTCTCACAAGCATATACCCCTTAACCTCTACTGACTGTTCACTGTGCAATTTGTGAAACCAGGTTTCCGATAGTGTCAGTATGTCAAATTTAGCAGATATTTAGGTGTAATTTGATGCTGTCAATTTTATTGTAGGCACTTTGGCAGTTTAACTGGGCAATATCAGTGCCACTGCCTAGTCTGCAGTCTATTTCCTCCACCATTGTTTGGTAGTTTGGTTGTTACTGTGAGAGTTGGAGGTATTTACTAGTGTGGGATATGTTTTGTTGCATTGTGCTCTGCTGTATTTCACTACTCTCTAGTCGCTGGTGATGCCAGTGCTTGCGGACACTGGATCAAGTAGGACATTTTCAGCTTTTATTTATACCATGTGTTGATACTCTTACATTTTCCGGGATCAGTTGTGTGTTTCGGTTGTCCACATTACTCTCCCCATTATGGCTATGTGTTTTTAGGAAAGTATGTATCATTTATTTTACTTTTTATGTTTTTATTTATATTATTTATGCTGTTTGGCATCTACTCCATTCCGGGAAATGGTGATGTATGTACATTTTTCATACATATTGTTGTGTATTGCTACGTTTTTGCCTCACTCCGAGAGATGGGGAAGTAAGAATGTTCTTTACATTAATTCATGTTGTTAAGTATTCATATTTAAGATCAACCATCTATATTATCTTAATTGGTGTTAGATATCCGTTTTTAGTCAGATTTGCTCAGTGATTTTCCCATGACAGCTCCGTCATCTGTGGGGACAAATACCAGGATAGTACAGTGAGTGTTAGTGTTTTAAGGCATGTATTGTATTAGTATTTTGTTATAGTAGTGCAGACACATCTGAAACGGAAACAATTAAATGCATTTGTGTAGCTTGTCTATTTTAGACGGATGGGTATGACATCCACCTGTGCTGATTTCCCATTTGTATTTCCACACTTTGTATGGAGCCTCCTACACTGCGTGTTCTGTCGGCGCCATCGTCCGTCTTTACTTCTTTAGTTTCGAGACTCATTCTCATTCTATCGGGCATAAAGTCACCTAAGAGATGAACTTACTCCAGGGCTGTAGCTAGGGGGGAACACTGAGGAAGTGCCCCCCCCCCTTCACCAACCCACATCCACACCCACACACCCCCACCCACACAAGTTTGTTTTATCTACCGACGCATCTAGAGCACATTGATTTTTATCATCGGCTATTGGACATCAAACATATGGTCATTCTGACATATTTCTTTGGGGGAAACCCGCTGCTGCCACATAAGCTACTCTTTCCGATGGGTCTTTTATATGCACTTTCCCACAGCCAGGACAGCACATACCACAGCCTTTGATGAACCAGTTGTGGACCACTGGTTGGAACAGAAAATAACCGAAGCTGAAAATGGGTCCACTGAGCAGTACCGATCGGATGACCCACACATACACAGGTGGACACTCTACCGCCTGAGCTATGTCCTGCTCCCTATCTCTAGTATCTGTCACACCAAGTAAAAATTCTGAGCTGCAGTTATGTATTCAAGGGTACTTTGGAAGAGCATTGGTCAGTGTTATAGCTATGTTTATGTGGGCATACGCATATATATATCTATATACATATATATATATATTCGCTGTTATGTAGAGCATGACAGAGACCCGTTTGTGCCAGTTCGTTTTCGTGAGTATGTAGTAGGCGAGTTCCCGTTAGTGCCCAATTCTATATCCATACCAATGTTGTCCTAATATAGCAGTTGGTTGTTTGTTGGAGTTTTATGTCCTGGCAACAGCTAAAGTTTGATCAGGACAGGTACCGACTTGTAACAGTGCGCACTCATGGTGACTTTATAATTACAGTGCTTGCCCACTGGCAGACCAGGCCACCAGAACCATGACCTAATATCCCACTCAGTCACATTATCCTGACACTGAGCCAACCAGTCCTTGCCCCATCCTAATAATGCTGACCGCCTGGCTAGGAAGCGACAAATATCAATTTTTAAGTCATCGGTTTGACTCGACCAGGGTTCGAATCCACGATCTACCAAAACGAGTGCTGGGCACTCAACTCATTCGGTCATCCCATGTGGTCCAAAAGAAAATTCATGCAAGCGCCTCTCTGCGCATTCATCCTCATTATACCATTCCTGTCGGCAATGGTCAATTCTGTATTCGGAGGGAGAGTCAAATGCGCCAAATTACAGTTTGTAAATTGAAAAAAAAAATTAATATGTTGCTATAACACGGAATCTTTCAGTCGATGTTCGTTTATGTGTTGTTTTACGTCCTAGCAACATATGAGGTCATATTTGGACTTGTGAGAGTGCACTTATAGTGCTGCCCCACTGGTAGACCAGGCCACTGCCACCATGGCCCGATATCCCACACAGGCACATTATCCTGATACTGTGCAAATCAGTCCTTTTCCTATCTTATTAATGCAGGCTAGGTAGGGACAAGTATCACTTTTGTAAGTCATTGATTTGACTTGGGAGCGATTTGAACTCCCGATCTTCCGCCCGGGGAGCCTGCGCTCTACCCTTTAGGCCAGCGCGTCGAGCCTCTTTCAATTGAAGTATAGAAGGCAAAGGAAGAGTCCATGTAAATACCTCTCTGTGCATTGTACTTATTGCGTAAATATTCTAAAGAAATTGTTTACACATGGCAGGGTTCAGTGAACAAAGGGGTCACCTATAGCTAAGATTCCATATACGCGATATGCGGTATGCGGTATGCGGTATGCGGCATGCGAATGTGGTATATGCGGCATAGATATACACCAACCCCCAATAGCCGAAGTTTACTTTTTGTGCTGGGGGATCGTTAAACAAACAAAGACACCAAAAAAGATACCTTTTGGGGTTTTTTTGCTCCAAATTTGTGAAGGAAGATCAAAGTTACTATTGTTTTCTATGGCAAACGCAGCATTATTCGCATTCGCATTCGCACCGATCGGTCCATGGATCGATCCAGTTGCCGCATTCGCATTCACATTCGCATTCGTATTTGCATTCGGACACATGGAAGCACTGCTGTTCATTTACAGTATAACCCTGTTAAACCAAACTTGAAGGGACCCTAGAAATTTATTTGGATTAGCCGATCATTGGTTTAACCGAGCTTTGACTTTGACTTGGCTTTGGTAAAAACGGGGGTGCATTATGAATGTACAATGTATGTGGACACTATGATTATTGTGTTTTATGTAGATACAGTTTAACCCCATTAAACCAACCTCGGTTAAATCAAACAATCGGTTAATCCTAACTTTTTTCGGCGAGCTGGCAAAATACTACCATTTATCATATAAAAAAGTCTCAGATGACCTTAAAACCAAATGAAAGTTTGTTTTAACTGTACCGAAAGTGGCCTGGGGCTGACAATTTTGCTTGGATTAACCGATACATTGGATTAACCAACTTTGGTTTAACCAACTTTTGTATATGATAAATGGTAGTATTTTGCCGGGCCGCCGAAAAAAGTTTGGATTAACCGATCATTTGGTTTAACCGAGCTTGGTTTAATGGGGTTGTACTGTACATGCTTTTGGATTTTTTGCCGCATTCGCATACCACGTATATGGAATCTTAAGGCTACATTCCTTACACGCCTTAGCTTAAGGCAAGACAAGCACTAAAGCAGCATCCCGGTAGTTATAGCAGCCAGATCGGATGTACTAGTCGGTAGGGCTCCCGCTTTGTGGGCAGCAGGTCGTAGGTTCGATTCCCAAGGATCGTCAAACCAAAATGATGCGTGTTGCTGACGTATGGCCTACACATTGATACTTGTTGCTACTGGCGTTCAGCATTATTACACTAATGCAAGAAACAGTAGAATGGGGAAGACCAATCGTCTGCAATTGAACTTTCCACTGTCTAATCAAGGAATGTGCCCAAAACCTAATAATAATAATAAATAAATAGAAATATAATGATAATTCTACCACACTGATATTGCAAATCCCCCACCAACTTGCTTTATGCGTCAGCATTAGCTATGGACAGGACTGGGTGCCAAAATGAGTTGAGTGTCCAGCTCCCGTTTCGGTAGATCATAGGATTCAAACCCACAGGTGCGAACCCTGGTCGAGTCAAACCAATGACTTCAAAGTTTATATTTGTCGCTTCCTAGCCAGGCATTCGGCATTATTAGGATAGGGTAAGGACGGGTCGGCTCAGTATCAGGATATTTGACTTAGTGGGATAAGAGGTCATGGCACTGGTGGCCTGGTCTCCCAAAGGGACAGCACTATAAAGCTGTCATGAGTGTGCACTGTCACAAGTCACTGCCCTTCCTGGTATGACTTTAGATGTTGCAAGGATGTAAAACTCCAACAACCAATAAACCATTAGTTATTCACGCAGCATTGTAACATTCTCTCCCAGTTCATCAACTCCGTGCCAAAATAGATTCAACGATGCAGACTGGTGCCAGAGCTTACACGCCTTGTTTACATTTTGATTCCTACCGAAGCTGTTTTTTCTCTTATACTTATCCTTTTCTGTTTATATATTTATGCCTGTTAACAGATTCGGCCTGTCTACATATGACCTGTCATTATTATTGTGGTCAAGTGGTGAGGACTGACTATAGACCTATTTCATATGACGACAGGTATTTAGGTCAGTTCGCGCGGTGCTTGGGTGCAGGACGACACGCTGTCACACTGCAAACTCAATGGCTATGAGCCATCTTCATAGAGAAAAAGTTAAATATCTCTAAAACCACACCGCCTAGAAACAAACCACTTATAGTGATATAGTGATATAGTGATTGGTAGACAGGAAGTGTAAACACTTATTTGTCTCTCATTTTTGCTTGAGTGCAAGTAATTAGCAACACAAGGAATAAATTAGTAGCATGTGGTGAATAAGTGGTCAAATTTCCCTGTATCATCAGCCCATGCTTTTTCTAATCGGTTCTTGAATGAATTTATTGAGCCGGCATCTATAACATTTTGTGGGAGACTATTCCATATATTTATGATCCTGTTTGAGAAACTCTGTTGCCTTAATTTTGAAACGGCTCTGGGTTTTACTAGTTTGAGAGTATGGCCCCGGCTGCCTTCTCTTTTGTTCAAGGTGAAAAATTGGTTCATATCTATTTTATCAAAACCTTTCATAATTTTAAATACTTCAATTATGTCACTTCTTTTCCTTCTATAGGAAAGGGTAGGAAGTTTCAATTTCCTGAGCCTTTGTTCATAGGGTAAGTCCTTTATAACTGCAACTAGTTTCGTTGCACGTCTCTGAACCTTTTCGATCTCCAGAATATCTTTCCGAAAAATTGGGCTCCAAATTTGTGGACAGTTTTCCAAAATTGGCCTAACAAGAGACTTAAATAGAATGAGAAAATTGTTCTTGTTGAGGCGATGGAAGGTTCTTTTAATTATTCCTACTCTCTGGTTAGCATTTGAGATGATAGTCCTCATGTGTTTTTGAAAGGAGAGTTGGGAGTCGAAGGTTACACCCAAGTCCTTTTCATAGCTATCTTGTTGCAGGACAGTGTTCTGCATAATATAGGCATAATGAGGATTATTTTTCCCGTAATGAATAATTTTGCACTTCTTTTCATTGAAGGGCAATTGCCATTTCTCAGACCATTGTGAGAGTTTCAGAATATCCTCTTGTAAGAGATTTTTATCTCTTACGTCTTTTATTGCTCGAAAGACCTTTGTGTCATCCGCAAATATTTTTAGGTTTGATGAGACACTGCCTGTCAGGTCATTTAGAAATATTATAAATAATATTGCTCCCAGCACACTTCCCTGAGGTATTCCTGAGGTGACATTCTTAAAGGAAGATTTTTTATTACCTACAACTACCCTTTGCTTTCTCTCAGACAGGAAGTCCTGTATCCATTCAGAAATTGATCCGTTCCGGATATTCCCAGAGCTTTGACTTTGTTTAATAGTCTTTTGTGGGGCACACTATCAAAGGCTTTGGAGAAGTCCAGATAGACGGTGTCCCATGCCAGGCCATGATCCAGCCAGTCAGTCCAAATTTCCATCACTTCTAGTAGTTGTGACAGACATGATTTTCCTCCAGTGAATCCGTGTTGGTCTGGAGATATCAATCCTAGTTTTTCCAAGTGTTCTACGACACAGTCTCGGATTATTCTTTCTAGCATTTTACAGCATAGGGAGGTTAAACTCACAGGTCTGTTAAACTCACAGGTCTTGGAACACATGTAGAACACATATTCAATGATGAGATTATATTCAATTTATATAGTTAGGGTTCTGCATTTTTGTAAATTTTGAATAAAATTGACGTTTTGCCCTGCACGTATCGGCAAACTCAATGCATTGTCAATGGTCGTGAGCAATCTTCATACAGAAAAAGTTAAATATCTCTAAAACCACACCACCTAGAAACAAACTGCTTGGAACACATATAGAAAACATGTTTACCAAACAGATTATATTAAATTTATAAGGTTTGGTTTCTGTATTTCTATTAATTTTGAATAAAATTGACGTTTTACCCTGTGCGTACTGGCAAACTCAATGCATTGTCAATGGCCATGAGCAATCTTCATAAAGAAAGAGTGAAATATCTCTAAAACCACACCACCTAGAAACAAACCGCTTGGAATACATATAGAAAACATATTCAACATTGAGATTATATTAAATTTATATGGTTAGGGTTCTGCATTTCTATTAATTTTGAATAAAATTGACATTTAGAGCTGCGAATATCAACACTGCACATATCAGCAAACTCAATTCATTGTCAATGGTTGTGTGCAATCTTCATGCAGAACTATGAGCAATCTTCATACAGAAAAAGTGAAATATCTCTAAAATCACAAGGTTATGGTTCTGCATTTCTATTAATTTTGAATAAAATTGACGTTTTGCACTGCGCGTACTGGTAAACTCAATGCATTGTCAATGGCCATGAGCAATCTTCATACAGAAAAAGTGAAAGATCTCTAAAAAAGATCTCTAAAACCACACCACTTAGAAACAAACCACTTGGAAGACATATAGAAAACATATTCGACGAACAGATTATATTAAATTCATATGGTTAGGGTTCTGCATTTCTATTAATTCTGAATAAAATAGACATTTTGCACTGCGCAAACCGGCAAACTCAGTGCATTGTCAATGGCCGTGAGCAATCTTCTTACAGTAAAAGTGAAATAACTCTAAAAAGACACCACCTGGAGACAAACTGCTTGGTACACATATAGAAAACATATTTAACGAATAGATTATATTAGATTTATATGGTTAGGCTTCTGCATTTCTATTAATTTTGAATAAAATAAATGTTTTACACTGTGCGTACGGGCAAACTCAGTGGCAGTGTGCCTTCGTTCTGCAGCCGAGCTGCGTGCACATACCCGATGTTTACAAACATTGAAAGAGGTCTATAGGATTCACGCGCTAAGACTTGGATGGCAAACGGGAGGTATAGGGTTGTCTTGCAGAGCGGCACCTCACAATCTTTAGCATCCCTAAACCCCCACCACACACCTACACACCACCAGACACCTACACCCCCACCACACCCTAAACCCTCACCACACACCTACACCCCCACCACACACACACCACACACCTACACCCCACCACACACCTACACCACCACACACACACCACACACCTACACCCCCACCACATCCCTAAACCCTCACCACACATCTACACCCCCACCACACACCTACACCCCACCACACACCTAAGCCGTCAACACACTCCTACACCCCCACCACACACCTACACCCCACCACACACACCACACACCTACACCACCAAACACATACCACACACCTACACCCCACCAATCCCTACCACACACCTACACCACCACACACACACCACACACCTACACCCCCACCACATCCCTAAACCCTCACCACACACCTACACCCGCAAAACACACCTACACCCCCACCACACACCTACACCCCCACCACACACCTACACCCCCACCACCCAAATACCTACACCCCCACCACACACATACCTACACCCCCACCACATCCCTAAACCCCCACCACAGACGACCACCCCCACCACACACCTACACCACCAACACAGACACACACACACCTACACCCTTCTATCCACCCATGATGGCCAACTTGGACCGGGAACAGGTGCTGCCACCTAGTGTATAGCTAGAGAACTGGGTCATGAAAGCTCCCCATTATCAGAGAGCGTGTATATAAACAGATGAGAGGGACTCAAGGCATTGTCAATGGCAGTGAGCAATCTTCATACAGAAAACGTTAAATATCTCTAAAGCTACAACACCTAGAAACAAACTGATTGGAATACACATAGAAAACATGTTTACCAACAAGATTCTATTAAATTGATATGGTTAGGGTTCTGGATTTCTATTAATTTTGAATAAAACTGACGTTTTTCACTACGCGTACGGCAAACTCAAGGCATTGTCAATAGACTACATCATGGTTCCAGCGGCGCGGTGCATTGTGGGATGTGTCAGAGCAAAACAACCCCCCCAAAAGCACATGGCATATGCTAATACACTGGGTGCAGCTATGAAATGTGCTAATTTCAGATCATCTCAGCTCTTCTTTGAAACATAGAATACTAACTAAAAAAATATATATAATAAATTAAGATATTAATCTTTTATCCAGCATTGCATTTACATCAATATAATCAGCACATTGCTTACTATGGGTAAATACTTGGTAGGTTCCCCTTCCTTTCCAAGGTGACTGGCCACTTACTCATCTTTGTCAGAGTGTGCCAATGGCAAAGACATTAAACTAATTGTGAACTTATACTGGACACAACGTGCATTTATAAAAATGGAGCAGGGCCTATCAGATGAAGTTATGATTAAACGAGGAGTTCGACAGGGGTGTGTATTGTCACCATGTCTATTTAACCTGTACACAGAGATGATTTTCAGACACATTGAAGATTGCAAGGGAGTGACAATAGGTGGCATGAACATCAACAATCTTAGATATGCCGATGACAGTGTAATACTAGCAGACAGTGAGAAAAACCTACAAGATATAGTGAATAGAATCAATAAAGCTGGAATACTATTCAACATGAAGATGAATGCCAGGAAGACCAAAACAATGGTTATAAGTAAAAAGACAGATAAACCAAACGTCAATATAATCATAGATGGCACAAACATAGAACAAGTATCCGAATTCATATATCTCGGACAAAAGATTACAAATGATGGGAGATGTGAGGAAGAAATTAAAAGAAGGATAACAATAGCCCGAACAACATTCTCCAAAATGTATAGAGTGTTAACATCAAGTAAGATATTAATACAAACAAGGAAGCGTATTCTTCAGTGTTATGTGTGGTCTACTCTAATGTATGGGGCAGAGACATGGACAATCTCTAAGAAAATGTACAAACGTTTAGCAGCATTTGAGATGTGGACTTATCGAAGGATGATGAAAATATCATGGACAAAGAAGATCACCAACAAAGAAGTTCTCAGAAAAATTATAAATAAGAAAAGCTTGTTTGCCACTATACAGACAAAGAAACTTATTTATTTTGGCCACATCATTCGTCAGAGTTCAATATACCGTACATTGTTGCAAGGGAAGGTGAATGGCAGCAGAGGGAGAGGGAGACCAAGAACATCATGGTTTACAAATATTTCACAGTGGACAGGCTTGAATTATTCACAGTCTATCAGAACAGCACAACATCGGGACAAGTGGAGAACCATTGCATCCAACCCTCGACTAGAGGATGGAACTATTGATTGATTGAATCAGCACATCTTATGCCATGTGCATTTAGATTTAGAAAGATCTAGGCACTCAGACTAGTGTTAGAGCCACAGCCAGAGTACTCAATGCATTGTCAATGGCAGTGAGCAATCTCCATACAGAAAAAGTAAAATATTGATAAAACCACACCACCTAGACACAAACCGCTTGGAACACATATAGAAAACAGGTTTAACAAAAAGATTATATTAAATTGATAAGGTTAAGGTTTGGGATTTCTATTAATTTTGAATAAAACTGACGTTTTTCAATGTGCGTATAGGCAAACTCAATGGCCGTACGCCTTTGCTTTGCTCCCAAGGCCGTTTTCGGCGCATGCGCAGTCGGAACCGTGATGTAGTCTATGGATGGCGGTGAGCAATCTTCATACAGAAAAAGTGAAATATCTCTAAAATCACATGAGCTAGACACAAGCCTCTTGGAACACATATAGAATACATGTTTACCAAAAGGATTATATTAAATTGATATGGTTAGGGTTCTGGATTTCTATTAATTTGGAATAAAACTGACGTTTTTCACTACGCGTACGGCAAACTCAAGGCATTGTCAATGGCGGTGAGCAATCTTCATACAGAAAAAGTGAAATATCTCTAAAACCACATGAGCTAGACACAAGCCGCTTGGAACACATATAGAAAACATGTTTACCAAAAGGATTATATTAAATTGATAAGGTTAGGCTTCTGCATTTCTATTAACTTTGAATAAAAACAAATGTTTTGCACTGCACATACCGTCAAACTCAAAGCTTGTTCAACACTAACCGCCAGGAACGCCACTGTAGCCTGTGTTACCGATTTTCGCGGGAGTTGTCCCTCTCATCTGTTTATATACACGCTCTCTGCCATTATTCTTGGTGCACGTCCTAGTCTATTTGGTTTAGTTCTGGGATATCTGCACAAGGTGGTGGGTGCCATTGGCGCCCAATGCCCAACGCGCGCATGCGTCATGTTGGTTCTATAAACTAGATCACGGTTCCGACTGCGCATGCGCTGAAAACGGCGTTGGGAGCAAAGCAAATGCGTACGGCCATTGAGTTTGCCTATATGCGCAGTGAAAAACGTCAGTTTTATTCAAAATTAATAGAAATCCAAAACCCTAACCATATCAATTTAATATAATCTTTTTGATAAACATGTTTTCTATATGTGTTCCAAGCGGTTTGTCTCTAGGTGGTGTGGTTTTATCAATATTTTACTTTTTCTGTATGGAGATTGCTCACTGCCATTGACAATGCATTGAGTACTCTGGCTATGGCTCTAACACTAGTCTGAATGCCTAGATCTTTCTAAATCTAAATGCACATGGCATAAGATCTGCTGATTATATTGATGTAAATGCAATGCTGGATAAAAGATTAATATCTTAATTTATTATATATATTTTTTTTAGCTGGTATTCTATGTTTCAAACAAGAGCTGAGATGATCTGAAACTAGCACATTTCATAGCTGCATCCAGTGTATTAGCATGTGCCATGTGCTTTTGGGGGGTATGTTTTGCTCTGATGCATCCCACAATGCACCGCGCCGCTGGAACCGTGATGTAGTCTATTGGTTGCCACCAGAATGGTTTCCGATCCTTGACAATAGTTCTTGCAACAACTATCAACCGGCATGCTTGTTGTTTCTTACGATTTTACATCCTAGTAACATCTAAGGTAATATCAGGCCGGGTACTGACTTGTGATAGTACATAGGTCTATTCATGGCAAGTTTATAGTGCTGTCCCACTGGAAGACTGGGGAAATTGAAACTGTGGCCTGATATCCCATATCGTTGTATTATCCTCATACTGAGCAAACCAATCTTTTCCCTACCATAAGGGCTTAGTGCTAGGTAGCGACAAGTGTCAATTGTGTAAGTTATTGGTTTCATTTAGCCATGGTTCGAACCCCCTGGAAAGCCAGACGGCACTCTCACCGGTTCAGCCATCCCATCTGATCACCATCACTGGGTGGAGTGGTGGTGGAAATCCTCTAGGAGGCCTTTATTCTACAGAGCATGTTGCACACTGTACAACTATAGTTCCCCCTCCGGCTATTAGAGAGTAGTTGTGGGGTGGACATCCTTCATAACACATGTTTCGCAGAGATACAGTGAGTTCCTAATTACATTGCTTCTTCCCCATCACACCAGAGGGCAGGTTGGGTGACTGATTAATGTTGCATAGTCTGGATGGTTTTGAATTTCTGTATTTTTCTGAGATAAATATATTAAATCGATCACTAGTATCTACTTTACATTAGTTCAAAGTTACTTTTATTTTAAATGGTAAACCTTTTAGATATTTTGAGTGCAAACATGGAAAATTAGTTTTGGCAAGCTTGCCAAAACTCTGACACCATAGAGTTCTGCAGTAACAGGTTCTGTTAAATTGAGTCTGTATTGCATTCTACGCAGAAACAAATGCTTAATAAGTGCATCAGTATCTAAGTTAGATATGTCAAATCAAATCTGGATAATTGTTTTGGTTTTGGAAATTTGATATTTAATCGAACTATACAGCTTTAAGTTGTTATACAGCAGGACAGGTCATATTCACAGTGAGAAGTGTTCAACCTTTATTCTAGCATATTATTATTCAGACATAGCTTTTAACCAGAATGTAAAAGTTTAAAATCTCACAATTATGAAAATTGTGGCAAAGGAAAACAAAAGCTGTGTTAAAATTTACTGGTGTTGTTATTGTAGGTACAGTACAACCCCGTAATGGGGCAGTCACACTACGACGTGTTGGCCCGGCGTTGGACAACGCGTGGCAACGTGTTGGTTTTTTTGGCGAAACGTCGGGACACGTCGGGACGCGTTACAAACGCGTTGCCGGCGCGTCGGTACACGTCGGTACACTATGATTGACAGGTCGCTTTGATACAACGCGTCGGCGCGCGTCGCCCAGCGCCGAAAGTTTGTGCTTGCACAAAAACTTATCGTGACGCTGGCCGACGCGCGCCGACGGGTTACGGGCGCGTTAGCAGGACGTCGACACGCATTACCAGCGCCGATAACACGGCGATTAGACGTTGATAACACGCGTCCAACCCGCCAACGGCGTATGACGCGTTGGCGACACGCCGATAACACGTCGACAAGATGCTAATCAACCGTGGGAACGCGGCGCAACTTTTTAGAAATTGGGTCAAGCGGCAGGGGTTTCTTTGTTTTCCACCCGCGCAACATGCTGGCGGTGCGCCAATAACACGCCAGCAACGCGCCGAAAAGTTTGACGTTTCTCGACGCGTTGAATATATTTAAGCGCGTTGGCGGCACGCCGGAATACACGTCGTAGTGTGACTGCTCCATTAGAACAAGCGCGGTTAATCCAAACAAATTTCTAGGGTCCCTTTAAGTTTGGTTTAAGGGGGTTATACTGTATAACGATTTTTACTTATATAAATTATTGGATGTGGTACGTGGTACAGTCCTGCTATCCTCGACAAGGCTAAACGTTGTTCTTGCTTTTAAAATTCTGGCACCACATGCTTCATGTGAAATTGACTTAGTATGCCATTTAATGCAGCTTAGAAGATGGAGATGGAGATGGAAGATCAAATATAGGTGAGTATTTAGGTTTAAAAAGGTCTATGCTTCCATCGGACTGTGCAACTGTAAATACAATTTGCACCTATTCACACACGTGTCCTTGTCAACAACCTTGGTAGGGTTATTGCCATACATTTGTTACAAATGTAGATTGCTGTGAAATTTACCTGGAAAATATCCTACATTGGATGAAATACTACGTTGATTATGTATATTCAGCAACTCACCAAACTTCCGCTGGCTAAGTTGAAGCTGTGACCCGGCATGCTGGGTTACAGCCTCCCTCCTTCCTGAGGTACCAGTGGAACTCCGAACACACATACTACAAAACATTGTGTCGGCTGTTGGCGTTTGACATCCTGGCAACATCTAAGGTCATATCAGGACAGGTACTGATTTGTGACAGTGCACACTCATGGTGGATTTTATTGTGGTGCCCCACTGGGAAATCAGGCTGCTGCGACCATGACCTGATATCCCACTCACATTATCCTGACATTGTCACATTATCGAACCATTAAGCGGACCAGTTCTTGCCCTATCCTATTAATACCGAGCACCAGGCTAGGAAGCGACACGTATCAATTTTATAAGTCTTTGGGTTTGACTCGACTGGGAACCCAACTCCCAATCTCCCACGCACGCGAGACCCGGTGTCGCAGTTTCAGCGCCTGATCAGTTTCAGCGCCCGGTCGTGGCTTCTGCGCATGCGCGGATTTTAAGAGTGTCAAAACACCTGTGGCCTCGTCGGCAGTGTTAGGGACCAATTAGGCCGAAATCTATTGAATGCGATCATATTTAACAGAATTACATACTCAAATAATGAAATTTAATTAAATTAACCTTAAATTCCAAGCGATATTAACGTAGCAGCTAGATCGAGTGTTGAATCGCCGAGTGTAAACTAAACAAATAGCAGTGCTCGCCAGCAACATGCTGCAGTTTGTAGGGCCTCTTAAAATCCGCGCATGCACATAAGCCACAACCGGGCGCTGAAACTGACCGGGCGCTGAAACTGCGACACCGGGCTCTACCAATTCGGCCACCGTGCCCAGTACATGTCGTACAGTCAATTGCAAGTAATGACTTGCCACATCGAAAAGCAAATGCCCAATCAACTCGACCTTCACGTCTGGATGGGGTGGAGGTGGGGTTGGTGTTGGGGGTTTGGGGTGGGAGTGGCCGTGTGGGTAGAGATGGGGATGAGGGTTGCAGATTGGATTGTTCCGTGTGTAACCAGAACTGAGGTGCTGGGACTAATGCAGCAGTGACAGAGACTTGGCTGCAACAGAATCCACAACAAAGGACTTGTCCACCGGGCCATCCACTCAGACTAGCTCTGCCAAAGCCCAAATCACGGTGCTCACGTGAGCACCAATCGATACGTGTACACGCGTGGCAACCAATGGGATGCGCAGAACCCTGTTACTAAGGTGGCGCCACTGGCGGAAAACAGCGGAACTAGACTAGCGGGGTCAATGTAGTTTTAACTACAACAAAACCTCTCTAAATCGACCAACCATGGGACCGACTTTAAATGGTCCATTTATTTGGAGGTGGTCGGCTTAGGGAGTTTAAAAAAAATCATTATAATGGTATTGCATAGCCGATCATTTGGGACACAAATAAAGCGATCGATATAAGGGAGTGAGTGGTCGATCTGTAGAGGTGGTCAGTTAGAGAGGTTTTACTGTGTCACAGTTTTATATAGCATATTTGTGTAACTAATTGTAGCTGTATTCATTCACCGTTCAGCTATTGACCTTTTCCTGGCACTACCAGCTGGAATTTTAACTATGTCGCTGAGTCAACCTGGACGCGGTGCCCCAATCGGTAGATTGCAGGCTTCCCATGCGGAAGGTTGGGAGTTTGAGTTGAAATCTCTTCTGCTTAATCAACTAATGCAATAAAACAACAAATTTAACTTTTAATTCTGCGACTGACCACTCCTCATCTCATCACAGACACCCCCAAGACGCCCAACCACACATCTAGCTCTATGACTGAGCCACAGCCGGGGTCAGAGTTCACAGTGGTGTGGTTAGTCACACAGACTTTTGTGGGTGGAGTGAAAGCTTACCCGCCTTCAGTCACCACTGGTTCCTGGTGAAAATTGTCTCCGAAATAACTGACTCTTGTTCAATAAGTGACTTATGATGAATAACTGAATTCTGCGAAATAACTGGCTCCCGCTAAGTAACTGACTTCTGCTAAATAACCAACTTGTGCTAACTAACAGTCGTACGCTAAATAACTGACTTAGGCGAATTAAGTGACACATGCGAAATAATTGAATTATTGTAAATAATTTACTGATGCTAAATAATTTACTTATGTTAAATAACTGAGTTTTGTGAAATAACTGACTTGTGCGAAATAACCGTTTTTTTGGGGTGTATTTTTGTTTGTTTTGGGGAATAAATTAATATGTCAAAAAATGACATTTTCTTCAATTCTGAGGCATATGCGATCTCGGATATTCATCAATTTTGCTTTGTAATACTATACTTCCATGTACCAAATATTGATTAACTATTGAACCCCAGTAGGGGTGACACTTCCATGCATAAATCTTAGCAAAACCTGCTTTGTTATGAATCAAATGTGAATCAGATTTGCAGACCTGGTTCCAGCACGCAGTGTTCATCTATATTGGCGTAAAGTTGATCAACTGACAGAGAATCCTACCAAAACTGGGTTCTGTTGAATCAACATTGAAAGGTTTTAACCTACATGATTTCATCAAATCTGCACTCCATAAATAGCAGGTTATTCTAGATACCTATTTGAACGATGTCTTTAAAGCTGCATAGTCCATTGAAATATCAAATTTCAAAACCAAACCAATTATCTAGATTTGATTTTACACATCTCATTTAGATACTGATGCACTTATTAAACATTTGTTTCTGCATAGAAGGCAATACTGAGTCAATTTAACAGACCCTGTTACTGCAGAAGTCTATGGTGTCAGTGTTTTGGCAAGCTTGCCAAAACTAATTTTCCATGTTTGCACTCAAAATATTTCAAAAGTTTACCATTTAAAATAAAAGTAACTTTGAACTAATGTAAAGTAGATACTAGTGATCAATCTAATATATTTATCCCAGAAAAAATACAGAAATTCAAAACCATCGGACTATGCAACTTTAATATATTAGATTGGAATTCATGTTATTATGTCGATAACCCAGCCACCCAATAGTAAGTTGGCACTCAACTTATATGACCATTGTGTCTGGGCTAAATTAGCAGGCATAACTGGCATTATTGTTAGTAAAAGTATTACCACATACTTCATATAGTGAAGGTATGATACTTAGCCGGTATAGATGGTATTACTAATAGTATAAATATACTAGGCTACATTTATCCCGAGGTTCCTATAGTAATGATATGACACTTAGCAGACATAGGTGGTATTCAAACTAGTATAAATATACTAAGTCACATTTAGCACTGTTTTTGTGTCGACGGGATGGCCTAATATGTTAGAGCATCCGTTTCCAGTGTTGGTAGACCGTGGGTTCGAACCCTGGTCGAGTCAAACCAATGACTTAACAATTTATACTTTTTGCTTCCGAGCCATGTGCTCGGCATTATTATGATAGAGCAAGGAGCAGTGGAATGAGGAAGACCAATTGTCCGTGATTGAAATTTCCCCTGCTTAAACAACTAATGTACCAAAAACAAAAAACAAAAAAAGTGTTGACACTTAGCACACATGGATGGTATTAGTAGTAGTATAAATATATTAGGCTATATTTAGCACAAACTTCCTATACTCAAGGTAGGATACTTAGTAGATAAAAGATTCACCCATACCCAGAGTAGGGATGAATGACAACCCCATTCGAGCGAAAACTGCTTCAGTATGAATTAATTTTGGAGGAGTTGGTTCCAGTGTGCAGTGTGTATCTGTACTGCTACAGAATTGCTGAACTTAGAGAGAATGCAAAAAGACAAGATGGCGACCCCAGAATGACCTCGGTTTGAGTTTTAAAGTCTATCCATCTACATTATTTAATCAATTATTTATTCAAAAGTACCAGATAAATGTGTGCTCTATAATATATTATGGGAATATAAAGAAGAACACTACCATCTTCAGTTGTATTTGTATTGTTAAGTGTGAACCACAGCTAGTGTATGACATCGCTTAGTTCCAGGTTTGGCCATGCGGCGCCACCTGTCAGGGGCTCTGACCTATAGACCTATTTCATATGACGTCAGCATAGGTATCTAGGTCAGGGCGCGTGCCTCTTGGTTGCAGGACGACGCAAACCACCTAGGAAAAAACCGATTGGAACACATATAGAAAACATATTCAACGAATAGATTGTATTAAATTTATATGGTTAGGGTTCTGCATTTCTATTAATTTTGAATAAAATAGATGTTTTGCACTGCATGTACCAGCAAACTCAATACATTGTCAATGACTGTGAGCAATCTTCATACAGACAACATTTAATATCTCTAAAACCACACCACCTAGAAACAAACCGATTGGAACACATATAGAAAACATATTCTACGAATAGATTATATTAAATTTATATGGTTAGGGTTCTGCATTTCTATTAATTTTGAAAAAAATAGATGTTTTGCACTGCGTGTACTGGCAAACTCAATGCATTGTCAATGCCCATGAGTAATCTTCATACAGAAAAAGTTAAATATATCTAAAACCAAACCACCTAGACACAAACCGATTGGAACACATATAGAAAACATATTCACCGAATAGATTATATTAAATTAATAAGGTTACGGTTCTGTATTTCTATGAATTTCGAATAAAATAGACGTTTTCAACGGTGCATACCGGCAAACTCAATGGCACTGTGCAGTCGTTCTGCAGGCAATGTGCGTGCGCACACACAATGTTGATAAACATTGAAATAGGTCTATAAGCCAGCTGTGCCTGGTCGTTATTGACTCCAGACCCACTCGGACGCTCAATTTTGTATTATGCTAAGAAATATTTTGCTTCTTAGATTAAGAATTTATGGGCTCATTTCTTATCCAGCCTTTCTCCACTTTTTCTAATGAGTTGTTCTTCACCCTTACTCTGGGCAGGAGTGAATCTTTTATTTAGGTACTTAGCATATATAAGTGGCATTGGTCATAGTATAAATATACTGATTACATTTACCCGAAACTTCCTATAGTAAAGGTAGGCTACCTAGCAAACAGAAGTTGTAGTAGTATAAATACACTAGCATCTCATAGTCATGCATGTAGATTCTCAAGGTTATTTATATGCTTACTGAAAACCAAATGATGTGATGATGTGTTTGCATAGAATCTAAACCACCAATTGCCAATATATATTTTTTAAATGGGGGAAGGAGCCTGGAAAGGGAAAAGAAAAATAGGTATGGGGAAGAGGACAAGCCCTGGACAGATCCAAGCACCTCTAGCTGTCTAGGCATGCAATCAAATAAAAATAACGGAATTTGTCTGCCTCCAATGGCAAGCCAGATTTCTCTACCGGGCCGGTGTTCTAGTCTTTTCTTTTTTTTTGAGTTTTACGACCTGGCAACATCTAAGGTGATATTAGGACTGGTGACTAATAACAGTGCACACTGATATCGACTTCATACTGCTGCCCCATTGGAAGTCCAGGGTGCCAGCATCATGACCCGATATTCCACTCAGTCACATTATGCTGATACTGAGCTAACCAGTCTTGTCCTATCCTAGTAATGCTAAACACAAGACTAGGTAGCAACAAGTATCAATTTTGCAAGTCATTGGTTTGATTCGACCAGGAATTGAACTTCCAACCGACCAGGAATCGAACTCCCTACCTTCCACACGGGAAGTTTGCGCTCTACCAATTGGACCACCGCGTCCGGTGTGTTTTATTGTGTCTGCTAGGTGTGCCAGGACCTTGTGCCAACATGTCGCACTGCTTGCTCAGCCCAGCCCTGTCTTCTTCTGTTTTTGTGTGTGTTTTTTTTTGTCTCACCACTAATCCAGCCAGGGGAGGCCTCATTGATGTGGTGGATTGGAGTCGGTGACAAAGGGATGGGGAACTGCGGACTGTCACGTGACTAATGCATGGCAATGGTGAATCAAGCGGAATACAGCTTGCGCATGGCAAGTAGACATTAGTTTCGGGTACAGTAGTAATTCCAGGGACGCCTGTGATTGGAAAAAACCGCGCCACGTGTGGAATTATCTTTTTTTAAATGCACAAACTATCTTTGTGTCAGTTGACTGTCCACCCCCCCCCCCTCCACCCCACATCCCCACACCCCCACAACCCCACACCCCACCACCACCCGACGGTAGGACACCAGGGCCGCGTTCAGAGTCTGTCTCGGAGATGCCTCGGAGATGGCCGTGACGTCATGCTAGTCTGAACTGCAAAGGCAGTTTGTTGTCTCGAAAATGGCCACCCCCATAGGCGGCGGGCATTTGCAATGGAAAAGATGTGCTGTGATTGGCTAAAACCACTAAATACGGCAGCCATTTTCGAGGCACTTTTCATCTCCAGTCTGAAAAGGGAGGCGTCTCTGAGACGTCGCCGAGACGCACCCTGAACAGAAATAAGCCAAAAAGCATCGCCGAGACGTCGCCGAGGCGCCTCCGAGACGGACCCTGAACGCGGCCCTGCTATGCATTGGTCTGGATGCAGAAGTTTCCACTGAAGACGGGTGCGACTGTAAACATAGCCTGCATCAAGATTATTATGAACACACCTGCATTAAAGGTGCATAGTCCGATGTTTTGAGTTTCTGCAATTTTCTTAGATAAATATAGTAGGTCAATTGTTATAAATTGACTTAACTTTAATTTGAAATAACTTTTATTTGTTAATGGCTAAGTTTGGAGATATTTGAAATGAAGGCATGCTAAATTTATTCTGGCAAGCAGATCACAATTCTGATACCATATAATTCAGCAGTAACATATTCTGTTACATTGGTTTAGTATCCTCTTTTACTAAGTTATAGACCTATTTCAATGTTTAGAAACATCATGTATGCGCGCGCAGCTCGGCTGCAAAACGAAGGCACACTGCCACTGAGTTTGCCGGTTCGCACAGTACAAAACGTCAGTTTTAGTCAAAATTAATAAAAATCCCGAACCATAACCTTATAAATTCAATATAATCATTTTGTTAAGCATGTTTTCTATATATGTTACAAGCGGTTTGTGTCTAGGTCGTGTGGTTTTAGAGATATTAAATCTTTTCTGTAAGAAGATTGCTCACGGCCATTGACAATGCATTGAGTTTGCCGGGACGCGCAGTGCAAAACGTCAGTTTTACTCAGAATTAATAGAAATCCAGAACCCTAACCTTATTAATGTAATATAATCTTGTGTTAAACATGTTTTCTATGTGTATTTCAACCAGTTTGTTTCTAGGTGGTGTGGTTTTAGAGATATTTAACTTTTACTGTATGAAGATTGCTCATGGCCATTGACAATTCATTGAGTTTGCCGGTACGCGCAGGGCAAAACCATCAGTTTTAGTCAAAATTAATAGAAATCCAGAACCCTAACCCTATAAATTTAATATAATCTTTTTGTTAAACATGTTTTGTATATGGGTTCCAAGCGGGTTGTGTCTAGGTCGTGTGGTTTTAGAGATATTACATTTTTTCTGTAAGAAGATTGCTCATAGTCATTGAGTTTGCAGTGTGACAGGATGTTGTCCTGCAGCCAAGCAGCGTGTGCAATGACCTAAATACACGTGCTGACGTTATATGAAATTGGTCAATAGCGACACATGCTTAAGATTGCATAGTCCGATTGCTTTGAGGTGCTCCTATTTTCTGAGATAAGTATATTAAATTGATTGTTATGATCAACCTTCCATTTGAAGTGCCATTTATTTAAAATTATTAACTTTTGAGATATTTGAGGTGTAAACATGCAAATTAATTTTGGCAAGCATACCAAAACGCTGACACCATAGGCTTCTGCAGTAACATATTCTATGAACTTGACTGAGTATTCCCTTCTAGGTGGCAACAAATGCTTAATAAGTGCACCAGTATCTAAGTTAGAAATGTAGAAACAAATCTCGATAATCGTTTTTGTATTGAAAATGCGATGCTTCATCGAATTATGCAGCTTTAATACGTGCAATAGTATCTAAGATAGATATGTAATGGGGCTGTCACACTACGACGTAACGACGTCAACGCAGGGAGAACGTGAAGAACGTTGAACTTCTCGGCGTAGTATGCAAATTCGGGCAGAAGTTGAACGTGGATGCACCGTAGTGGACGAGAGCGTAACGTTGGTAAAGCGTAGTGATACCGTCAATCCCCGAGAGAGGACAACGTCACTACGTTCACGGAACGTTATGAACGTTATTCCATCGCCAGAAGAACGCTACATGACGTTAGCTATGTCATGAGACGTTGAACGTACGTTGAACCCACGTTCTCGTGACGTTCTCCTGACGTTCTCCTGACGTTCTCCTGACGTTCTCCTGACTTTCCCATTAAGCCTCATAGGCTTTTGCACTTGGTTTAATGTGGGTCAACGTAGTGGAACGTAGTGGAACGTAGTTGAACGTAGTGAGCAGCGTTGAAATAACGTCCATTTAACGTCATTGACGTTCACTGAACGTGAACAGAACGTATGGCGAACGTAAACCCTTACGTTTGACCTACGTCGAAAGTTTTGAACATGTCCAAAACCTTGACGTAACTCGACGTAACACGACGTAATGTGACGTAGCTCGACGTCATTCTAACGTCATTCTGACGTCATCATGACGTAACCCAACGTCATGACGAAAAATGCCCATGTTAGGCTCACGTTGGCTCGTTACGTCGTAGTGTGACAGGGGTATAAGATCCACTCTAAGTAAGTGGTAGCAACAATGATAATAAAGACAACTCACAAGAACACCAGCAACGACGATCTCAACAACGATGATGACAACAATGACGATGACCACAATCAAGACAACAAATACAACACCATTACTAACACTGCCGATGGCACTGAAGACATTACAGTTGCATAGTCTGATGGCATTGGAATCTTTTCTTTTTTTAAATATAAATATATCCAATTGATCGTTATAACCCACTAATCATTATTCCAGAGCCATTTTGATGAAACATGGCTAGTTTTGAAGCAATTTAAGCTGAAAGAACTCAAAATACTTTCGACAAGCTTTCCAAAAGTCCTCTAGATATGACCCATATTGACATCTCGCGATGGTCACATGGTGTGGGCTGACCTACTAAAGGCTAGGTAGTCTGGTCTCCTACTATTTCTACTTGCCACACACACACAATGTGTCCAGTGATTATGAGGGTGGGGGGGGGGGGGGGGGGCAGTTAACTGCATTGGGTGCATATTGAATTAGCACATTCCCTGTGGGGACTTCCACCATATGTCCGGGAACCTGACCAAAGCCATATAAGGCACTGGGAATGAGGGCAAGACTATTCAGGTCACAAGATTGACCTAATTGGCCTAATTGGTTAATGACTTCCATGTCTAATGGCTTTCTCAAAATAGGTATCAAGGGAAATGAGATAGTAAATCCACTGATTATTCTGCTTATTCTGTCCCAAATCACTAGTTAATGCACTAATATCGAAGTTGGATATATAGAATCAAATGTAAGTAAATTCTTTGGTTTTGAAATGTAACTATTTTATCGGACCATGCAACTTTAACAACAACAATGACTACAACAATGAGAACGACGAGCTCAGCAATGATGAGAACTAGAATGACAATAACAACAACAACAATGACAATAACTACAACAATGACAACAACATGGATGACAATGTTGACAACAAGAACAACAGACCCAACAGCAATAACGCCACAACAATGATGAGAATGACAATGACAATGATCACAATGACATCATGCAATAATGATAACAATGACAATGATAACATATACAACATTGATGACAATGACAAAAACGATGACATCAATGGAAAGCGAAGACAGCGACGAAAGCGATGATAGCGATGACAACGCAACAACAATGACAACAACAACAATGACAACAACAATGGTGACAATAAGGACGAGAACAACGACAATAATGATGACACAGCGGTAGCAACAACGACAATGACGCAACGACAGGAACAACGACAATGATGGCAACAATGATGAGAACGACAACAATGGCGACCATACTGATGACGACAACAACGACAACAAGAACCACAATAATGTCAACAACAATGACAGCAACAGTTACTGTAACAATGGTAGGAAGATCATCAACAAAAACAAAGCATTTTCAAGTGGCACTAAGCTTGGGAATTGAGACTAGTGACACTAACAGTCGAGTGCACCGATAACCGGCGCCTAAGGGCATCCATCCGTGACTAACACGCGCATGCCCGCCGTGCACGGGTGTGGGAGGAGGTCGGGTGGGGGGGGGGGGGGAATTACTTTGTGGGTTGCTTGCACGAGGGACACGTGCAGAGGGCACGATAACGAGGCGTGCGTGATACGTCATCCGAGCCTGCGTGATACGTCATCCGAACGTGAGTTACATGACAGTGTGTCAATCCAAAAGACAGTGAAGAGAGTGTGTGGGTGGGTGGGTGGGTGGGTTAGGTAGCGA
This sequence comes from Branchipolynoe longqiensis, assembly GCA_030323885.1. Classification (NCBI taxonomy): domain Eukaryota; kingdom Metazoa; phylum Annelida; class Polychaeta; order Phyllodocida; family Polynoidae; genus Branchipolynoe; species Branchipolynoe longqiensis. The sequence continues at coordinate 69,984,226 of CM059190.1, read as the reverse complement.
GTTGGTTAGTGGGTGGGGAAAAGGATAAGTGAAAAAGTACAGAAGGGAGGTGAGTGACCTTGCTGAGTAGAGCGCCACCTGTGGTGCCACCATCACGATCCGCCCGGGTAGCTCGGCACCTGAAGGTCAAACGCGCCAGTCACGTGGTTGCCGCCTGAGCTGCAACTTGTTTGTTTGTTGTTTTACTCCCTAGCAACATATATAGGACATTATAATCAGGAGAGGACACCCACAATTGTATGACTTCAGGGCTCCATCGACCTCCATATGTGTTCTTTTTTTACCATAAGGAGTTGGCATTAGAGGCCCAATAGGGCCTAGATCAGTCAGAAGATGTTGTTTGTTTGTTGTTGTTTTACGTCCTAGCAACATCTAAGGTCATATAAGGACGGGAAGAGGAACTGTAAGTTAATCTGTAAGGACCACTACCAACTTGTGACAAATAGTGTGCACTGCTGGTGACTTTTAGTCTTATAAGTTATAGTGCTGCCCCAACTGGGAGTCCAGGCCACCGTGACACGATGTCCCACTCAGTCATATTATCCTGATACTGAGCTAACCATTCCTTTCCTGTCCTAGGAATGATGAGTGCCAGGCTAGGTGGTGACAAGTATCAATTTTTTAGATAATTGGTTTGACTTTGACAGCCATTGCATCCGGTGCTATATATATATATAATATTATATAATTGTATATTTTCTATATACAGTATATGAATAATATTTCATATATTTAATACATGTCATATATTCCATATATTTCATATATTCCATCTATTCCATATATTCCATCTATTCCATCTATTCCATATATTCCATACATTCCATTTATTCCATAGATTGCATATATTCCATCTATTCCATATATTCCATCTATTCTATATATTCCATCTGTTCCATCTATTCCACATATTCCATATAGTTCATATATTTCATATATGAACTATATTTCATATATGAACTATAGTTCATATATTCTGTATTTGATATGCTCTTATATTTGATGTATTCGATGTGTTCGATGTATTCAACGTATTTGACGTATTTGACGTATTCGACGTATTCGACATATTCAACGTATTCAACGTATTCTACGTATTCGACGTATTTGATGTATTTGACATATTCTACATATTCAACATTTGACATATTTGACATATTTGACATATTTGACATATTCGACATATCCCCCCCACCCCCACCTTCACCTCCACCCCCGTGCACCATGCAGGTGTAGGACGTTCAAAACACTACCCCGTTCAGAACACTACGGTAGTGTTTTGAACCTAGGTTCAAAACACTACCATAGTATTTTGAGCTTAGGTTCAAAACACTACCGTTAAGTTCAAAACACTACCCCTACGTACATTGAAAACACTACCCAAGTTCAAAACACATGACATGGCAGTAGCATGATGTCTTGGTAAAAGTTTGGCGTGGGTCATCATATGACCTTAGATGTAGCTAGGGTGTAAAATAACAAAGCAACCGTTTGCCTAGTGTTCGCATAACGTTATTCCAGCGATGTCGACGTGCTTCTGACGTCGCCATAATATTGGAACACGCGCGTAACGCTTCCCGACGTCTCGCTACAAAGTAACACATGTCGAGCGTGTTGGAGAGAAACGTCCGAGTGTTTGTTGTTGTTGTTTTGGGGAGTTTTCAGTTGCATTGGTGCGCTGAAGGCTGCAAAGCTGCAGCACTGAATGGGCCTAAAGCAGTCCCATGTGGTCGGGAGTTGGCTTCCGGTGTGTAGTGATCAGAGGAATTGAGGGGTAGAGGGGAGGGGGGGAGGAAGGAAAAAGGCAGCCTAAGAGTCCGACCACAGTCCTCTGAGAGGGCTGGGGGAGGCTGGGTGGTTGGTGTAGTTTTACACCCCAGTAAGACCCTAGGCCATACCAGGATGTGCACCGACTTGTAACAGCGCACACGTCCGAGTGGGACTGCACCATAACGTAGCCTAATGTATCCATGAGTGTGCACTGTCACAAGTCGGTGCCCGCCCTAATAAATAGTAATATGACCTTAGATGTTGCTAGGACATAAAACAACAATCAACAACAACAACAACCCCTACTGCCCCACCTTACTGCATACTGCATCACGCTACTAGAAATGAAACTGAATATGCAGCATTTATAACATTTCTTTTAGAGTAGTGTTTTGAACTTAGGGGTAGTGTTTTGAACTTAATGATAGTGTTTTGAGCGTGGCCACAGTAGTGTTTTGAACCTACCTTCAACTAGGTTCAAAACACTACGGTAGTGTTTTGAACCTAGGTTCAAAACACTACGGTAGTGTTTTGAACCTAGGTTCAAAACACTACCGTAGTGTTTTTGTGGGGTAGTGTTTTCAACTTACTACACCGGCTCGTCGATTACCCCCTCCCCCCTCCCTACCTCCTCCCGTGTCACAAAATTTATGTAATTAGGTCAGCGTTCCCAGAGATGCTCTCGGGCAGACGACAGACAGGCCGAGGACCCGACACGGACAGACCTGCCGACTCCGTGGCGCAACGGTAGCGCGTCTGACTCCAGATCAGAAGGTTGCGTGTTCAAATCACGTCGGGGTCAGGTATGTTTTTAGTTCATGTGATCGTTTTTTGTCTTTCTCTATGTTAGAGTCTGTGATGTATATAAATGCAAATGACAGCCATTTATCCGTTATCATTGGAAATGAATATAAATATTTGGGTCTATATTTCGTTTCTTTTATGTTCCATTTCATGTCATTTGTTTATAAGGGGATGTGGGAAGACAACCATTAATGTTTACACTGTTCCTACAATCACATATTCACCTATTTTATATGTTCTGTATTTTATTACCCTAAGGCTAAACAAAAATTTGGTCACATAAAAAAATATAATTGTTTAGCATCCATCCATTTCAATTTGTCTAGGTTGGGTGGAAGGTTGTTTTTTTTTAATTAAAATTTAGAATGGTGGTGTACAGGAAGAAGAAAACTAACTATAGAAGGAGTGCACGTGACGTCATCACTCAGCGGTTAGCCATCTTGGATTACACTTAATACCACCTATGGCGCCCCCTGTCTTATACCAAGAACACTACGTCCACCACTGGGCCTACCTGTAGTCAGGGCTACTGAAGTATGTGGCACCACCTAGCAGGTACTGCCTGAACCTGTCTAATTCTTTGACAGAGCATCCAGTGTCAACAAACTGCTCTTATGAGGCTACATGATTAATCAAATACTTCCCTCCATCAAAAAACCCTTTTCCCCCAGCTTTTGAGGGAAAACTGCTCAAAACAGTGGCAAATAAACCAACAAGTCGGTAAATAAACACAATGTAAGCACTTCCAAGCCTTTCATATGTAATCCAATATGGCCACCGGAAGTTGTCGCGTGACGTCATTACACCCCCTCTATGGTATCCATGGTCAAAAGGCATGATATGGAGGTATAGAAGGTATCCATGGTCAAAAGGCATGATATGGAGGTATAGAAGACCAGAGACATTTTCTAGCTAGAAATTGAACAAGATGTTAAAATGGCTATAAAATCGTCACAATGAAGTTTGTCGGTTATTCCGCAATCATTATACCGGTAATAGGTGGGAAAGCATTGCTTTAAGTTTTAATATTTTCTTTGAAGCTTTTTTGAAAAATAAATATTTTGAGGTTTGGGGTATTTCTCAGGTCTGGTGGGGACGCTAAGCAACTTTGTTTTTTTATCTGACCTTCCTGTCAAGAGTTTAATTTATGTCTGTATACTGTGTATGGAAATTGTGAATAAATGTCTTAAATGTCTTTCTTATTTGAAGGAGATCAATATTATTATTAAACAATAGAAATTCCTTCAGGGCGTAGGCGTAGCTACATTGCCACTCTCTAAATTAGGCCCACGTGCAAACAATTTCTCTCAGCGTCATATTTGTTCCACACTAAATCTTGCACCTTTGGGTTTTTGTCCTTACCATTTTTTAATTTCCTACAAGCATGTGAGAACAAATTCTGTCGTTAGGCCTACAACTTTTTAATATCTTTTATAGTATGCATTTTTTTATTTTGTGCTTGCAATTTTGTTTCTTTACTGTAAGCACGTGTCAGCAATTTTGTGTTCACACATTTTTTTAATTTCTGGCTACGCTCCTGTCATTAGACATTACACCACTATAGGCTTCAGCAGTAACAGGTTCTATTAAATTGGCTTAATATTCCCTTCTAGTCAACAATAAATTTATTTTAATGTACCCCTAACTACACGCAGTTGTATCTATAAGTTGGATAAGTAGGCAGTAATTGCTTGGGTTTTGAAAATGTGACGCTTTCATCGGACTGTACAACGTTAATATGACTAAATGGGATATCCTGTTAGAACTTAGAGCACCATTGTATCACATTGGCGCAGCACTATCAAACCAGTGAGCGCACGTTGCCACTTTATAACCTCGGCTGTTGTTAGGACATTAAACCAAAATCACTCACTAGAGCCAGTCAGTGTTCAAGGGTCGCTTATGAACCACACAAAGGATTAGTTTGATCTCAAAGTAACCCTAAAGGTTGTCTGTGACATCAGCTCAAATTTTTGTTAGACTTTTTATTCTTTAAGCCGATTGTTCCTTTAGTAAAGAACGTCCTGGTGGTTGCAATATTCCGCGGGCACATGAGCCGGCGATTCCTTTGTCAAATATGCACTTTGACCTTGGAATAATGAGCAGCGGTGATCACCTGCAAGTGCTCAAGGTCATTGCTGGAGAATCACCAAGGTTACTGCCAACCGTAGTGCCGTGTGATTTTGTCCCCAATTTGTTTGGATTTCTTTTTGTAAATCGTAGCCTTTGGTTTCCCTTTTTAAAATGAGAACAGAGCTTCTCTTTATAAAAGCCTGTTATGTTTCCACCAAGTAAGATAGTTAATTTAGTTAATTTAGTTTCTATATAATAATATTATATTATATAATTCACTTATATATAGTCTCTTTGAGCATTAGTCTAGGCTTTAATCATTTTATTTAACTTAAACAATGCATATCTTTTCGTTGGGTACTCTTCTGTAATTTATGTAATTTCATCACTTCGATTTAATCCTATGTTTTCTTCCTAAAAAAGAATATTGCATATCGTTTCGCTGGATACTCTTCTGTAATTTATTTAATTGCATCGTTTTAATTTATCCTGTTTTTTTTGTCTTTAAAAAGAATTTTCACATAACTGTTCATTGGATTCTCTGATGCGCCTTGTTTTACTTTATCATTTTAATTGTTAAGTTCCCCCTTTGTTTAGATCTCGTCTTTAGACATAGTAAGCTTTTATCATGCTCTTTTTAGTGAATTTCTTTTTAGATATCTTTAGGCTTTCCTTTTGTGAGCAGTTGGCATTTTACAACCTAAATGCAACGTCCTAACTCAAACAGTTTTCCCAAACAAGGCTTTTGACCTTTAATATGAAGGTCAATTGCTCAATGCACACAGGTACGCAACCTGGTACGATGGCATTGCTTAATTAGTGTATCACCATGGATACCACATTACTTCAAAATGCCATTAATTAGATGTGTGTTCTCATAACACAGAAACATCGACATCATGCCTGAGTAGAACATGAGACAAGATGGCCAAATGAGTTGAGCACCCGTCGGGTGGCAAGGAGCAGTGGAATGAGAAGACCATTTGTCTACGATTGAAATATATCTTGCTTAATCAACTAATATAAACAAAATAAATTTGATGTCCCTCAGCCACATAAAAAAACAATTTGTTAGTATCCATCCTTTAACATTTTCCCAGATCGGGCGGGAGGTTTTTATTTGTATTTAGTTTCTTGCGTGTAGAATGGTGGTGTACAGGAAGAAGAAAACTAACCATGGTATCCATGGTCAGAAAGCATGATAGGAAGGTAGAGAAGACCATAGACACTTTCTAGCTAGAAATTGAAAATGAAAACATTCAAATTACTATAAAATCATCAGGATGAAGTTGGTCGGTCATTGCACAATCATTGTAATAAATAGGTGGGAATTTGTTGTTTTGAGTTTTAATATTTTATTTGAAGGGTGTTTTGAAAAGATTATATATGTATATTTGGATGTCGGGAGCATTTCTCAGGTCGGGCGGGGATGCTAAACAATTTTTAATTGTTTTAATCTGGCCTTATACTGGCATCACTATACCTCATAGTCATAGTTACTCCCACAGAGCCTGTCTGTGACAGAGCTGCTAAACAACCTCATACAAAAAGTGTCAGAAGGCTGGATTATTTAAATAACCACATGATTTTGCAATCCAATGTGCTAAATATATTGTTCAAATACTTATCTATCACAGCTCGCTACTTTTGGTGTGAATAATTCATGAATTCATGTAAATTAATATCCTTTAAGTCATTTTGGTTTTCTTAAGCCGTGTTCACACCCACACCTTTAGGCCGAACTAGATAAGGCGAACTAGAGGAGGCGAACTAGTGTCGTGTCCACACACGGAGCAGTTTAAGGCGGAAATCGATATCTGCGCATGAGCAAGTCCATACTAACCAGCGCCAGTTTTGGTTAGTCGACGTCGCCACGAGAGAGTGTGGGTTCGACCTAGATATGTATGGACTGAATCGTATTGGTTTGGAATGGTCAAAACTTCTGCTGGGCATCGAAAACCTTAAAATAAATCATGAAAAAAATATATGTGCACCTCTAGCAGGTTCATAGACCAAATTATATTATATAGTGTGACGTGCTTAATCCACCTCAAGTAAACCGCTACTGTCCACACAGGCTAGGTGGGCCGACTTAAGCTAGTTCGGTTCATATAAGCTACCTCGCGACGCGGTTTACTTGAAGCAAACTAGATGAGGCGACTTAGTCTTAAGTGGCCTCAGCGTAGTGTCCACACGACCAATTTGAGTCGAACTAAAGGAGGCGAATTAGTTAAGCCGACTTAACTCGCCCGTGTAAACAGGGCTTTACATTCCCTCTGAATTCCTCCAATAGAACCAGATCCTCCACAGCTTGTTTATAGTTGATTCATACCAGGCCAGTTTTTGCTCGGATTTAGGCTGGGTTGTCACTCACCCCTACGTTGGATATAATAGAGGGCAATCCTTTATCTAAACACCTCATTGGAAGATCACTAATAAAAACTGCCAACCATCAGTGCGCGCTGTCACAATCCGGCAGCCGACCCGAGATGACCTGGGACATTGTTAGGACGTAAAACCCATAGGGTGAATCACAACATAGTCTAAATACGAGTGAAAACTGCTTTAGTATGGAACAAAAAGTGGAGTTCTTGGTTCCAGTATCGAATGGCTACCTATATTGGCACAGAGTTGGTGAAACAGGAGAGAATGCAAAAAGACAAGATGGCAAGCACACACTTGTCCCCTTGTCACGAATCAAATTACATGTTTTATTATATTTTTCAAATCAAGGGTAGCGGGTAAATATGAAAATGTATGTTACAAATATTTGTTGTTTCTTAAATTAAGAATGTATGTGCTGATTTCATTTACTCAGCCTCTAGCCACTTTTTCTAATGGGTTGTTCTTCACCCTTAAGCCGTGTTCACACGGGAAAAGTTTAAAGCGATTTAGACAAGGCGAATAATATGAATCGATTTAGAGGCCCGTTCACACGGACCGAGTTTGAAAGTGTTTCGCATTCACACGGGCAGTGCTTGAGTCGGTTTAAGGCGGAAGTGGATATCTGCGCATGAGTGTGGGTTCGACCTAGATATGTATAGACTGAATCATATTGTTTTGGAACCGTAAAAACTTCTGCTGGGCAGTGAACGCCTATAAATAAATGATGAAAAAAACATCTGTGCACCTCTATCCGGTTCATAGACCAAATTATATAATATACTCTTTTGATCGACCGGAAAGTCAACAAACTAAGGTCTCGACTGCGCATGCATGTGACGTCCTTAATCCGCCTCAAGTAAGTCGGTAGCGTTCACATGGGCGATATAAGTCGAATCATAAAATTTGGTTCATATAAACCACCTACATAGGTGGTTTATAAAATCTGAATTATATGATTCGAATCAGCCCTAAACTGCCTCAGCCGGGTGTTCACACGCCAAATGTGAGCCGAACTAGGCAAGGCGATTTATATGAATCGAATTAACTGCCCCGTGTGAACACGGCTCTGCCTATGGGTGAATCTTTTAACTATGTAAAGCACAATGTATGGGTGTGGGTGTAAAATTGCACTAAGTATGACAGGTGGCAAGTGTGAGGGTAGGTCTACATTGCGAGTTTGTTAATATGGTTTGCAACAAAATCGAGAGGAATGTGTATTGGAGGTCAAAAAAGAAAGAAGGAAGATTTGACAGCTTGTTTGCAGGAGCATTGACTGGAGTAGGAGTAGATAGAGAGATACTGGGTTGTTTGTAACCTTACGATGGTTACCGGTTGCAGAACTGCAACATTATAGAGAGGCTCCGATAAATCGGCCCAATCTTTGGTTGAAGAATAATATTCTGGTGGGACGGTTGTAGAACCTTGGGGATGTCTTTACAACGATTAAACAACGAGTCGTTGGGGCGTTCCAGAATCTCCGATGCGGCAGTAGCACACACAGCACTTGTATCCAGCAGACAGCAGCAAGGGTTTCCGAGGAAGGGCGGGTAAAGATGGGTCCAGCGGTTCCAGCAATGAGAACAAAGCTGCAGTTTCGATTGTTTGTCAGCAGTAAAAGTTTTTATTAAATTGAGTTTGCACTCCCTTCCAAGTTCCATGAAGAAGTGAATGCTTAATAAGTAAGTGCACGAGTTTCTAAGTTCGATGTGTGGAATGCAATCTGAAGAATTGCTTTGGCTTAGAAAAGTTTATCCTGTTATCGGGTTTGGCAGTTTTAACCCGTTCTACCCACCATCCTCTACTCGCTCTCCCCCCTCCTCTCTCTCTCTCTCCCTCTCTCTCTCTCTCTGCCCCACCTCTCGCTCTCTCTCTGTCTCTTTCTCTCCCTGTCTCCCTCCCTGTCCCTCTCCCAATCTCCACCACAACACCTCCAGTCTGATGCGGTGTCAGGTTTATTATCACAGCAGGATCTGTCAGCTGGTCTGAGCATCCAGATCACGTGGCTTTGTAACAAATCACCGATCCTCTGAATTTATTCTATTTGCTTTCAGGACCAGATGGGTTGGCCGAATGAGTTGAGCGTCCGTCTCCCGTTTTGGTAGATCGTGGGCTTCATGTTCGAACACGGGTCGAATCAAACCAATGACTTAAAAATTGGTACCTGTCGCTTCATAGCCAGGTGCTTGGCATTATTAGGATAAGGCAAGGACTGGTTGGCTCACTGTCAGGATAATGTGATTAAGTGGGATATCAGGTCATGGTGGTGGCAGCCTTGTCTGCCAGTGGCGCAGCACTATAATGTCACCATTAAGACTGCACTGTCCCAAGTTGGTACCCATCCTGATACGACCTTAGATGTTGCCAGGCGTAAATCTCCAACAACCAACCAATCTCATTTGAAGAATCCCGTTTATAAAAGTAAAGTTCTCAATACATTTCGGTCAAGGATACCATCATGAATAAGCCTTGTTTGTAGTAGGATCGTTCAGAGAAACTGTGTACCACATTTGTGACATGAAACCCAAAGTGAAAACATCCCAAATATTACTAGAAAACATTCCAAATAATGCCAGAATCCATATTTATAGGAAGGCTTATATATTGTGCATATGTCAGAGTTGAATTCTATTTTCACTTTTTAATTTTGATCTTATACAAATTGAGAAAGCCATTAAAATACCATGTAACATCCATCCATAACATGATAGAGCACACATCCATAACATCATTTAATACTACACACAATAAGTTCAAAGAAGAGTTTTTGTATTACAGTAAAGAAAAGAGGTTGAAAAATCCCACTTAGGTATATCTGTATGGTATCAATATCCAAATGTTATAACCATATTTTAGATACATTATTATGGGATACATTGAATAGATGTAGCATTGCTGACATAGTTAACACACAGAGTCAACAATAACTATTTAACTTACTACCCCTTCCCCCCCTAAAAAAAGGCAAAATCATTTAACAATGTAACGTAGAAACCAAATATGTGAGACAGTTTCTATATAAGACCGACTTAGCGAAAGGGATATAAAACTAGTAAAGGCTACATAGTCCGATAAAAGCATAAACTTTTTTTTCTAAACCAAAACCTTTATCTAGATTTGATTCTCCACATCTAACTAAAGCCCCGTTCACACTGGCAAGTTAAAACGCTTCATCTAAATCGCCTTGCCTAGTTCGCCTCACATTCGCCGTGTGGACGCTACGCTGAAGCGATATAGGGCTGAATCGATTCATCTAGATCGCTTCATCTATACCACCTCGCGTGGTAGTATAGATGAAGCGATTTAGCTTAAATCGGCCCAACTAGCTTGTGTGGACGGTAGCGGTTTACTTGAAGCAGATTAAGCACGTCACACTATATAATATATTTTGGTCTATGAACCGGCTAGAGGTGCACAGATATTTTTTTCATCATTTATTTTTAGGGTTTCACTGCCCAGCAGAAGTTTTGACCGTCCCAAAACAATACGATTCAGTTAATACATATCTAGGTCGAACCCACACTCTCTCATGGTAACATCAACGAACCAAAACTGGCGCTGGTTAGTATGGACTTGCTCATGCGCAGATATCGATTTCCGGCTTAAACCGCCCCAAACACTGGATGTGTGGATACGACAAATGTGAGGCGAACAAGGCAAGGCGATTCAGATGAAGCGTTTTAACTCGCCAGTGTGAACGGGGCTTTAGATACTGGTGCACTTATTAAACATTTGGTGCCGCATAGAATGGAACAACAAAGAAGTTCTCAGAAAAATTAAAAAATAAGAAACGCTTGTTTGCCACTATACAGACAAAGAAACTTATTTATTTTGGCCACATCATTCGTCAGAGTTCAATATACCGTACATTGTTGGAAGGGAAGGTGAATGGCAGCAGAGGGAGAGGGAGACCAAGAACATTATGGTTTACAAATATTTCACAGTGGACAGGCTTGAATTATTCACAGTCTATCAGAACAGCACACCATCGGGACAAGTGGAGAACCATTGCATCCAACCCTCGACTAGAGGACGGAACTATTGATTGATTGAGAGAATGGAATACTGAGTCAATTCAATAGAAGCTGTTACTGCTGAAACCTATGCTGTCAGAATTAGGATGTGCACGCCAACATTAATTTGGCATGTTTGCACTTCAAATACCTCCAAAGCTAGTCATTTTGGAATCTTTGTACTTCAAATATCTCCAAAGCTTCCCGTATGAGTCTGTATTTGCCTGTTTCAAAGCGCATCTACCCGCCAGCGAAGCCACTTGTTCGCGTCCAACCCAGCAAAAAATAGAATTAGATAGCAAAACACAAATAAGAAGTGTAGTATTATGTGTAGGGGTGAATCTTTTATCTGCTGGTCATCAGGCGTCTGGGGGACCGACAGTCTTGGAGGTGAAACCCGGTGTCAATCCAAGCATATTAAAGTAATTGAACACCAGGGAAGAGCAGATGGTGGACATACTGCTTCCGCTTGACCTCATTTAGGCGACATCCGGCTTGATCTAGGTTGTAGCAGCAGCGTGTGCCTCGTTCTGTGCATGGTGGGGGTTCATTCTGTACCATCGAAATAGCGAAATAGCGAATGGTAGACAGGAAGTGTGAACACTTATTTGTCTCTCATTTTTGCTTGAGTGCAAGTAAATATGCAACACAAGGAATAATTAGTAGCATGTGGTGAATAAGGGGTCAAATTTCCCTGGATCATCAGCCAATGCTTTTTCTAATCTGTTCTTGAATGAATTTATTGACTCGGCATCAATAACATTCTGTGGGAGACTGTTCCATATATTTATGATCCTGTTTGAGAAACTGTGTTGCCTTAACTTTGAAATGGCTCTGGGTTTTACTAGTTTGAGAGTATGGCCCTGACTGCCTTCTCTTTTATTCAAGGTGAAAAATTGGTTCATATCTATTTTATCAAAACCTTTCATAATATTTAATACTTCAATTACGTCACTTCTTTTCCTTCTGTAGGAAAGGGTAGGAAGTTTCAATTCTCTAAGCTGTTGTTCATAGGGTAAGTCCTTTATAACTGCAACTGATAATGTTGTGGCATTATTTTGCGATTACATTCACAAACATGATTGTATGTGTAATAGTCTGCACTCCCCTCTCAGGCAAGGAGCAACACAGACAGGCAAAGGGTTGTGACATCAGGGAGTCTAGGTGGTGTAATGGGTAACACACTGGCCAGGAATGCAAGAGATGTGGGTTCGATTCCCGCTCTAGGGGCAATTTTTCGCATGGTCACCCCCCACCCCCATGGCATGAGGTTGAAAGCAAGAGTCCATATTCGCTCAAATAAACGATTTCCATTCCCTTCTGAAGGGAGAAAGACCATTGTGTTTGCGAGCAGTTTAAAGCGCATGCTTTCACTTTAAGAGAAAGGTATGTAGGTGATTTCCACCAGCAAACATCCTTCTGATAGAAGTCCCGTGTGATATGGCCATAGATGTTGTCAGGACGTAAAGCTCCCTCAAATAAGCAATCTGATAGATAGAAGTGGAACAACTAATGTTGAGTGCAGCAGCAGGTGCCACGTGCTCTGTGGAAAAGGTTTTCTATGTCATAGAATATTTCCACCACCAACCCATCCTCTTACAGATGTGAAGTTATGGTGTAAGTTGAAACTCACTGTGCAGCACGCTCTGTGGAAAAGGTCTTATACTAGAGTATTTTCACCTCCACCCTGTCATCTCACAAAAGTTGAAAAAGTAATGCCATGTATGTCTCATTTAAAGTTGCATAGGGCGATGGTTTTGAGCTTCTGTCATTTTCTGAGTTAAATATATTAAATTTATTGTTATAGCCTCCCTTACTTTAGTTTGAAGTAACTTTTATTTTAAATGTCTAACTTTTGAGATATTTTAAGTGCAACCATCCACAAATAATTTTGGCAAGCACGCCAAAACTCTGACATCATAGGCTTCTGCAGTATCAGGTTCTATTAAATTGGCCCTGCAGTGTATGCCCTTCTATATGGCGACAACTGCTTAATATGTGCACCAGTATCTAAGTTGGATATGTAGAATCAAATCTGGATAATTGTTTTGGTTTGGAAAATTTGATGTTTTCATCGGACTATGCAGCTTTAATTACTCCCGCAACACTGTCTTCAATAACCCTCTAGTAAGTGTCAGGAAGCTGGGTTATGGATATAAATGGATGAATCTGCAATTTAAAGTGCTAAATACATAGGTCAAATGTGTATATACCATAGGCTAATCTGTTTGGATTGAAGAATTTATTAAATGATGTAGCTTAATAGGCTATACAAGTGGAATCGAGGGCATTCATTAGCCATCATCTTGTTTTATTTCTCTCAACTGTATACAGTAAAACCTCTCTAAAGCGGCTGTCACACATCATCGGATTGGGAGAAATGGACAGAAACCGAACAAAGTACGGTTTGTGTCCGTTCAAGTTTTGAACATGCACAAAACTAGGAACAGATGCCGCCGGATTGACATCTACGGTTCTTGTCTGGTTTGAGTTTGTTTCGACCGTTGGCTGTCCGTTTCATGTCCATTTCATGTCCGTTTCATATCCGTTCGTAGACCCGATGTCACAACACTTTGACACATTTTAATACATTTTGATACTTATCACCACCGGACTAGGCAATTCTGTCCGTTGCTCAATCCGGTGCTGTGTGACATCTGTTTTACCGACCACCTCCACAGATCGACCACTCCACAGATCGACCACTCCACTATATCGATCGCTTTATTTTGGTCCCAAACGATCGCCTATACAATACCATTGTAATGATTTTTTTTAACTCCCTAATCGGACCACCTCCCTAAATGGACCAGTTGAAGTCGGTCTCATGGGCGGTCGATTTAGAGAGGTTTTACTGTATATAAACACTGGATGCTAGAACCAGAAGTTCCATCTCTTATTTACAGTTGATTCATACCAGAATAGTTTTTGCTTGAAATTAGACATAGTTGTCAGTACTGTGGGTACGGGTGAATATTTTATCTATGTCAAATTGATCCGCAATACAAATATTTACAAATGCCTTCTCCCTCATTTCCGTCAATTCCACCTTGTAATAAGTCCAAGCGCCACGATGTGTGGACACCCAGATCAAGTTGCGATGCCAACCAATTTTAGGATGAGGCGGCATTGTTGCAATTAATTGCAACAATGCCGAGGCAATATCGTGTTACCATGACCGACAGATCTAGGTGACCTTTCCAATTAGACCTCCCCCTCCCATTCCGCCCCCGCCCCCTCCCCTCCCCCTCGCCTTCCCATTCTCTCCTCTCCCCCCCCCCGCTCCCACTCCCGCCTCTCCTTGCCACTCCCCCTTCCCCTACCCCCCTCCCGATCCCCACCCCATCACCTCCCCGTTCACTCCCCCTCCCCTCCCCTTCCTCCCACTCCCCTTCCCTCTCCCACTCGTCTTTCCCCTTTCCTACTCCTCCTCCCCCTCACTCCTTTTCCACCTCTCAGTCTCATAGCATCCCATTTCCCTCCCCCTCCCCCTCCTCTTCCACCTCTCCTCCCTTCCCTCCACCCTTTCCCCCTCCTTCTCTTCCTTCACATACCACTCCCCATCCCACCATCTCCACCCCCTCATCGTCCGCACATACCCCTCCCCTATATGCACCCCATCCTCCCTCGCACCTCTCCGCTCTCCCCTTCCTCCCCACCCCCCTCCTCCTCCTCCTCCTCCCCACCATCCCAACTCCCTCCTCCTCCCTCGCATCTCTCCCTCCCACTATCACAACTCCCGCCTCCTCCACACCTCCCCCTCCCCCCTCTCCCTCCCCCTCTCCCTCCCCCTCTCCCTCTCCCTCTCCCTCCCCCTCTCCCTCCCCCTCCCCCCCCTCCCCTATCCCCACTCCATCCTCCTCCCCCGCACCTCTCCCCCCCTCTCCGCTCCCACTCCACCCCCCGCCGCTCTTCCTCCTCCCACCATCCCAACTCCCTCCGCTTCCCTCGGAATTCCCCTACCTCCTCCCCCACAACCCTCCCCTCCCACCCACCACCCACCACCCACCACCCACCACCCACCACCTACCCAGCTCCGCGCACATCCCCCTGCCCGTTTCCTGTTCACTTGACATTGCCATTTCTCTGCTAAGTGCAACTTTATGACCATACAAAAATAAAATAAAATAAATCCACTCAGGAAGGCGACGTTGGAATGGTTCCTAATGGGGTTTCCCGCCTCGCGAACTGCCGCCAGAATTGTGACGTCACGGCGCGTTTACCAACAGTTCGCTGTCATTTCCGGTTTGTTTTCTTTCCTCTCCGTGCCGAATATAATTCCTCCGCTGAACAATGATTATTTTCAGCACTGAGGCCACTGATATTCTATCCATTGTTGACACTGAGATATACAGTAAAAACCTCTCTAACCGACCATCTCCACAGATCGGCCACTCCCCTATGGCAATCGCTTTATTTGGGTCCCAAACGATCACCCATACAATACCACGGTACAGTACAACCCCGTTAAACCAAGCTCGGTTAAACCAAACGATCGGTTAATCCAATCTTTTTTCGGCGGCCCGGCAAAATACTACCATTTATCATATAAAAAAGTTGGTTAAACCAAAGTTGGTTAATCCAAACTATCAGTTAATCCAAACAAAATTGTCAGACCTCAGGCCACTTCCGGTACAGTTAAACCAACTTTTCATGTGGTTATATGGTCATCTGAGACCCCTCCGATTTTTGTATATGATAAATGGTAGTATTTTGAAGGAACCCTAGAAATTTGTTTGAATTACCCGATCATTTGGTTAACCGAGCTTGGTTTAACGGGTTAAACTGTATGTACATAAAAAACAATAATCAAAGTGTCCACATACATTGTATATTACATGTGCAATACACTCTTACTCAAAGTCAAAGTCGAAGCCATAGCTCGGTTAAACCAATGATCGGTTAATCCAAACAAATTTCCAGGGTCCCTTCAAGTTTGGTTTAATGGGGTTACACTGTAATGATTTTTGTTTTAATCCCAAAACCGACCACCTCCTTAATTGGACAATTTAAAATTGGTTCTATCGTCGGTCGATTTAGAGAGGTTTTACTGTACACTTTAAAGTGAGAATGGGTTTACTGAACAACTAAACTATACAAGACAGACTGGAAACATTTACTAAGATAGAACAGGAACTGGATAATGTGACTAATGGGGATGTCACATTAGGACGCATCACGCCAACGTACCCCGACGTATGTGATTTTTGCCAGCTATGTCAGGATATGTTGTTATGCATTACGCGTGCGTTAGGCACTCGTTGGTATACATTAATGTATATTGACGTTCATCAAGTTACGGCATCGCGCGTCAGGGGGTTGGCAAAACTTTTTACTTCTATGCAAAACCTTTGACGGACGACAACATTCGACAATGTGTGGATTCTACGTCAGCCGTACATTATTTATAAGTTAGGTGTACATCGATGTATGTTAGACATACGTTAGACAAATGTTGTTCACTACGTTCCACTACATTGACCTTCATTAAAGGCAGTGGGAATGTACAGTCAGCATACTGACAACGTATGGATAACGTACGTCTAATGTACTTCTAACATATGTTTAGCATTTCTCCAGCGTGTCTTGACGTATGTAAAGTATGAGGCGTAGTTCTGGTGATCAAATAACATATATAATGTTCACCGGCATTCTGCGAACGTACCGTGAGCGTAATTCGATCGTTTTTCGCCCGGCAGCACGTTAGCCATACATTGGTTATACATTGGCCATACGCTATGTATGCGGTATGCATACATCCAACTTTGCCCCCTGCACCAAAAGGTTTTATGCTTCTCGACGTAAAAAAGTGATTTTATGCATTGGCCGTGCGCTTGTGAGCTGCATCGTAATGTTACAGGGCCTGAAGTGGTATATCGGGTCATTGTGCTCACAATCAGATCTCCCAGTGGGACGACACTATGAAGCTACCATG
The DNA here is from genome assembly GCA_030323885.1 of Branchipolynoe longqiensis. NCBI lineage: Eukaryota > Metazoa > Annelida > Polychaeta > Phyllodocida > Polynoidae > Branchipolynoe > Branchipolynoe longqiensis. Next base: position 69,967,249 of record CM059190.1, on the reverse strand, counting down.
AGTGTGCACTGTCACAACTCTGTACCCGTCCTGATATGACCTTAGATGTTGCTAAGATGTAAAAACCCAACAAACAAATAAGAACACGCCCCCACCACGGCGATTGGTGAGTAAAAAGGAACTGATTGGAAAGAGTTTAAACAGGGGGGTGTCTCACATTACCCATCAACCACCTGCGGTGACGAAATATAGGACGCTAGGAGCTGATGGGGTTTGCTGTCCTCCCCTTGCTAAGGGGTTATCCTAAAGTGTTAAAAAAAAATTTGGTGTTTTGGATATACAGTAAAACCTCTCTAAATCGACCGACCTTGGGACCGACTTTAAGTGGTCCATTTAGGGAGGTGGTCTGTTTAGGGAGTTAGAATATAGTTACAATGGTATTTTTGGGACGCAAATAAAGCGATCGATATCGGGGAGTGGTCGATCTGTGGAGGTGGTCGGTTAGAGAGGTTTTCCTGTATATTTATTCCTCTGAACAAAATCTAGTTTTGAGTGTTGGGCAACTCGTCTTTTTGTAGGTACATTAGTTGATTAAGCAGGAGGCATTTCAAACGCAGACGATTGGTCTTCCTCATTCCATTGCTCCTTGCCCTATCCTATTAGCTAGATAGTGACAAGCATCGATTTTTAAGCCATTGGTTTGATTCATGCAGGTTTCAAACCTGGGGTTCGAATCCCACGACCTACCAAAACAGCAGGCGACCTACCAGGCGACCTACCAAGTTGAACGTAGTGGAGGCTAATACACCTGTCACACTATGACGTAACAGGCCAGCAAGTGGGCAACGTAAAAATCACTTTTTTAGGTCGAGATACGTCTAAATTCTCAGTGTTTCAGGGTCAAATTGGATGCCAGTACAACGTAGTGGATGTAGGCGAAACGTTGGTCCAACGTAGTTGTAACGTGTATCAATGAGTTAGAACGTCAACAACAACAAATGGCCCAATGTATGGCTAACGAGCCTCCAGCGAACACAGCATCAGCCTAGTGAAACTCTAGTATTGGCTTAGTGTAGGACTCATGTAATTACGCCCACACTAACGTAGCTACGTGTGACTCTAACATAATTTGTAATGTGACTCGACATCAGGCCCGCCAGTGAGCAGCGTCAGTCTAACGACAGTTCAGCGTGCTCAGCCTAAGGACAGCGAATGATCAACGCGCTCGACGTGAGCATAACAGATGCCTTTATATACTCGAAGGCAAAATGTTTGCACCACGTTCACACCACATTCACAGCACGTTCACTTACATTTGAAGAAGGTTGGTGCACGTTACATACATTACGCGCGCGCCAGCCATTCGTCAACTACTTCAAATACGTCAAGACACATTTGACTTACATTAGACTAACATTAGACACATGTCAGAGACACGTTAGACCTACGTCAAGAATTGTTAACACCACATTGTCAGCACGCAGGCTGCACGTTCCGCCAGGCTCTCCGTCAGTCTACCGTAAGTCGACATAGCTCAATATAGAACGACATAGCTCTAACGAACGTCTAACGTATCTCAACGTAAGCCTAACATGAGTGCAACATAACCCAACGTAATGGCCTTACATCGAGCTAGGTTGAAAGTTTTGGGTATGTCCAAAACCTTGATGTATGTCACCATATCTTGATGTAACTCGACGTATCTCAAAGTAGGCTTAACGAATGAGTACTGTATCTCAATGTATGTTGACGTATCTCGACGTAATGGCCATATTTCACCTATGTCAGCTTACGCTACGACGTTACGTCATAGTGTGACAGGGGTATAACATAGGTTAAAGTAGCTGAACGTAGTCGAACGTAGTTGGACGTTGTTGAAAATAGTTGAACGTACCGGCATCCATACTATAACGTATTTATCCGTATCATTTGGTTGCTCATCAACCAAAACCTGCCATACCTTAACGTATTTCAACGTAGTTTAACAAACTTACCCCACGTTTGACGAACGTTAGCCCCCACTACGTTCACCTACGTTCAACTACATCCACTACCGGCTATGTGACCAGGGCTTAAAGCTGTTGTTCAATGAAGACAAATACATTTCTGAGTCATCCAAGTGGAGTCGGGTAAATTGGAGTCGGGTAAATTGGAGTCGGGTAAAGTGAGGTCGGGTGAAATGAGGACAAGTAAAGTGAGGTCGGGTAAAGTGAAGTCGGGTAAAGTGAGGTCGGGTAAAATCAAGTCAGGTAAAGTAGAGTCGAGTATTATCAAGTCGGATAAAGTCGAGTTGGGTAAAGTCAAATCAGGTAAAGTTGAGTCGGGTAAAGTCGAGTCGGGTAAAGTTCAGTCATCCAAGTGGAGTCGGGTAAAGAGGAGGCGGGTAAAGTGAGGTCGGGTAAAGTGAGGTCGGGTAAAGTGAGGTCGGGTAAAGTGAGGTCGGGTAAAATCGAGTCAGGTAAAGTAAAGTCGAGTAAAGTTGAGTCAGGTAAAGTTGAGTCGGGTAAAGTCGAATCGGGTAAAGTCGAGTCGGGTAAAGTCGAGTCGGGTAACATTGAGTCGGGTAAAGTCGAGTCCGGTAAAGTCAAGTCGGGTAGTCGAGTCGGGTAAAGTCGAGTCGGGTAGTCGAGTCGGGTAAAGTCGAGTCGGGTAAAATTGAGTCAGGTAACACAAGGTAAGCTCTCCAACCTGGTGATACATTTCATAAGTTGACAAATTCGTAAGTTGACGTATGGTATGGATGATAACTGCTGGTAGAGGACAGTATTCTAAAGCTAGGGGGAAGGACTTCACAGCATATTGTACCTCTTATAATAGGCTCCCTTAAAAGTATATATATAAATCACTAATGTTTAAAAGTGTTGTCTGTAGAAATATTTGAAAAGCATTCGTAAGTTGATGCCAATTTGTAAGATTTCTTGTCTTTCCTGATATAATAGCATGTATTTCATTTATAATATATTATCAGAGCAGATCTTTGAGCATATTGCTGAATGCACAACACATATAGGATGAGATTCTTTCTGCTAAATATCATTTTGAAAGGCATCTGATTTTGTTAGGTCAGTGCAAATTATACATTTCGTAAGTTGATGGGTTGAAGTTTTTTTCACTTTAATTTGCATTATAGTCCCATTTGTATTTATTTGATTTATTTTCATTCACATGGTCGGTATGTGCACATGGATCTAAACAGAATAGAGAGGTTATACTGTATATATAAATATATATAGAGAGAGAGAGAAAGTAAAACCTTTGTAATTTACCGACCATGGGACCGACTTTAAATGCTCCATTTAGGGAGGTGGTTGGCTTAGGGATTTTGTTTATCGTTACAATGGTATTATATGGGCAAGCATTTGGGACCCAAATAAAGCGATCGATATAGGGGAGTGGTCAATCTGTGGAGGTGGTCGGTTAGAGAGGCTTTACTGTATATATATATATATATATATATATATATATATATATATATTTATACATATATATATATATAGATTGTATAATTTGTTATGCGTATATAAAAGGGCGGAGCTCTAACCTAATAATTAGGATTATTATTATTATTATTCCTTCTCGATTATTATGTCCAATCGTTGACTTGCCCGAATTTGCCCCGGTGTTGCCTACACCAGCGCCACCACCATCCGGTTCCGGCTTGTGTGTGTGTGGGGCTCCATGGTTCCATACTCACACTAAGTACGTTGACATGCCGTGACCTACATACTGACCTTTGCCTCAATGTGTCAATGCCCGTGGCAAAGACCGTACCGTCTCATGTGACCTTTTGGCTCTTTAGCAAGACACCTGCAGGCTCGACACGGAAACAACCCCTTAGCATCTGGCTTAGGGTCAAAGACACCCTAGGTGCCAACTGGTCACCGAGCTACGTATTCAGGTACCCAAGAACACCGTAATGGTGCTGTAGTACAGTAAAACCTCTCTAACCGACCACCTCCACAGATCGACCACTCCCCTATATCGATCGCTTTATTTGGGTCCCAAACCAAAGCCCATACAATACCATTCAATGATTCTTTTAAGCTCCCTAATGGCCCTGTCACACTACGATGTAACAACGTCAACATAGGGAGAACGTGAAAAACATCGAACTTCTTGGCATAGTATTCAAATTTGGGCACAAGTTGAACTTGGATGCAGCATAGTGGAAGAGAGAGTAACCGCAGTAAAGTGTAGTGATGGCGTCATTCAATGAGAGAGGACAATGTAATTACGCTCAGGGAACGTTATGTACGTTATTCCATCACCAGAACTACGTTGCTTTACGTTACCTTACCTTACTTACATCATGAAACGGTGGCAAAACGGTAAACGTATGTTGGACGTCCGTTAGGCGTCCGTTATCCCGGCGTTTTCACTACGCGGACTGCACGTTCCCACTGGCTTTAATGTGGCTCAACGTAGTGCAACATAGTTGAACGTAGTGAGCAACGTTTTAATAACGTATGGCGAACGTAAACCCTTATGTTCGAGGTATGTCGAAAGTTTTGAACATGTCCAAAACCTCGACGTAACTCGACTTAACACAATGTAACATGACGTAGCTCGACGTCAGTCTAACGTCAGTCTAACGTCATTCTGATGTCATCATAACGTAACCCAACGTACATCAACGTAATGATGAAAAATGACCACGTTAGGCTCACGTTCGCTTGTTACATCGTAGTGTGACAGGGGTATTACACGACCACCTCCCTGAATGGACCATTTAAAGTTGGTCCCATGGTCAGTCGATTTAGAGAGGTTTTACTGTAGTCTGCACCGACCTCTAAGGCATGGAGCCACATAGACAGGTGGGCGTGCATAGGGTGATGACATCAGGGCTTTTTGCCTAGCTTGTTGGTTGTAGTTTTACGTCCTGGGAACATCTAAGTCGTATCAGGATGGGTACCAACTTGTGACAGTGTGCACTCAGGGCGACTTTATAGTGCTGCCCGATGGGAGAGCAGGCTGCCGGTTCCCATGACCTGATATCGCCACAGTCACATTAGCCTGCTACTAACTAAGCTAACCAGTCCCAACCCTAATAGCATAATGCCGAGCGCCAGGATAGGTAGTGACAATTATCAATTTTGTGAGTCTTTGGTTTGACTCGACCGAGAATCAGAGTCCCGACCTTCCGCACGGGAAGCCAGAGCTCTACTGATTTGGTCACCGCACCCGGTATATTGCATCATGGAGGTGGTGAAATGGTTAGCTCACTAGCCCGGAGGGACAAGCAGGGTGGGTTCAAATCATGCTCCAGGCGTAATATTTCCCATTTTCATCACCGCCACGTCAGTACTTTACTGATAGACCGGACGTGGTGGTCGATTCGGTAGAGCGTAGGCTTCCGGTGCGGGAGATCGGGAGGTCAATTCCCGGTCGAGTCAAACCAATGATGTACAAAATTGATACTTGTTGCTTCCTACCCAGGCACTTGACATTATTAGGAAAGGGCAAGGACTGGTTGGCTCAGTGACAGGATAATGTGACTGAGTTGGATATCAGGTCATGGTGCTGGTGGCCTGGTCTCCCAGTAAGCCAGCACTATCAAATTGCCATGAGTGTGCACTGTCACAAGTTAGTACCCATCCTGGTATGACCTGAGGTGTTGCCAGGACATGAAACTCCATCAACCAACAAACTTTGCTGCCATATGGGACTAAAGCTGAATAATCTGTGTGGATTCTGAGGGGTTTTTCTTTTTCTTTTCTTTTTAGAAAACTGTATTAAGTTTATGACCTACTCTACTTCAGGTATTTTGTGGGTTGGTGGCTTTCTTTTGGTAAACATTTATTCATCAAAATATACTTTTTTCTGTGCCAAATGACTGGACTTCCGTTCATAATCATTGCAGACATGGGGGGAGCAGGACGTTACTCAGGCAGTAGAGTGTTCGCCTGTGAAGCTGTCGGTCCTTGGATCGATCCTTCTCAGTAGAACAATTTGCAGTTTGGGCTATTTTCCGTTCCAACCACTGGTCCACAACTGGTTCATCATAGGATGTGGTATGTGCTGTCCTGCTTGTGGGAAAGTGCATATAAAAGAAAGACCCCTTGCTGCTTATCAGAAAGAGTAGCCTATGTGGCAGCAGTGGGTTTCCTCCAAAGAAACATGTCAGAATGACCATATGTTTGATGTCAAATAGCCGCTGATGAAAATCAATGTGCTCTAGAGGCGTCGATAAATAAAACAAGCTCTACTTTTTTGCAGATATGGATGATAGGCTATAAGTACGAATGTGCCGACAGGTGCTTACATAGATTTTTCCTTTCTTTTCTATTGTGATGTATAATGCACTATGCGAATATAAAGGCACGGAAGGGAATTATTTTGCTATAAGTTTTATTACACCAAATACTCTGTACCTCCTCCTTCCCATGCTCATGACTGGTGGCGCCACCCACGGCACTTCCCCGCACCTACCCGGCGCGGACAACCTCATTTGCGTCAGAGGACCTTTCTATGACTTTTCTATATAACTTTTATGTATAACTTACAACGCACATACAGTATAACCCCGTTAAACAAAACTTGAAGGGACCCTAGAAATTTGTTTGGATTAACCGATCATTGGTTTAACCGAGCTTTGGCTTTGATTTTGACTTTGAGGAAGCGTGTATTGCACATGTAATATACAATGTATGTGGACACTTTGATTGTTTTTTAAGTATATCCCCATTAAACCAAGCTCAGTTAAACCAAATGATAAGTTAATCCAAACTTTTGTTGGCAGCCCGGCAAAATACTACCATTTATCATATAAAAAAGTTGGTGGGGTCTCAGATGACCTTATAACGACATTAAAGTTTGGGTTAACCATACCGGAGTGGCCTGGGGTCCGACAATTTTGTTTGGATTAACCGATAATTTGGATTAACCGACTTTGGTTTAACCAACATTTTTATATGATAAATGGTAGTATTTTGATGGGCCACCAACAAAAGTTTGGATTAACCGATTGTTTGGTTTAATCGAGCTTGGTTTAACGGGGTTATACTGTATATTAGTGTAAGGCCATGAGTGATCCTGACCTGATTTATATTACATATATTTATGGCAAACAGAATTAATGTCCTGTGTATGCATTTACTAGTTTATTGTATTGCCCTATAAACATTACGATGTCTAACTAGATCTTTCTACTGTCTTATTACCTAATAAACTGTTCAGTATTGACAACTAAAAGGCTAAAAAGTTCCTTTTTAACTACCGACAGTCCTGTACCTACAAAAGTATATATACGATGTTCCTATATATCTTCCCCTCACGCTCTCATTATGTATTCACCAATAGCATCGCATCCTACCTGTAATTACACTAAGCCCCTTTGACCCTCCCTCCTCCCCCTCCCCCGCACCCCCTCACCCTCACCCCACCTCCCCTTCATTGACTCACCTATCACCGAGCCACATATATGTCTTGTAATTCTATCCTTCCGCAACTGCCTCACTTTTCCACCCACCTCCCAACCATTTTCTACCTACATCCAGTCCCTCTACACCGACTCCATCCATCCCCCATCCCACTCCATCCACCCCACCCCCCTTCCCTCGACCCAGGCCCCCTTTCCTCCACCAAACCCCCCCCCCCCTTCCACTCAGCCCCTCTACACTTCCATCAATCACCCGCTCCCCTTCCATCCAGCCACTCACTTTTTCTTCCAGCCACTCTCCCCTTCCATTCAGCCCCACTCCCCTTCCACTCAGCCCCACTCCCCTTCCACTCAGCCCCACTCCCCTTCCACTCAGCCCCACTCCCTTCCACTCAGCCCCACTCCCCTTCCACTCAGCCACTCTCCCCTTCCACGAGCCCCACTCCCCTTCCACTCAGCCACTCTCCCCTTCCACACAGCCACTCTCCCCTTCCACTCAGCCCCACTCCCCTTCCACTCAGCCCCACTCCCCTTCCACTCAGCCCCACTCCCCTTCCACTCAGCCACTCTCCCCTTCCACCCAGCCCCACTCCCCTTCCACTCAGCCACTCTCCCCTTCCACACAGCCACTCTCCCCTTCCACTCAGCCCCACTCCCCTTCCACTCAGCCCCACTCCCCTTCCACTCAGCCACTCTCCCCTTCCACACAGCCACTCTCCCCTTCCACTCAGCCCCACTCCCCTTCCACTCAGCCCCACTCCCCTTCAACTCAGCCACTCTCCCCTTCCACTCAGCCACTCTCCCCTTCCACTCAGCTCCAATCCCCTTCCACTCAGCCCCACTCCCCTTCAACTCAGCCACTCTCCCCTTCCACTCAGCCCCACTCCCCTTCCACTCAGCCACTCTCCCCTTCCACTCAGCCACTCTCCCCTTCCACTCAGCCCCACTCCCCTTCCACTCAGCCACTCTCCCCTTCCACTCAGCCACTCTCCACTTCCACTCAGCCACTCTCCCCTTCCACTCAGCCCTCACTCCCCTTCCACTCAGTCCCACTCCCCTTCCACTCAGCCACTCTCCACTTCCACTCAGCCACTCTCCCCTGCCACTAAGCCCCACTCCCCTTCCACTCAGCCACTCTCCACTTCCACTCAGCCACTCTCCCCTTCCACTAAGCCCCACTCCCCTTCCACTCAGCCACTCTCCACTTCCACTCAGCCACTCTCCCCTTCCACTAAGCCCCACTTCCCTTCCACTCAGCCCCACTCACCTTCCACTCAGCCACTCTCCCCTTCCACTCAGTCCCACTCCCCTTCCACTCAGTCCCACTCCCCTTCCACTCAGCCACTCTCCCCTTCCACTCAGCCACTCTCCACTTCCACTCAGCCACTCTCCCCTTCCACTCAGCCCTCACTCCCCTTCCACTCAGTCCCACTCCCTTCCACTCAGCCACTCTCCCCTTCCACTCAGCCCCACTCCCCTTCCACTCACCCCCACTCCCCTTCCACTCAGCCCCACTCCCCTTCCACTCAGTCCCACTCCCCTTCCACTCAGCCACTCTCCCCTTCCACTCAGCCCCACTCCCCTTCCACTCACCCCCACTCCCCTTCCACTCAGCCCCACTCCCCTTCCACTCAGCCACTCTCCACTTCCACTCAGCCACTCTCGCCTTCCACTAAGCCCCACTCCCCTTCCACTCAGCCCCACTCCCCTTCCACTCAGCCACTCTCCACTTCCACTCAGTCACACTCCCCTTCCACTCAGCCACTCTCCCCTTCCACTCAGCCACTCTCCACTTCCACTCAGCCCTCACTCCCCTTCCACTCAGTCCCACTCCCCTTCCACTCAGCCACTCTCCCCTTCCACTCAGCCCCACTCCCCTTCCACTCACCCCACTCCCCTTCCACTCAGCCCCACTCCCCTTCCACTCAGTCCCACTCCCCTTCCACTCAGCCACTCTCCCCTTCCACTCAGCCCCACTCCACTTCCACTCACCCCCACTCCCCTTCCACTCAGACCCACTCCCCTTCCACTCAGCCACTCTCCCCTTCCACTCAGTCCCACTCCCCTTCCACTCACCCCCACTCCCCTTCCACTCAGCCCCACTCCCCTTCCACTCAGCCCAACTCCCATTCCACTCAGCCACTCTCCCCTTCCACTCAGCCCCACTCCCCTTCCACTCACCCCACTCCCCTTCCACTCAGACCCACTCCCCTTCCACTCAGCCAATCTCCCCTTTCACTCAGCCCCCCTGCCCTTCCACTCAGCCACTCTCCCCTTCCACTCAGCCCCACTCCCCTTCCACTCAGTCCCACTAAAAATGATTTGGCCTAATTGTTAAAAGGTCAGTGTGTATTCTCCACAGAAAGAAAAAGGTCCTAGGATATTTAGCTTATGGGGGTAGGACTATTGTGCGGCAGTCTGTTCACTGTTGGGGTCATTATTCAAGATATCTATCTCCCCTCTTAAATTGGTGATGTGCACAGTTGAATGGGGGACATCCGGGGTAGTTCATTTGTTGACACTAGATGGCGCATCGGTACCAGTGGTCCTAAACGGCCATTGACAATGCACTGAGTTCGCCGGTACGCGCAGTGCAAAAGGTCAATTTTTATTCAAAATTAATAGAAATGAAGAACTCTAACCTTATAAATTTAATATAATCTATTCGTTGTATGTTTTCTATATGTATACCAAGCGGGTTGCTTCTAGGTGGTGTGGTTTTAGAGATATTAAACTTTTTCTGTATGAAGATTGCTCACTGCCATTGACAATGCATTGAGTTTGTCGGTACGCGCAGTGAAAAACGTCTATTTCATTCAAAATTAATAGAAATACAGAACCCTAACCTTATAAATTTAATATATTCTATTCGTTGTATGTTTTCTATATGTATACCAAGCGGGTTGCTTCTAGGTGGTGTGGTTTTAGAGATATTAAACTTTTTCTGTATGAAGATTGCTCACTGCCATTGACAATGCATTGAGTTTGTCGGTACGCGCAGTGAAAAACGTCTATTTCATTCAAAATTAATAGAAATACAGAACCCTAACCTTATAAATTTAATATAATCTATTCCTTGTATGTTTTCTATATGTATTCCAAGCGGTTTGTCTGTAGGTGTTGTGGTTTTAGAGATATTTGACTTTTTCTGTATGAAGATTGCTCATAGCCATTGGGTTTGCAGTGTGACAGTGTGCTGAATAGGCCCACTGGTTCAGTGGCGATGCGAACGGCAGGAATTTGAACTAAAAAGTCGGAGGTCCCCCATTGTCAACGTATGTCTAGCTTAGGACTCATGGACATCCTATAACTTGCAACCATATACAGTACAACCCCGTTAAACCAAGCTTGGTTAAACCAAACAATCTGTTAATCCAAACTTTTTTCGGTGGCCCTGCAAAATACTACCATTTATCATATAAACAAGTTGGTTAAACCAAAGTCGCTTAATCCAAATTATTGGTTAATCCAAACAAAATTGTCAGACCCCAGGACACTCCGGCATGGTTAAACCAAACTTTCATGTGGTTATAAGGTCATCTGACTTTTTTTATATGATAAGTGGTAGTATTTTGCCGGGCCGCCGAAAAAAGTTTGGATTAACCGATTGTTTGGTTTAACTGAGTTTGGTTTAACGGGCTTATACTGTACATACATAAAAGAGAATAATCAAAGTGTCCACATACATTGTATATTATGGCCCTGTCACACTACGATGCTTCTCGCCGGTGCGCCGTCAGCACGCAAAATATCTTCTACACGTCGAGACACGTCCAACTTTTCGGTGGTTTGGGGGAAAAGTTTGGCGTCAGCGCGGCGCATTATTCCCGCGCGGCCAACGGGTGTCGACGTGTGAGGAAAAAAAAAGAAAAAAGTTTAGCACGACGTCTTCATATGACCTGAGATGTAGCTAGGACGTAAAACAACAAAGCAACAGTTTGGCGCAACGTGTAAGAACGACCGTCACGCGCACACAGCGACTGCCTAGCATTCGCATAACGTTATTCCAGCGCTGTCGACGTGCTTCTGACATCGCCATAATATTGGCAACTGCGCGTTGAAGCGCGTTGTCGGTCGTCATGTTTTTTTGACATGCTAAAAACCTCTAGCGACCTCCTACGCTCCCCGATGTGCCCCGGCGACTTTCGACGTCCAGGATAGTGTACCGACCTGTACCGACGTTCCCATAACGTCCTGCTAATGTTTCCCGATGTTTCCCGACGTTTCGCCAAAAAAGGACACACGTCGCGTGCCTTGGAGAGAAATGTCGTAGTGTGACAGGCCTATAACATGTGCAATACACTCTTAGTATATCTTCCTCAAAGTAAAAGTCAAAGCCAAAGCTCGGTTAAACCAAAGATCGGTTAATCCAAACAAATTTCTAGGGTCCCTTCAAGTTTGGTTTAACGGGGTTATACTGTAATTACCTTGGCAGTTTCCTTTATGTTGTAGTTGACTGTTACTTCTGAAGCGATTCTATTTCCTTAAAATATTCATTTCTATTTACATAGAATTAATGAAGTTGTAATATGTGTGTTAAGCCTATTCTTAAGTCAATAGAATTGGATGCTTACAATGCTTACAATGGCAATCAGAGTTGTATAGCCAGATAAGGAGACGTGGTTTATCTTCGCTGGGGTTCTACGTATTATCAACATTTAAGGTAGCCAGAGGGGATGGCCAAATGAGTTGACCGACCGGCTCACACTTTGGTAGGTCATGGGATTCGAAGCCCTGAATTTCTAACCCTGGTCGAGTCCAATTAATGATATACAAATTCATCCTAGCATGGTACTCAGCATTACTAGGATAGGGCAAGGATCTGTGTAATGAGGAAAACCAATTTTTCGTGACTCAAAATTCCCTTGCTTAATCAATTAATTCACTACACGAGACACAACACGATATATGTATATTTGGAACAGATTTATTTATCTGAAACAATTAAAAAAGGTAGCTCAAGGAGCAGCAAACTCGTGGTGGCGACAGTGGCCCTCGTTCATGATCGAAACATGCACAAGTCTAGTGAAACATCATGTATAGATATATATATGTCAAACATAGGCAAATTGGCCTCTAGTCTCGGAAGACAGTATTACACTCAGTTTTTTATAGTTCCTTGTAGTTTCGCATCTGGAATATAAGCATAGTCTCGTAACATATCGTAAACAGTAATCAAACGATCGGACCGCCTCGGCAGCGCTCAACCCCACAGCGATAAGGGTGGGTGGGTGGGAGTTTTTTCCCCACGTCTTACTCCAGTGGCGGGCGGCGGACTATGACACGCGTGCTAGCGACTGATACGCCGCCCTGGTGTCTCGTGAGTGAATTAGGGATGTTAGCTAGCCAACATCACCAATTCACTACACGAGACACAACACGATATATGTATATTTGGAACAGATTTATTTATCTGAAACAATTAAAAAAGGTAGCTCAAGGAGCAGCAAACTCGTGGTGGCGACAGTGGCCCTCGTTCATGATCGAAACATGCACAAGTCTAGTGAAACATCATGTATAGATATATATGTCAAACATAGGCAAATTGGCCTCTAGTCTCGGAAGACAGTATTACACTCAGCTTTTTATAGTTCCTTGTAGTTTCGCATCTGGAATATAAGCATAGTCTCGTAACATATCGTAAACAGTAATCAAACGATCGGACCGCCTCGGCAGCGCTCAACCCAACAATCTTCCGAGCGCTGCCGGAGCAACACTGACATGAAGGGCCCCTAGGTATGCATTTACGGAGGCACTACGCCAGGTGCCAGCGGCCATTATCGTGTCAAGCGTCAAACCTTCGCCTTGACAGGCCTGAGCAGCACCTCTTCGAAGCCCATGGAGAGTAAACCCAGTGTCTCTGCCTAGCGCCATGAAGGAGGCCATAGTGAGGGCCCGTTTCAGCACATATACCGAGGGGTTGTGGCAATCTATAGCATGCTGCGTGCAGAAGTGTATATAGAGTTTGACATGGGCGGCCTTGTTCTTCCACGTGCGCGGTGCCAGGGCGAGGACATAGCTGTCCAGCAGCCTCTGATGGTGCACTATCGAGAATCCTGGAAGATAGAGCCAAAAAATTACTATCTTCCGAATCTAACTATCATAGTTTGCATTTCAAAATGTTAAGGGATATCAATGGACTAATTTCTTGCAGGCCTCGAGTTTTACACATATTCATGGCTGACAGTCTACGGGTTTTATCATGTGGGGCCCTGCTGAGAGCGTCTGCAAACACGAGCTCTTTACCTGGCTTATGTACGATGACAAGTTCGCAATTTCTAGAAGCTGCGATCAACCATAGTTGTCTCGCACATGCGCAGAGAATTTTATCTTTACCACGCCCCGAGTCTAGAACTTGTTGTGAGGCAATATTGTCGGTATTAACAACTATGGTGAATTCATGTGGGTTCGAAGGGAGCAGATTAGTCACAGCATGTACGAGATTAAGTGCCTCAAGTTGTGTAATTAGTAGGCTTTGTTCACATAATTCCGAATCGTATTCAACGCTGAAGTAGTGCGTGGGGGAGAAGGCCCCACCCGCCTTCAGTGTTGAGTCGCACTCAATAACCCATTCCTCTCTCGGGGCAGAAGGTAATAGCTGTACACCGTTATAAGTGTTCGCGAAAATTTTAAACCACTCAAGGTCTTTTAACAATTCTTTATCGAAAACATGTTGACCGACATATGGTGACGCTCTAAGCGCGGCCAGAACTCTATTTGTAAATCTAACCGCTGGCTGAATACATTTTGATAGGTGGTGTAGTTTGCCTGCTAGACTCTGTAACTGCTTCCTTGATGCTGTAACCTTTCCTTCCCATAGTAGGCATTCTTCTAATACTTCATTTACTTTTTGTTCAGGCAACGTGACAGTCATAGCCACAGAATCAACCAGAAAACCTAACCAAGAGATTGAAGTGACTGGGGGTGTGCATTTTTCCACGGCCAAATCCAAACCTAAATCGGCTGATAACATATTAAAGTAGTAAAATGCTTCGCGTGCTTTTTGTTCTGTTGCCTCTACGCCTATGAAGTCATCTAAATAACATAATGAGAAGAAACCTGCTCGTCTGAGTAGCCATACTACGGCTCTAGTAGTGCGCGCGCAAGCAAGGGCTGAAGTTCTACAGCCGAACGGTGGCGCAATATCTATATAAATATTGTCGTTAAGGGCAATTCCTAATAACGGGACAGAAAGGGGACATACCCTGAGCTGGCGGTATGCTCTGGCTAAATCGCCTCCCCACATCCAGGCACTGGGACCAATCTTAATTAATCTATCGGATAATGTCGATACTGAGGGTAGGCAGAAATTAAATGGGCGCCCTAAATAGAAACCTCTGACAATTCCTGCATTAACACTTTTCCCTTTCGGGAAGCTAAGATCAATTATTATTCTTTTGTCCGTCGAGCCCTTCTTAGGTCTGGTCATCATCGGACTGACCTGACACCAAGGTGAAAATGGAGGGGAGGAGAAAGGGCCTACGAGCGCCCCGTGGTGGAGCTCGGTGGTGATAAATTTCGTAATATGCATATCCGCATTTGCTGACTTCGCATGATTCCTAAGAGTTGGCACTGGGATCTGCTTTGATGTGTAATCAAGGGGCCACCCAAATTCTAAATGCTCAACTAGCAGGACATCAGGATAATCTAGCAGAACCGCTCGCCATCGAGGAATGTTGAGACCAGACGGGACCGAGATTTTTGCCCCCATAAAATTCGGTAACCCAGTGATACGTACTTTATCAAATATGTCACGATATATACCATGGCCGAACCATGGTTGGTCTACCGAAATTGGCCAGAAATCTAATAGTGTATCCTGATATTGTAGGGGGGAGGGCGGAGGGACAAAATTTGACGTAGTGGGGACTAGCGAGGTCAGTTCAACTTCTAATGGATCATCGAACCAGTCAAAGGTTGGCATATCTAAGCCGGTTATCTCATTACTTACAGTGGTTGTTTGAAGTGCGCTTATCTGTACATTGGAAATGGAGTTATTATTATCAACAATTATTGGCAAATCAGCGACAATTTTAGGTATAGCAGCATTATCTTTTCTTTCAAGTTCACTATCAGATACTGGGTGGGAGTCAGGGTTATACTGAGCAGGCAAGGTCGGGTCGTAATTGTGATTGACGTTCTTATCAGCGGTTGATATAGGCAAGGCGGTAACGAGGTCAGGAGTGCTAAGAGCGTGCGAAACATGTTTAACAGTTGTAAAGTCAGGTTCATTATGAACTACAATGAGCTTATCATTCACCACCGAAATTGAACTCACATCGTTATTGTTAGCTGCAGTCTCAGATGATTTCTTGTCTAAGAAACGCCTCTTTTTTAGACAATCCTGCTCACGATGAAATAATATGCGCTTAAACCTGTACGCGCACCATGCGCATATGTGCGGGGAACGATCAGGGAGGGTGCCGTGTGTTGCAGTAAATCGACAGTCTTTACCCCAATTCCACAGATAACAGGGCTTCCCTTCTGACTCCCTAGTGTAGTCTTCCCTCTGAGTACCAGGAGACGGGTTAATACCAGTTGAGGCTGCCGTAGTGGCAGGCACCTGGGCAGGGCGCTTTGTCGTTGCAGGAGCAGGACGAGGGTAGGCAAACTGAGACGAGGCAGCCCTAGACTGAAGCGTCCTGACCGCTTCAGTACAGATGTCGCGCTGGACATCCTTAATCGCGGCAGGATCCGCCCAACCGTCCCTAAGCCGACCATCCCCTATCATGGCAAATACTCGTTCCGACCACCGTCGGCAGGTCGACCAGTCCCATGTTATGGCCATTAACGCAAGGTCTTTTTCGTGCTGCAAAATCGCCTGTATAGAAACCACCGGAAAGTCAGGTTGTTCAGTGAGGAGACGAATGGCAAAGAAATATTCCGCCCACGTAGCCTCCCCCAGAGCGATTTTCTTACACGCATCCCCCCTTGTAATTAAATGATGGGGAAAACAGTTTGTACCTGGAGGCCTTTGTAATGCTTGGACGTTGTCCATCAGGAAATCGGCCGCCACGGGCAGCCTAGGTTGCGTCATCTGGAAGACAGGAGGGGCCATAGAAGACTGAGGGAAGTAACCACCAGGTACTTGAGCGGAGTGAGGAAATGAAGGTCCTTGACCTGGACGGACGGGTGGCCAGCCTCTCCCATACGGAGACTGAGATGGCACCCGCTGTTGATCATGGGAAGGGTGCGGCTGTGAACTCCCCGTGACATCAGGGGCATGCGGATTCCACGCAGACGAGCCGTCTGTAGCCCTAGAATCAGAAGGCGGATGCCTCCCAGGAGCCCTTCTAGTAGCCGAGCGACTCTGACGAGGAGATTGAGATCTCGAACTTAAATGGTCAGCAGTAGTTGCAGGTGACGACGGCCGAGACACGGCCGGGGCAACCGGAGCAGCCGCCAATCGCTCTAGAGCTTCAAGTCGCGCCAACACAGCCCTGGATACACTGCCAGCAGAGGAGGGGGAAGGAGAAGACCCTCCAGCTGACGACGAGACTGGAAGAACCGGAGACCGAACAGAGGCCTGCCGAGGAAGAACCGGACGACGAGGTAGCGAACCCGTAGCAGGACGACCACGGCGTTTCCGTATAGGCGGCATTGTAGGTAGCAACACGGAGAGTTTTTTCCCCACGTCTTACTCCAGTGGCGGGCGGCGGACTATGACACGCGTGCTAGCGACTGATACGCCGCCCTGGTGTCTCGTGAGTGAATTAGGGATGTTAGCTAGCCAACATCACCAATGTATCCAAATATATCAGAATAAGACCGACTTGTGATCGTGCACACTGATGGAGACTTTATAGAGCTTCCCCACTGGGAGACCGTTCTTCTGGCACTATGACCTAATATCCCACTCAGTTGGATATTCCTGAGCAAACCACTCTTAGTACTGCTGAGCGACAGGCTAGTTAGTGACAAGGTTGATATTTTATTTATTGTTGTTGTGATGGGTGTATTTATGCTGCCCATAACGGTTAAGTCTAATGACTTGTTTTCGCCGATAGACAGTAATAGTCTTGTGACTCCCCTTCTTTTTATCACCTTCTATTTTAAAGACAACCGTCAAACTCACATTTCGGCCCTTCCACGGGTAGCATCTTATGAATTATTTTATTATTTCGACCATTCCAGGGTAGCAATGTTTCTAGCATCTTATGAAGTATCTTATTTATTTCATCTGTTAACCTACACACATCTAAACATCATCTGGCAATTCATTCCATGAAGTGAGATCTGCCACACAGAAGGCAGAAGATCCAGCGAGATCAATAATAGATATTACTGCTCTGGTGTCTGTGACAAATAGGTTGGGTATCATTCATTATCTCTGCCCCCCCATACGCCCCCCCCCCCCCTTCCCACTTACCTCTGGGTGCGTGCGCAGCGTGTCCCTTTGCTGCTTCCGCTCGCGCCTCCTCACGTGTGTCACGTGTTCCCCCACGAGACTCAGACCAGATGACGTAATAACCGTCACTAACGAGCCAGCGCCAGAAAGGTCAAAGGTTAAAGTTGCATAGTCCGATGCTTTTGAGGTTCTATCATTTTCTGAGATAAATATATCAGGTTGATTATCATAATCTACTTTGCATTAGTTTGAAGTAACTTTTATTTTAAATTGGCTAACTTTGGCAATATTTGAAGTGTAAACATGCCAAATTATTATTGCATACTTGCCAAAACTATGTCCCCAATAGCTTCCTAGTAACCAGCTCAATTAAATTGACTTAATAAGGCTTCATATATAGCAGAAACTATGTAATAAGTCCATTGGTATCTAAGTAGGATATGTAAGTTAGATTTGATGTTTTTATCAGACTATGCAACTTTTTTTGTAACGGAAAAAAACACCTGGCAAGTGGGGATTTATACATGGAGGCTGTGTTTGTTTGTTGTTGGTTTATGTCCTAGCAACATCTAAGGTCATATCAAGATGGGTACCAACTTGTAACACTGCGTGTTCATTGCAACTTTTATAGTGCTACCCCACTGAGATACCACACCACCGGTACCATGACCTGATACCCCATACGGTTACATTATCCTGATATTATACTAACCAGTCCTTGTCCTATCCTTTTAATGTCGAGCGCCTGGCTAGGTAGTGGCAAGTTTCAATTTTATTAAGTCATTGGCTTTACTCGCGACCTTCCGCACTGGAAGCGTGCGCTCTACCGGTTTTGCCACCGCGTCCGGTACATACAAGGAGACAGGAGCAGCTAGAATCGTGGCGCCCCCTGGTGTACTACAAAAGTGACAAGACCAAGAGAGCGCCAGTTCCGGTTAGTGAGGACTCAGGGAACTAACCAGGCAGCAATCGGTCCATGTAACCATATTGGTATGTTAAGAAATTCAACATGGAACAAAGGATAAACAAATAATAACTTGCTGCTAATTAATTCAATACCCCGTCGGGGTGTGTCAGATTATGGGATTTAAATGCTGAGTTCAAACCCTGGCCGAGTCAAACATCAATCACTTTAAGATGTATACTTGTCACCATCTAGCCTTGCCCTCTGCATTACTAGGATATTACAAAAAGCAGTGGAATGAGGAAGACCGATTGTCTGCGATAGAAATGTCTCTGCTTGATGAATGATGGCTACAATTTAAACTAAAGTAATTCACCATAAGAAATGTTTACTGTGGATATATTAGAAAGACAACGAGGTTTGTCAACATACTGGCGTGATTGAATACGGTGCTGCTAATCCTAAACAAAGGTGAGTCTAAGCTGTGGTGAATCGGGTCAACTGATCGCCGATTTGTTAGTTGCCTGTTCCCCTGCGACGCGCCTAGGCTGACTCAGTGGGATCAAAGCCCTTGGGAAATCATCAGCCTAATGTGGCTGTCACACTACGACGACAATGGGAGGACGACAGCCCGGCGGCTGGAATTTTGAGAAATCACGGCGACATATGCAAATTCGGGCTAAGTTGGACGACAATCGGACGACGTCCGGACGACATCGGGACAACAGATGGGACGACAGCAGGACGACAGTGTCTGTGTGTCTGTGTCTGAGTGTGTGTGACTCTGTGACTCTGTGTGTGTCTCTATGTGTGTGTCTGTGTCTCTGTGTGTCTATGTGTGTGTCTGTGTGTGTCTGTGTGTGTCTGTGTGTGTGTCTGTGTCTGTGTGTGTGTGTCTGTGTCTATGTGTGTCTATGTGTGTGTGTCTGTGTGTGTCTGTGTCTGTGTGTGTCTGTGTGTGTGTCTGTGTCTGTGTGTGTGTGACTCTGTGTCTCTGTGTGTGTCTCTATGTGTGTCTCTATGTGTGTATGTGTCTCTGTGTGTCTGTGTCTATGTGTGTGTCTGTGTCTATGTGTGTATATGTGTGTCCATGTGTGTGTCTGTGTGTATGTGTATGTGTGTCTGTGTGTATGTGTGTGTGTTTCTGTGTTTGTGTGTGTCTGTGTCTATGTGTGTGTCTGTGTCTATGTGTGTCTATGTGTGTGTCTGTGTGTATGTGTTTGTGTGTGTGACAGACGGGACGACAGCGGGACGACAGTGTCTGTGTGTCTGTGTCTGTGTCTGTGTGTGACTCTGTGTCTCTGTGTGTGTCTCTATGTGTGTGTATGTGTCTCTGTGTGTCTGTGTCTATGTGTGTGTCTGTGTCTATGTGTGTCTATGTGTGTGTCTGTGTGTGTGTCTGTGTCTATGTGTGTCTATGTGTGTCTATACAGTGGTGTAGTAGTAGAGTGGTGTAGTAGTACAGTGGTGTAGTAGTACAGTAGTGTAGTAGTACAGTGGTGTTGTAGTACAGTGGTGTAGTAGTACAGTGGTGTAGTAGTACAGTGGTGTAGTAGTACAGTGGTGTAGTAGTACAGTGGTGTAGTAGTACAGTGGTGTAGTAGTACAGTGGTGTAGTAGTACAGTGGTGTAGTAGTACAGTGGTGTAGTAGTACAGTGGTGTAGTAGTACAGTGGTGTAGTAGTACAGTGGTGTAGTAGTACAGTGGTGTAGTAGTACAGTAGTGTAGTAGTACAGTAGTGTAGTAGTACAGTAGTGTAGTAGTACAGTAGTGTACTAGTACAGTGGTGTAGTAGTACAGTGGTGTACTAGTACAGTGGTGTAGTAGTACAGTGGTGTAGTAGTACAGTGGTGTAGTAGTACAGTGGTGTAGTAGTACAGTGGTGTAGTAGTACAGTAGTGTAGTAGTACAGTAGTGTATTAGTACAGTGGTGTAGTAGTACAGTGGTGTACTAGTACAGTGGTGTAGTAGTACAGTGGTGTAGTAGTACAGTGGTGTAGTAGTACAGTGGTGTAGTAGTACAGTGGTGTAGTATTACAGTAGTGTACTAGTACAGTGGTGTAGTAGTACAGTGGTGTACTAGTACAGTGGTGTAGTAGTACAGTGGTGTAGTAGTACAGTGGTGTAGTAGTACAGTGGTGTAGTAGTACAGTGGTGTAGTAGTACACACAGATACACAGACACACACACATACGCAGACACACACAGAGACACAGACACACACACACATAGACACACATATACACACACAGACACACACATAGACACAGACACACACATATACACAGAGACACAGACACACACACATACACACACAGACACATACACACACACACACATAGACACACATATACACACACAGACTCACACATAGACACAGACACACACATATACACAGAGACACAGACACACACACATACACACACAGACACATACACACACATAGACACACATATACACACACAGACTCACACATAGACACAGACACACACATAGACACATATACAATGACACACACATACACACACAGACACACACAGACACGCACAGACACACACATAGACACACATATACACACACAGACACACACATAGACACATACACACACATAGACACAGACACACACAGACACACACACAGACACACACACAGACACACACACATATATAGACACACATATACACACACACAGACACACACATAGACACAGACACACACATAGACACCGACACACACATAGACACACATATACACAGACACAGAGACACACAGAGACACATACATGGAGAGAGAAGCAACTACAGCTTAACGACAAGACGACAGTGCCGCCACAGTGCCGCGACAGTGCGACAGTGCCGCGACAGTGCCGCAACAGTGCCGCGACAGTGCCGCGACAGTGCCACAACCTCGGCTGTCGTCCGCTGTCGCCGAAGTTTTTCAACATGTCCAAAATCCCCGCGACAACTCGGCGACAGTCGAGAAAGAGTGGAGAAACTGCAGCTGTCGCGGAGGTGCCGCGGAGGTGCCGCGGCGACACCTCCTCGACATCTGCGCGGCACTCAACGACAACCGGAAATCCAGCCGCCGGGCTGTCGCCCTTCCCTTGTCGTCGTAGTGTGACAGCTACATTAAAGCCTCTTCTCTTGCTAAGGCCCAGACAGGATATTGTAGGCTGAATTTGTGTGTGCATGTGTGTGTGAATGAGGGTGCACATGTGTTACTCTACATGTGTGTGTTGGTACGTCTGCGTGTGTGCGTCTGCATACATATGTGTGTGTGGATGTGTGCATCCGTGTCTTGACTTCTGGGGTGTTTGTATGTAACCTTACGGCAGTTACTGGCTGCAGAACTGCAGCAATATAGAGAGGCACCAATAAATCGGTCAAATCTTTGGTTGAAGATTAATCGTCTGGTGGGACGGTTGTAGAAGCTGGGGATGTCTTTACAGCAATTAAACGATGAGTCGTTCAGGTGGCCCCGAATTACTCCAGTCCGGCAGTAGCACAGCACCTGTATCCAGCAGACAGCAGCAAGGGTTTAGGAGAAAGAGACAGGTAAAGGTGGGTCCAGCAGTTCCAGCATCAAGAACAAAGCAAGAGAAACGAAAAGGTAAAGGGCCCCACCCAAGCAAACAACTCCATTGATCACGGGGAGAAGTAAGCCTGGGAAGAAAAAAAAGGGGTAGAGTATAGGAAAGAGAAATGAGGAGAGTTGAGTCAAAGGACTGTGTCTATTTGCTCTATGGTGCCCAGCCGGCAAGCCAAAGACATGGACAGAGTAAGAGTAGAAAGTGAAATGCTGGCAGGCTCCCCCTCCTGGAACTCTTTTCAGACAATATCAAGGAGGAGCATGACCAGCAGAGAGGAGATAGAGAGAGGTGTGGACGAAGTGTGGTCCGGATACCAAGTGTGCATCCGTGTCCTTGTATGTAGCAATTGCATTTTGGTGTGTGCATGTGTGCATCTATGTGCGTATTGGTTCACTTGTGAATGTATCAGTGTATGTATGTGTATCTTGGTGCTCTGTGTGCACGTGTGTGCATCTATGTGTGTATTGGTCCGCTTGTGAATGTATCAGTGTATGTATGTGTATCTTGGTGCTTTGTGTGCATGTGTGTGCATCTATGTGCGTATTGGTCCACTTGTGAATGCATCAGTGTATGTATGTGTATCTTGGTGCTTTGTGTGCGCGTGTGTGCATCTATGTGCATATTGGTCCACTTGTGAATGTATCAGTGTATGTATGTGTATCTTGGTGCTTTGTGTGTACATGTGTGCATCTATGTGCATATTGGTCCGCTTGTGAATGTATCAGTGTATGTATGTGTATCTTGGTGCCTTGTGTGTGCGTGTGTGCATCTATGTGTGTATTAGTCCACTTGTGAATGTATCAGTGAATGTATGTGAATTTTGGTGCTTTGTGTGTACATGGATGCATCTATGTGCATATTGGTCCACTTGTGAATGCATCAGTGTATGTGTATCTTGGTGCTCTGTGTGCGCATGTGTGCATCTATGTGTGTATTGGTCTGCTTGTGAATGTATCAGTGTATGTATGTGTATCTTGGTGCTTTGTGTGCGTATCTATGTGCATATTGGTCCACTTGTGAATGTATCAGTGTATGTATGTGTATCTTGGTGCTTTGTGTGTACATGTGTGCATATATGTGCGTATTGGTCCACTTGTGAATGTATCAGTGTATGTATGTGTATCTTGGTGCTTTGTGTGTACATGTGTGCATCTATGTGCGTATTGGTCCACTTGTGAATGTATCAGTGTATGTATGTGTATCTTGGTGCATTGTGTGCGCGTGTGTTCATGTATCTGTTTGTGAATCTATGTGCATGCATACTGAGGCATACTGTGTGCATCTGTGCGTATATGTGTGTGTGAGTATTTTTGTGTATTTGAATAAATGTGCAGAGTGCATCCGTGCGTGTCCCCGCGTGATGGGGGAGGGGGAGGTAGTGAGGTTGCGGTTGGGGTTGGGCATTGGGGGTTGGGGTTTGAGGTTGGGGTTGGGGTTGGGGTTGGGGTTGGGTTTGGGTTGAGGTTAGGATTGGGGTTGGAGGTTGAGGTTCGAGTTGGGGGTTGGGCCTGGTCTTGGGCGTGGACTTGGACTTGGACTTGGACTTGGTCTTGGACTTGGACTTGGACTTGGAATTGGGATTGGGGTCGGGCTCGGGCTTGGACTTGGACTTGGACTTGGACTTGGGCTTGGGCTTGGGCTTGGGCTTGGGCTTGGGCTTGGGCTCAGGCTCGGGCTCGGGCTCAGGTTTGGGCTCGGGCTCGGGCTTGGGCTTGGGCTCGGGGTTAACAGTGGCGGGAGGGGGGTGTGTGAGGGGGGATTGGGAGGGGACGGTGGGGGGGTCTTTATTGGTCGGCTGAGACAGAAGCGATCAGCTGCGAATGTGGTGTTGCCATGGCGACCTGAGAGCAGTGACGGCCGATTGGCTGCTTTGTTCACGTACCGGAGAACAAAGCGTCTCCAGAGGGTGTGACGTAACGCGCCGTGTGAAGACGCCACTCCCAGCGTCCCCATCGGGGTTGGTGCAAGAGGAGACGCTCTTTGTTGTGTAGATAAAAGAGTATGGGTGAATGGCTACCATGATTGTTTTTGTGGGTTTTTTAAACAATAATTATGTGCTAGCAACATTTATGGTCATATCAGGATGGATGAGTACCGACTTGCAACTGTGTGCATGCAGTCATGGCGACTTTATCGTGCTTCCCCACTGGGAACCCAGGCCACCGACACCATGATCCGATATCACACACAGTCATACAACGCTAGCGAGTCCCTGTCCTCTATTATTGTTGAGCGCCAGGCTAGGTAGTGACAAATGTAAATTGTATGAGTCTTTGGTCTGACTCGGCTGGTTAGATCAGTATCAGGATAATGTGGCTGAGTGAGATATCGGGTCATGGTGCAGGCAGGCTGCTCTTCCAGTGTGTAAGCACTATTAATGTTGCATATTCCGATGGTTTTGAGTTTCTGTCATTTTCTGAGATAAATATATCTGGTTGATTGCTATAATCTACCTTACTTTAGTTTGAAGTAACTTTTATTGTAAATGGCCAACTGTTGAGGTATTTGAAATGCAAGCATGCCAAATTAATTTAGGCAAGAATGCCAAAACTCTGACACCATAGGCTTCGACACTAACAGGTTCTAGTAAATTGTCTCAGTATTCCCTTCTATGTTGTGACAAATGTTTAATAAATGCACCCGTATCTAAGTTAAATATGTAGAATCAAATCTAGATATTTTGTTGGTTTTAAAATGTGATGTTTTCATCGGACTATGCAGCTTTAAGTCGCCATGTCAGTCACAAGTCAGTACCCGTCCTGATTTGACCATAGATGTCAGTAGGATGTAAAACCCCAACAATCAAACAACCTGTCGTCTAAGATCATGTCAGGTTGATTTAATGAAGATTTGGGAACTACCTACCATCGCCTAACATCAGATCATGACGAGTGAGGTTCTAATCTGATAAGTAGGTCAACGGATGTCAGAAGGAGGTCATCTACTGATAAGTAGATCAACTGATGTCAGAATGAGGTCATCTACTGATAAGTAGGTCAACTGATGTCAGCATGAGGTCATCCGCTGGTAAGTAGGTCAAGTGATGTCAGAAGGAGGTCCTCTCCTGATAAGTTGGTCAACTGATGTCAGAAGGAGGTAATCTACTGATAAGTAGGTCAACTGATGTCAGAAGGGCATGAGTAAATGCTCCGCTCCCACCTTCCCCAATACACTCACACACATATTGCGTGCAATATCCACACGTGCTTTGAATCAGAGAATGTGTGAAAGTTAGCCGCTTGACTTTGACCCATATGTCAAGGTCATAACCAGAATGCATAGCGGTCAGAACCCCCCACCCCCACCCCCACCCCGTCGAGGAAAGGTCAGTGATTCAGCGGTTGACTGAACTTGTCTTAGGTTAACATGAAGGGGTTGTGTTTGTGTTGTGTGTTTATCCCCAGTTGCAAGAATCCGATAGCTTTTAGTTTCTGCCATCATTTTTACAGAAATATATTAGACTGATCATTATTATAACCTACATTAATTTAACTATGGAGATATTTGAAGTGAAAACATTATAAATTCTAACTTACTGCAATCATCTGCATTGACCTTCCAGGCAATGAGCTGCATAGACAGATACAGACACAGGAGAGAGCCATGAACATTAACACTGGAAACAACACCACGTGACCTCCTGAAATAGGACACGTGCCCCAAATAAGGGTCAGAGAGAGCCAGGGTTCGTCCTCTCGCCTCAGATTCTACTATTTCTAGTCTGTAACAAAAACAATCAATTTCATATTTTCCTTGATTTTCTTGTTGTTTTTTTTTAACCAACTAGTGAGGTTAGGCCAACAAAAGAAAGAAATTGGTTATCGTCCACACCCGTGCCTGAAAAAAACACGCCCACTCCTGATTTATTTTCTTTTAACTGTAAAATATGTGTCAGGCTAACAGCAATTCAACTTTCGTAAGCCCACAATCTGTGAAACATAGTATGATAGTACAGTAAAACCTCTCTAAATCGACCAACCTTGGGATCGACTTTAAGTTTAAGTGGTCCATTTAGGGAGGTGGTCGGTTTAGGGAATTCGAGTATGGTTACAATGGTATTGTTGGGACCCAAATAAAGCGATCGATATAGGGGAGTGGTCTATGTGTAGAAGTGGTCGGTTAGAGAGAGGTTTTACCTTGATACCTTGCTACCAAATATACAGAATTTGGTAGGCTGACAAATTCTGTATATTTGGTAGGCTGACTGCCTTTTCTTATTCCGGTCCTACAATAAATAACTGTTACTAAGGACGGTTATGGTAATCTGTATCGCTCTTGTATCCAAAACTTGTCGAGTCGGGACTTAGAGCAGTTCTTATGCAAGAAAAAGACAAAAGGAACAGGAAAACCGCCCGCCCAACACTGATTTGTGTGATGAAATGGACAATCACCAACATTTATTATTGGCCTTAAAGTTGCATAGTCCGATGGTTTTGAATTTCTGTATTTTTTTCTGAGATAAATATATTAGATCGATAACTAGTATCTACTTTGCATTACTTCAAAGTTACTTTTATTTTAAATGGTAAACTTTTGAAATATTTGGGGTGCAAATGGAAAATTAGTTTTGCCAAGCTTGCCAAAATTCTGACATCATAAACTTCTGCAGTAACAGGTTCTGTTAAATTGACTCAGTATTGCCTTCTACGCAGAAACAAATGCTTAATAAGTGCAGCAGTATCTAAGTTAGATATGCAAAATCAAATCTAGATAATTGGTTTGGTCTAAAAAAATTGATATTTCATCAGACTATGCAGCTTTAATATAGATGTTCAACTTTATTGTCTTCCATGGCTCAAATTTATTAGCTTTCAGAAAATGAAACAGTCATGCCACATTGTCTCCCATGCACTTTCTGTGCCAACACTCTATGGAAATGTGTGAGAACGTTCACCACAATCATTTCACCTTATGAGTTGTTAACCAATACACTAATCCATTCACCCCTGGCGCCACTTAGCGGATGAGTTCCACACTAACCTCGTGGGTTTAGAAGTTTCTTTTTGGGAGGGGGAGCATTTTCATCTCATATGGACTCAGGCTGGATTTCCTCTCCTTATAGAATTGTTTGAATTAATGCAGTTCTAATATCTAATATATAACACTTATATTATAAGTGTTATATATTAGATATTATAAGTGTTATATATTATAAGTTATAATGATCAATTTAATATACTTATCTCAGAAAAATGTCAGAAACTCAAAACCATCGGACTATGCAACTTTAACTAATATATCTGGATAGCGATAAACCCATTATCGCATGTAATAAGATCTGGAGTAGGTTGCGCTCTGCCCCCCCCCCCCCCCCCTCTTCCAGGGGTGGGGGTGGGTACCAGCTGTGATGGAAAGAGTGTAACACAACTGCACGTGTCGACGTCTAGTTACTCAATGCTTTATTTATCTCAACCGCTGCTACACTGGTACCTCGCAGCGCTCGCTGGTGCCCGGCGCCCCAGCCGGGTACAATACATAACATCTCCCTTTTTATAAACAATATAAGATGAACTTGAATAAACACAAATGGCATGTACGGTTTAACACGGTGACAATCACCCAATGCGTCCGCCTCGCACCGCTGGGATTTTAACCCTCGTGCCTCAGAGTTCAGTCCTAGTGTTTCCTTTTATAAACAATATAAGATGGAGCTGGAATAAACACAAATGGCATGTACGGTTTAACACGGTGATAATCACCCAATGAGTCCTTTGTATTTACCATACTCGTCCTTGGACTATGTTGACGCGCAGTTCTCAAAACCGCCTTTTGTCCATTGCGTCAAATCACACGTACACACTCTTATCTCCTCTTTGTGTGAAAAAAAAACGAGAAAAAAAAACTACAGTTTGAGTATACCGATACACAAAACACAAAACAAAAAAAAATACAATGCAATATACATATATGTGTCAGTTTATAACTTGCACAAATAGTCAATGGGCAGCTTTTATCAGGCACTCGGGTGGGTTTTCATTCCCGCATGCACATACCGTCAAACAATTTCTGAGACAACAGATGTATTCTCTCAGAATAGACTTCACCCCGAGTTCCCAGTTCGGCACTGCCCTTATCTGGACCGGTTCCACATACTACTGATTAACTTATCTGACTACAGAACTTACCCTACTCCTTCAATTTGTTTCTCAGCCTTTTAATTGGTCTTAAACCCGACAGCTTGCTGATAAGTATGTCAAACTTTAATTCCACTAGCGATAGCCTAGCCTTTCCACCGGCCTAATCTCTCTTCCACGCCGAGTGCGATAAGGCGTGGACTGTGTTTCGGTTTTTCCATTACCGCTATCAGACTGTGGCACAGGCGTGTTGATACCCTGACGAATCGGACTCACGTTCCCACGTGTCGGAAAAATGTGTTTTCTATTTCTTTTTACTGTGAGTCCTTTGCTATTCAATATCCCATAGCTACCTGAGTCTTTCCCCTTCTCTTTTACGACAACCCCAGGTGCCCAATCTCCTTGTGTGTCAGGTATTGTACCTGCTCCCCTGCCTGTAGTTGTCTGTACGGTCGTCCTGCGTGTCGGTCATAGAATCCCTTCTGGGTAGCTTGTACTTTCTGTATTTGCCTGTGTCTTATAGTTACTGTCTTGGCTTTTAGATGTGTGCTCAATATTGGTAGTTTCGATCTAAGTTTCCGACTCATTAATAATTGAGCCGGTGAGGCATCCAAGCCTATTACCGGAGTGTTCCGGAAGTTGAGCAATGCTAGATTGTAATCTTTTGATTCTTTTCTGGCCTTTTTCATCATAGTTTTGACTGTCTGGATGTGTCGCTCCGCTTGACCATTGCTTTGTGGATAATGCGGGCTGGAAAATACAACCTGAAAATCATATTCAGCTGCAAATTCCCTATATTCTACGCTTGCAAACTGTGGTCCATTATCAGAAACCACTACCGCTGGAATACCGTGTCTGCCAAACACCTGTTTCATCATGCCTATAACTGCCTTGCTAGTGGTAGTTTGCAACTCTACTACTTCCGGATATTTGGAAAAATAGTCAACCAATATTAAGTAATGCTGGTCCCCTAACTGAAATAAATCAGCTCCTACCTTGTTATATGGAATGCATGGTATGTCATGGGGTTGCAATGGTTCCTTATGTTGCCTGTTTCTATACTGCTGGCATAAACTACACCTCTGAATCAAATCTTCCAACTGAGTCTGCATCCCTGGCCAAAACACATGTTCTCTCGCTAATGTTTTACTTTTCATGATACCCTGATGGGTCTCGTGTAGCTTGTCAAGCACTGATTTTCGCACTTGCTTTGGTATGATTATACGACTACCTTTCAGCAACACATCCCCTTGCCTTGTAATTTCGTGCCGGAATGTGTGGTATGGTAGTGCTACGGCTGGCACTTTATGTTTATCTTCCGGCCACCCATTGTCAACCATGTCGGCCACCCCAATCAACTCAGTATCCCGTCCCGTTTCAGATCTGATCTGCTGCATACACCCCTGCACGACCCCTATCGCTGCCACGCTTATCTCGTTGTCAAACAGGTCGCCGGGTCCGGTCTTGGTGCTGTGGTCTCGGGAGAGGGCGTCTGCAACGAACATATTACATCCTTTGATATGTACCAACTCTAGATCATAGTTTTGCAGACGCATCCGCATGCGTTGCATACGGGCCGACAATTGATGGAGAGGCTTATCTACAATTGATACCAAGGGCTTATGATCCGTTTCAATGCGTACTTTCTTGCCAAAAATGTAATTGTGAAATTTAGTGCACCCAAAGCATATGGCCAAAAGCTCTTTCTCAATCACAGCATAGCTACTTTGTGTAGCATCCAGAGCCTTAGAAGCCATGGCAATCGGATGCCCTTCCTGCATCAAAGCTGCGCCGAGTCCCGACTTGGACGCATCTACTTGTAGAGTGATTACTTTGTTCACATCATAGAAACGGAGAACGGGAGCCCGTGTTATCATTCTTTTTAACATTTCAAATGCCTTTACTTGCTCGGCTTCCCAGTGCCAAGCGGTCTCTTTGTTAGTTAATACGCGTAAGGGTTTAGTGATTTCCGCCAGATTGGGAAGAAATTTCGCGACATATGCTATCATTCCGAGAAACCGTTGAACGGATTGCTTATCTGTGGGTGTGGGCATGTCAGTAATGGCTTGTACTCTTTCCTTGTTAGGCGTAATACCGTGTTCAGAAATTACATGACCTACATATTCAACACTCCGCTTACATATATTCGATTTAGCTGGGTTTAAGCGCAAATTTACTTTTCTCGCCCGCTCGAGAACTGCTTTCAAATTTTCATTATGTTCATGCAGTGAGTTACCATATACAAGAATATCATCAGTTATTACATTGACGCCCTTTAAGTCATGCAGAATTCTGTTCATCTCGTATATGAATATGTCGCCGGCGGTTTTTATCCCGAACGGCAACCTAGTGTACCGAAAACGGCCCCACGGCGTGTTGAACGTACACAACTTTGAACTGTCAGTATCGAGCTGAATTTGCCAATATCCACTTTTCGCGTCTACCACCGAAAAATACTTAGCACCGTCTAGCTTGGCAACGACCTCCTCAATCGTTCTAGTAGGATATGGCCCCCGCTTAATAGCTTTGTTAAGTTTAGTTGGATCTAAACAAATGCGGATTTTATCATTCTTTTTTACTATCGTGATCGAATTCACCCATGGGGTTGGCTCAGTCTCCTCAACGATCACACCTAGCTCAAGCATTCTATCAAGTTCGCTTCGTACTTTATCCTCAATAGCATGAGGCACTCGTCTGGGAGGATCCACTACTGGCGGCACAGTGTCATCTACATGAATTTTTGCCTCCACTTTAATAGTGCCCAAACCACTAAATACATCATGAAATTTAGTTACCATGTCCGTAGCTTGCCTGTGGGCACTGTCGCACTTGTTGTCGGTCGCCTCCTTCTGCACACTATCAATGCGGGACAGTATGCGCATCCGTACGCAAGCGTCCTTTCCCAGAATC
Organism: Branchipolynoe longqiensis; assembly: GCA_030323885.1. Taxonomy (NCBI): domain Eukaryota; kingdom Metazoa; phylum Annelida; class Polychaeta; order Phyllodocida; family Polynoidae; genus Branchipolynoe; species Branchipolynoe longqiensis. The sequence continues at coordinate 69,936,105 of CM059190.1, read as the reverse complement.
GGACATCCCGTGTCCGTGATCTGGAAACGTAGCCAATGGCCACGCACTTGAAGATTCGTCTCACCCAGTGGCTTTATCCGCTGCCCCGAATACGTCACCAACCGGCACTGCGATTTCGACATCTCCGCAGATTTCATCCGCTTGAATATTCCTACTGGAATGATGTTGGCCTCGGACCCTGTGTCAAGTTTGAACTGAACTTCAAACCCATCCACAGGTATGGTCGCATACCACAAGTCGGCGTCGCCCTCCCGATCTGTTGATACTGCTCCCACAAACAAATCGGTTTCGGTCTCGGCCTGCTCGTCATCCCAGCCCTCATCGTCGTCAAGCGCAATCTCATTTACTGATGTCATTTTGCTCCGACACACTTTTGCAAAATGTCCAATTTTACTGCACACGTCGCACGCCTTGCCTTTGGCGGGGCATGCCTCACGGTCCCGCCGATGCGCATATCCACACCAGCTACACTTGACCTGAGCGACGCCAGGCTTGCCTCGGTACTCACGGCTGGCACCTGCTGCCGGCCGTCCGTCTCTCGGCCGCTGTGTTGACAGCCGCCCGTGCCGCCGGTCGGCCCGGCTCCCGCTGCCGTAACGAATCCAAAGCACACTCGACGGTACCACTGGAGAGCTGTTTAGTATGATGTTCACTCATGCGACACATCTCCTCACATCCTCTCAAAGTCAGTTTAGGCGTCTGGAGCAACCGATCTCTTAGTTTGTCACACTTTATGCCACTGACGAGCCTGTCACATAACAACGATTCTTCCAACTCGCCGTACTCACACTGACCTACGCGATGTCTCAGCTCCCGCACATACGTGTCCATGCTTTCCTGGCCTTGGTTGAAGGTATTGAACTTGTAACGAGTCACGGTAATGTTCGTTTTTACCCTCGCAGTATTCTCTGAATGCTTCCTTCAACGGCCGAAGTTTGTCAACGTCTCCCGCGGCGAATCTCATAGCCTGATGCACTTTTTGTGCCTCTGCACCGGCCACGTGCAGGAACACGCAACATTGAACCTTTTCACTTCGGCTCTGTACTCCTGCAGCGGTAGCGTATATGTTGAAAGCGTGAATCCACGTCTTCCAATTTGCAGACAAGTTGTCCTCCAAGCTCAACGGCCCGGGAGGCTTCAATCCTGGTAACGACATGCCCGCCAAAGGTTCCGCCTCTGACACCATGTGATGGAAAGAGTGTAACACAACTGCACGTGTCGACGTCTAGTTACTCAATGCTTTATTTATCTCAACCGCTGCTACACTGGTACCTCGCAGCGCTCGCTGGTGCCCGGCGCCCCAGCCGGGTACAATACATAACACCAGCATGCACCTCTCTGGCGCCTGCGCGGGGCTTCGCTCTCCACTATCTCGGAGGATGTTATCTTATTACTTGTCCTAACTACTAACCGAAGAATTTTTATTATTTTCATCAGCAGGATCATCAGCATCAGCATTATCATTATCATTATCATTATCATTATCATAATTATTATCATTATCATTATATTTTTTAATAAGAGAGAAACTCAAAAACAACGGACTATGCAACTTGAAATTCAACTCTCACGCCCACACTTGCTACTGCCTCACTTACACCACACTCACACAGGCGTGTATTCGGCCACTGATCAACCCTCCAGACATTTGTCTAACCCCGGTGTGGCGGTTTCAGCGTGTTCCCGTGCTCAGCCGTGTCCTGTTGCTTCTGCGCATGCGCGGATTTCGCATCAACTCGGGTCACCCGAGCCACTTATTGGCGCATGCGCACATCCTACAAACTCGGGTCGAATAATCGAATACGCTTCTCCGCGCTCGGGTGGACAATTTTTTTTTTTTTTTTTTAATAACCGATAAAACTACAGCAAAATAGGATTTAAAGTATGTTATGATGGCCTAGTTTAGCTATAGTTCCATTTCATTAATCTAAGTTATTCTTTTTTTGCACATGGCACGTGTATTTGTCGACTCCACTCGCCGTGTTCTATTTGAAATTCTGACCACTCGGATGACCCGAGTCGCCCGGGTTGTGTTAATCGATTACGGCCATGTTTATTAGATTCTGACGCATGCGCAGAAGCGATGGACACGGCTGAGTACGGGAACACGCTGAAACGCCACACCGGGACACCGCCCCTGGTTTAGCCCCCCCCCCCCCCCCTTCCTTCCTCCTCCAGCCCCTTCCGTCCTGCTCCATCCGCCCACACCCTCCCCCATAAAACCAACCCCCACACCCCCACACATACACCATGTGTAATGGCACAGTCACACTACGACGTGATGGCCCAACGTGACTCCAACGTGGTGGCTTTTCGTCATCACGTCGGGTCACGTTAAAGTCACGTTACAGTCACGTTAAGCTCTCGTCACATCACGTGCACTCTCGTCGCCTGTCGTCGGAGAACGTCGAGGTTTTGGACATGTTGAAAAAACTTCGACGTGACGTGACGAGGTGATAAGACGTTCATGTCACGTTACGGTCACGTTACGTCACGTTAAGCTCTCGTCACATCACGTTCACTCTCGTCGCCTCTCGTCGGAGAACGTCAAGGTTTTGGACATGTTGAGAAAACTTCGACATGACGTGACCAGGTGATAAGACGTTCATGTCACGTTACGGTCACGTTACGGTCACGTTTAGCTCTCGGTCACCTTAGGCTAACCGTCACGTTATGGTGCGCCTATGGAGCAGTCACACTACGACTAATGGCCAATGTAGTTTGGTTAGTATTACTAATGTTACTACTAGTACTTCTAGTGCTAGTGCTAGTGCTGTGTGTGTATGTGTGTTTGTGTGTGTGTCTGTGTCTGTGTGTTTGTGTGTGTCTGTGTGAGTGTTTCTGTGTGTGTATGTGTATGTGTGTGTCTGTGTGTGTCTATGTGTGTCTGTGTGTGTATGTCTGTGTGTGTTTCTGTGTGTGTCTGTGTGTGTCTCTGTGTCTGTGTGTGTATTGTGTGTCTGTGTGTGTATGTGTGTGTCTGTGTGTGTGCCTGTGTGTGTATGTGTGTGTGTGTATGTGTGTGCATGTGTGTGTATGTGTGTGTATGTGTGTGTATGTGTGTATGTGTGTATGTGTGTGTGGGTGTTTGTGTGTGTATGTGTGTGTCTGTGTCTGTATGTGTATGCATGGGTGGGTATGTGTGTCTGTGTGTGTATGTGTGTATGTGTGTGTCTGTGTGTGTGTTTGTGTGTGTATGTGTGTATGTGTGTGTCTGTGTGTATGTGTGTGTATGTCTGTGTGTGTGTCTGTGTCTCTCTGTCTCTCCGTCTCTCCATCTGTCTGTCCGTCCCTCTGTCTGTCTGTCCATCTGTCTGGCTGTCTGTCCGACCATCCCTCCGACACAGACACACACACAGACACATACACACACATACAGAGAGATGGAGAGACAGAGAGACACAGACACACACACAGACACACCCACAGACACACACAACCATACACACACAGACACAGAGACACATACACAGACACACGCACAGACACACACATGTTATGCCAGCGTTACACCCACGTCGACCACGCCGCGGTGTCGTCCAACTTGGCCCTGAATTTGCATAACACGTCGGGTTTTTCAAAAGTCGCCCTTGTCGGGCTCACGTTGGCCATCACGTCTTAGTGTGACTGGGCCATAAATGTAGACAATTGCTACTAGCCCCACCACCTCCCCTGCATAATCCGCAGACTTGGGTGTCTGCCATGTTTAAAAAATAAATATATCACCTTGCTCTTTATATTCTGATTCACTTTAGTTTGGAGTACCGTTTAAAAAATAAAAATAAATTATTACCATCACCATCACCATCAGCACCAGTACAATCACCGGCACCAGCCCCAGCAGCACAATCACCATTACCATCATCACCACCATCATCACCACCACCATCATGACCAGCATTGCCACCAGTACCATCACCATCACCACCACCACCACCATCACCACCATCACCACCATCATCAGCATCATCTCCACCATCACCACCACCACCACCACCACCTTCACCAACACAGACACCTATACCCTTGGTGTAATCTGATAATGCACAAATAAACGACGGATAGATCCTGAAAAGAAAGAAAAACAGAGCTGCTGATTTTGGAAGTATTGATTACAATGACCTAGGGACCGGGGAGAGGGGGGTGAGAGAGAGAGAGAGAGAGAGAGAGAGAGAGAGAGAGAGAGAGAGAGAGAGAGAGAGCGGGGGGGGGGCGGGGGAAATCCCCGGGGTTTAATTCAATTTGGGCCGGCGCCCGGCACCCGTCGCCCGACCCCCGGCGGCCGGCCTGCACCCCACCGACCCCGTCCCCGCTCCCGTTCATCACCGTAACGGGTGCCGGGTCCGCCCGTTGACAGCTATATATCAGCCTGTTCCACTGTTCCTGAACCAGAACAACTCCCGCCTGGACCCCCGGGGCGTCGGGCCGCGGACGGGTGTTCCTACTTACTGCCCGCCGGTCACTCCCTCACCCCTCCCCGCCCCCCTGGAGAAAAGTAAACAGCGACGACGAAAGGAGGAGACTCAACCAGCTCTTGTATGGTTGTTGTTTTGGGGAGTTTTCAGTCGCATTGGTGCGCTGAAGGCTGCAAATCTGCAGCACTGAATGGGCACCGCTGAAAGCAGTCCCATGTGGTCGGGAGTTGGGTTCCGGTGTGTAGTGATCAGAGGAATTGAGGGGCAGGGGGGAGGGGGCGGAGGAAGAACAAGGCAGCCTAACAGTCCAACCACAGTCCTCTGAGAGGGCCGGGGGAGGCTGGGTGGTTGGTGTAGTTTTACACCCCCGTAAGACCCTAGGCCATACAAGGATGTGCACCGACTTGTAACAGCGCGCACTCATGGCGACTTTATAGTGCTGCCCCACTGGGAAATCAGGCCGCCGGCGCCATGACCCGATGTCCCACACAGTCACATTATCCTGACACCGTGCGCCCAGTCCCTGTCCTGATTTCATAACGCCAAGCGCCTAGCAGCAACAGGTACCCATTTTATAAGTCATTGGTTTGACTCGACCATGATCCAAACTTCAGTCCCTCCAGATTCACCGGTATGCACCGTAAGTCCGGCCAAGGCCAGAGGAAGAAGTGAAGTGAGGAGGATTAGTTAGGCAGAGGGTGGGGTTACCTGTTTGTTGCAGTGAAAATTAGTGGTTAGTTAGTAGTGGCACCAAGTCAGCTATGGCGATGAGGTGGGGCCTGCTAGTCCCCGATGTCATGAACTGGGCGACCGACAGTGTTGATGATGTCTGCATTCTGGCGGTAGAAGCGCGCAAGTGCGTTCCAGGATGACTTGGAAATCCTGGAGAGGATAGCCAGAGCGGCCCTATTGTCGCTGAGTTGGCGGTCAGCATCCTCCATGAAGTCGCTGATGGCAGATCTGTCGATGGCGCCACATGAGGCGAGTATGTGGGCCACATTAAAGATATTAGTTCCGCAGGGACAGCGCTGGAGGTTGGGGACATCAATCCAACGGCGGTAGCCAGTCCTGAAGCGGTTGATTGCGACTTGTGTAGAAGCAGGAAGGCCGACTGGATGGGGGATGTTCGTTCTGACCAGGGTGTACCAGAGCCAGCTTATTGAATAAGGGTTCCTCCGTACTTGTTCCTTCTGTGTGGCTCGTTCCCAGAGTTTGGTGGTGGCTCGAGAAGCGGCGGCGGCCAGTTTGGTGATGGATGGAAGGATGGCTGTCTCTACGTCTGCTCGGTTGGCACCGGCTAGAGCGGCATAGTCGGCCTGGTCATTACCATACAGTCCTATATGCGAGGGGACCCATAGCAGGACTGTTTTGAGGTGTGCCTGATGTCTGGTGAAGATTTTAATATGGATTGCGTCGGCAAGGGAGTGTCGGGCATTTGGGTGGGCGATCTCTTTGATGGCATTCAAAGAGTCGGTAATGATGATGGCACTTGAGTTGTGGAGGTCTTCGAGGGCCAAGTGAATGGCGGCGAGCTCGGTATCGAGAGTGGAAGCAAAGTCTGACACCCTGGTGGTGTTCTTTGTGTTGGAGAAGGGGATGAAGATTCCGGCTCCTGCTCTACCTGATGTTGGGTTAAGGGAGCCATCGGTGTAGACAGTCTTTGCGAGAGGAAATTGTCACTGGGTCGACTTAGCCATCCCTTCATTGAACATAGATTTTCGCAGTAGCCTCGTTCTGACATTCACGAGACACTATTGATATGGTATGGTGTCTTTTATATGTAGGTGGAAGTATCTTCTTGGTTGTCCATCGGTCGGTTGGAGTGTTATGGCCTGGTAACATCTAAGGTCATATCAGGACGGGTACCGACTTGTGAGAGTGCACATTCATGGCGACTTTATAGTGCTGCCCCATTGGGAGACCAGGCCACCACCACCATGACTTGATACCCCACACAGTCACATCATCCTGACACTGTGCTACCCAGTCCTTGCACTGTCCTATTAATGCTGAGCGCCTGGCTAGAAAGCGACAAGTATCAATTTGATAAGTCATTGGCTGGGATTCCAACTCCCAACCTTCCGCACAGGAAGCCTGCGCTCTACCGATTCGGCCACCGCGTCCGGTGCTGGTGCTGGTGTTTTTGCTGGTAGTGGTGATTGTGCTGGGGGTGGTGATGGTGATGGTGGTGGTGGTGGTGGTGATGGTGGTGGTGATGGTAATGGTGGTGGTGGTGGTGGTGGTGGTGGTGGTGGTGGTGATGGTGGCGGTGATGGTGATGGTGATGGTGATAATGATGGCAATAATTATAAATGGTGATGACAGAGTGATGATGATGATGTTTGTTGTTGCTTTACATCCTAACAACACCTAAGGTCATATGATTTCAGTCGCGTTGGCGTGGTGAAGGCTGCAAATCTGCAGCACCGTATGGGCACTTCTGAAGGCGGTCCCACGTGTCCAGGAGTTGACTTCCGATGGGTAGTCAAAGGGAGGGAGGCTGGTTAGTTGGTGTAGTTTTACACCCCAGTAAGAACCTAGGCCATACCAGGACGGGTACCGACTTGTGACAGCGCGCACTCATGGCGACTTGTGACAAGGCGCACTCATCACTGATGTGGGAGGGGGATTATTAATTCTACGAGCTCTGTCCCGTGATTTATTAGTACGACGATTCACAGTGACAGCGGAATTTTATGGGGCCCGGTATGAGACCGGGGCCGGGGCCGGGGCCGGGGCCGGGGCTGGAGCCGATAGGGTGCCGTATCTGTTATCGGGGCTTGTGGCAGGCAGGGTTCTGCTGTGTGTCACGTGGTAACGAGCTTATCAGTGATAGCGAAAGCTACCCAGAATGCGGGTTGGCTACTGGCTCCTGTCCCTGTCAATACGCTGCTGTCACTGTCAGTATACTGCAGTCAGTGTCAGTAGATTGTTGTCAGTGGCTGTAGACTGTTGTCACTGTCAGTAGACTGCTGTCACTGTCAATATGCTGCTTTCAACAGACTGCTGGCACTGTCAATGCACTACTGGCAGTGTCAGTAGTCTGCTGTCACTGTCAATGCAGTGCTATCAATAATGTAATGACTGGTTTGCTCAGTATCAGGACACTGAGTGTTGATGATCTGGACCCCCAGTGATGCAGCACTATGTAGACACCATGAATGCACACTGTCACACGCCGGTACCTATCCTGAGGTGACCGTAGACAACAAATATGTTGGGGTAGCTTTGATCACAACTCATTAATCTTTTGAGGTATTGAAAGTGAACAAAAATGCCAAAATAATGTGTGTGAAAACCAATAGACTACATCACGGTTCCGAGTGCGCATGCACTGAAAATGGCGTTGGGAGCAAAGCAAAGGCATACATACGGCCATTGATTTTGCCGATACGCGTAGGGCAAAACTTCGATTTTATTCAAAATTAATCAAAATACATAACAATTTGGCACAAACATGGATGGAAGGATGCAATATAATAATATAATGAATATGTTTAAGCCACAACTCTCCATAATTAAGCATTTTGAGCTAAGAAACATGTCAAATGTGTCAACAAAAACTTGTTTCAAAGAAATATATATCTGATTAACCCTACTCATTTTCTATTTCTACATGTCTCATTAACCATAGGATATGAATCAAAACATGAATAAAATAAGTAAAACTGACTCTGGCTATGGCTCTAACACTAGTCTGAGTGCCCAGATTTGTCTAAATCTAAATGCACATGGCATAAGATATGCATATTACATTGATGTAAATGTAATGCTGGATAAAAGATTAATATCTTAATTTATTTTATATATTTTTTTAGTTGGTATTCTATGTTTCAAACAAGAGCTGAGATGAGCTGAAACTAGCACATTTCATAGCTGCACCCAGTGTATTAGCATGTGCCATGTGCTTCTCGTGGGTTTGTTTTGCTCTGATGCATCCCACAATGCACCGCCCCATTGGAACCTTGATGTTGTCTATTGATGCTAAGTGGAATATGCTATTCTGCTGCTATGTCATCAACATCATCAATCCCTTAACCGTGATGGTCATTGGGGCATGCATCACAGATGAATTTGCAACCAGTTTTCTCCATTTCTCCCTGCGTCGAACTGCCCTCTAGGTTTGCCAAACTCCAGGCCTGTCCATTCGCTGAGGTTGTCTTTCCACCTCTTCCTTAGTCTGCCTTGTCTTCTTCCTCCTATCACTGCGCTTTGCAAGATGGTTTTGGTCAGATCTGATGAATCGGAAATATAGCCATACCATTGCAGTTTGCTTCTCTTTACAAGTGTTTGTGGGGTATTTGTGCTCTGCAATGTACTTTCCACATAGGCCGTAATCGACCCAAGTCGTCAGAATTTCAAATCGAACACTGCGAGTGGAGTCGACAAATACACGTGCCGTGTGCAAAACGACCCGACCCCAGTAACCCACCTCTTGGCTGGGGGTGGCTAGGAGCAATGACGTCACATTTGTGCTGGTGCCGTCCTGCAGGATAACAGCTACCAATACCAGTCATACATGTTTTTTTTTGCTAATAACATAGATTAATGAAATGGAAATATAGCTAAACTATGCTATCGTAAAATACTTTAAGTCCTATTTTGCTGTAGTTATATCGGTTATTAAAAAAAAAAAAAAAAAAGAGTGGATTAAGCAACCATTTTTTCCACCCCGAGAGTGGAGAAGCGTATTCGATTATTCGACCCGAGTCTGTAGGATGTGTGCATGCGCCAAAAAGTGGCTCGGGTGACCCGAGTTGATTAATCGATTACGCCCATAGTTGTTCCGAAGCGATACAACTCTAAATAAATTATTGATCAGTGCACACTTACGTATAGATCTGAGTCAGATACCAGGTTAAAACCTAGATAAGTGTTTTGCTTTAGAAATTTGCTTTAGAAAGTATCACACTTTCATCGCATTATGCAACGGTGTCAATACCGCCGCCACCGCCATCTGTTATCCATTTATAAAGCCCCCCCCCCCCCCCCCCCTCTACCCCCCACTAACCCACTCACACACCAGGCGACAGGTCACGTGATATACTGTAAATAGTAAGCAGGGACTTTCCCTGGTCACTATAGACCGAACCACCAAACATGGGTTGAAAATATCACCTGTTTGGCCTGGCAGTTTTAAAAGTGTTTTTTTTTTGTGGTGTTTATTTCAATTCGCACTGTGCAATGGTTTTGAGTTTCTGCAATTTTCTGAGATAAATACATTAGATTGGTTGTTATATTATACTTTACTTTGGTTTGACATAACTTTTATTGTTAACGGACCCGTCCTGATATGACCTTAGATGTTGCCAAGACGTAAAACTTCAACAACCAACTAACTTTAATGGATAATGTTGGAGAGATTTGAAGTGAAAACATGTCAAACTAACTTTGGTAAGCGCTTACAGATTCTGACACCATAGGCTTCAGCAAAAAGCAGGTTCTATGAAATTGGCTTCATATCCCCTTCTACGCAGCAATGAATGCTAATATTAAAGTTGCATAGTCCGATGGTTTTGAGTTTCAGAAATTTTCTGAGATAAATACATTAGGTTGATCGTTATAATGTACCTTACTTTAGTTTGAAGTAACTTTTATTTTAAGTGGCTAACTTTTGAGATAGTGCAAGAATGCAAAATTAATTTTGGCAAGCTTGCCGAAACTCTGACACCTCAACCTTCTTTGCCCGGTGGTGTCCGGTACTCAGTCCGGTAAGGTCTGACTGGGCCTTAACCCAGCTTCCTGACACTTTTTCTACAGAACCAGTGGTCCACAAATGGTTCATCAAAGGCTGTTGCATGTGCTGTCCTGTCTGTCGGAAAGTGCATATAAAAGACCCCTTGCCGCTTATTGGAAAGAGTGGCCTATGTGGCAGCAGCGGGTTTCCTCTAAAGAAATATGTCTGAATGACCATATGATTGACGTCCAATAGCCGATAATAAAAATCAATGTGCTCTAGAGGTCTCTTTAAATAAAGCAAACTTTTTCTTTTTCTACAGGGTTGTTTAGCAGCCATGTCGTGCAGACAGTGATGCCGTCCAAAGTTATCAACATTTTCAAAGTGTACGATACCAGGGAGGGGGGTGGGAGCTGACAGTAAAGTACAAGTTTTATCGTTTAATAAAGATTTTGATATTTTCGGGTGCTCTTTTTGGTACATTAGGTCACCATATCCGGTTATTGTACATTAATTGATTAATACCCCTGTCACACTACAACGTAATGAGCAAACGTGAGCCTAACGTGGTGATATTTCGTCATTACGTTGGATTACGTTATGATGACGTCATAATGACGTTAGACTGACGTCCATTTACGTCACATTACATCGCGTTACGTCGAGGTACATCGAGGTTTTGGACATGTTCAAAAGTTTTGACGTAGCTCGAACGTAAGGGTTTACGTTTGCTGTACGTTCTGTTCATGTTCAGCGAACGTCAATGACGTTAAACGGACGTTAGGCAAACGTTCCTCACTATGTTCCACTACGTTCCACTCGTTGACCCACATTAAAGCCGGTGGAAACGTCCATGCGGCGTAATGGGAAAGTCAGGAGAACGTCAGGAGAACGTCAGGAGAACATCAGGAGAACATGCATTCAACGTACGTTCAACGTCTCATGACGTAGCTAACATCACGTAACCTTCTTCTGGCGATGGAATAACGTTCATAACGTTCCGTGATCATCATTACGTTGACCTCTCTCGTTGAATGACGGTATCACTATGCTTTACCAACGTTACGCTCTCGTCCACTACGCTGCATCCACGTTCAACTTGTGCCCAAATTTGCATACTACGCCGAGAAGATCAACGTTCTTCACGTTCTCCCTACGTCGACGTCGTTACGTCGTAGTGTGACAGGGCCATTATATATAAGCTGGGGAATTTTCAATTGCAGACAATTGGTCTTCATTCCCATTGCTCCTTGCCCTATGCTAGCAGTCGCAATGTCAAATTCCAAGCTAGCTAGCAATAAGCATCAATTTTTCAGTTTTTGGTTTGATTCAACTAGGCTTTAAACCCAGGAGTTTGAATCCCATGACATACCAAAATGGGAGGTGAGCTCTCAACTCAATAGACTACATCACCGTTCCAGCAACGCGGTGCATTGTGGGATGCTTCAGAGCAAAACAAACGTGCGAGAAGCACATGGCACATGCTAATACACTGGGTGCAGCTATGAAATGTGTTAGTTTCAGCTCATCTGAGCTCTTGTTTGAAACATAGAATACCAACTAAAAAAATATATATAATAAATTAAGATATTGCTCTTTTATCCAGCATTAAATTTAAATAAAAATAATATGCACATCTTATGCCATGTTCATTTAGATTTAGACAAATCTGGGCACTCAGACTAGTGTTAGAGCCATAGCCAGAGTAAGTTTTACTTATTTTATTCATGTTTTTATTTATATCCTATGGTTAATGACATATGTAGAACTAGATAATGAGTAGGGGTAATCAGATATTCCCTGACAACAAGTGTATGTTGACACATTTGGCATTTTAATATTTAGAACAAGAATTAATAATGGTGATGTGGATATCACTGATTGTTTTATGTGGAATTGTATGTTTCTTAGCTCAAAATGTTTAACTATGGCTAGTTTTGTCTTAGCTATATTCATCAGATCATTATTTTGCATCTGTGCATACATGTTTATGCCAAATTGTTATGTATTTCTATTCATTTTGAATAAAATAGAAGTTTTTCCCTATGCGTATCGACAAACTGAATGGCCATTCGCATTTGCTTTGCTGCCAACATCGTTTTCAGCGCATGTGCAGTCAGAACCGTGATCCCGTCTATTGCCCAGCACATCTGGGTCTGTAGTAAAATGTTGATGTGTACTACTTTGTGAGTTGGGGGGGAAGGGCTAGGTTGGGGGGGGGGGGTACTACCGTGAAAATATTGACAACTTTGGATAACCCCTAATTAAAGAAGAGCTAGTACTGCATTAGATAAAGGATTCACCCGGTACTCGCAGTACACGGGTGAATACCAACCCTATATAAAAACGGTCGAAAAAGCGGGTTAATGAAATGAGAGCCTAATTTCACAATCTAAGAATCAACATTGATTCTTTGTAGATGTGTTCATATTTACCCGCTACCTTGGAGTTGAAAAATATAATAAAATAGCTAGTTTAATACGATTTAAAATTGAAATCAACAGCTTTCTATGGCCACCATCTTGGATTTTTGCATTCTCTCCCATTTCACCAAATCTGTGCCAATATACGTAGCCATTTGATTATGGAAACACAGTTTCTACTTCATGTTCCATACTAAAGCTATTTTCGCCTGTATTTACATTACGTTGTCGTTCACCTGTGTACTACAAGTACCGGGTGAATCTTTTATCTAGTACTGCATGTGCTCCAGTTATATATGAAGAGTTCAGGTGCAAAACCACGTAAACGCCAATCCAGAAATGGAGATAAACATTGGAATCAAACCTTCAAAAAGTTATATTTTCTATATTCCTTCTTTTTTGTTCATTGTTCCATAAGTGTGTGATCATATGAAAAGTGGAACAAGTGAGAATTAAAATTATTTTCAGGTAAAAAATCACTACATTTTTGTATTTCCGTTTACCTGGTTTTGCACCTGAACTCTTCATATGCTAATTACTGCTTTAGTCCACACTGGTCGAGTCAAACCAATCACTTACAAATTGATACTTGTCGCTCCCTAGCCTGGCATCCAGCATTAAAGTTGCATAGTCCGATGCTTTTGAGTTTCTGCTATTTTCTGAGATAAATATATTATACTAATCGTTATAATCCACTTTACCTCCAGTTTGAAGTAACTTTAATTTTAAATGGCTAAGTTTGGAGATATTTGACGTCATAACATGCCAAAATAATTTTGGAAAGCACGCCAAAACTCTGACACCATAGACTTCAATAGTAACAGGTTCTATTAATTGACTTATTATGCCCTTCTATGCAGCAACAAATGCTTAATAAGGGCACCAGTGTCTAATTTGAATATATATGTAGAATAAAATCTAGATAAGTGTTTTGGTTTTGAAAATGTGGTGTTTTCACCAGACTATGCAACTTTAATAGGCCAGGGCAAGGACTGGTTAGCTCAATGTCAGCATAATGGGACTGAGTGGGATATCGGGTATATGGTGCCAGTGGTCCAATTTCCCAGTGAGGCAGCACTATAACCTTGCCATGGGTGCACCCTGTCACACATCGGTACCTGTCCTGAAATGACCTTAGATGTTGCTAGGTCGTAAAACACCAGGGCTGCGGGCAGATAGTAAATAAGAGCTAGTGCTGCGCGTGCCCTATTTATATGCTAATTACTACCTTAGGCCTAATTAGCGCAGGGAGTCAGGTCATAGCAAACCCATCAATACAAGAGGAGAGCCATAATATACGGAAGCGCTCGCCAACATTATGGTAGGGGTGCCGGTGTGGCCAGCAACACTCTCCTACTGATTGTCTGACCCCACTGACCCCGCCCCACTCCTAACCCTTCCCAGCACCCACTCAGAAACCCCGCCCCACTCCCACCCCCCACTCCCACCCCCACACCGACACATACACAGGGCATCTAGAGTACTTCACCCTCTTCACCCACTTCCCTACAGGTCACGTGTTCAACCCTCCTCCACCACCCCCTCCACCCCACACCCGTACTCACCCCTGGTTGGTGGTCAGTCTGACCGCCCCTCCCCCCCCCCCCCCCCTGCGGCCCCCCACCTAGCCCACAAACCGCCCGCTGTTTTGGCTTCGAAATGGATAGTGCTATGTGAGGGACTTGGTTTGTGTGTGTAGCATGTGTGTGACGTGTGTGTGATGTGTCTGATATATGTGTGTATGTGTGTGACGTGTGTCTGACTGACGCGTATGTGTGGCATGGGTGGGGAATGGGGAATCGATATATGCGAGGGAGAAACAGAGGGAGGGAGAGGCAGAGAAACAGAGGAGAGGCAGAGGGGAGAGAGGAAGGGGGTGGGGGATGGGAGGGTGGGTAGCATCAGAGGTAACGCAGCCCTGGGAGACCACCAGGCATGGACCGGACCACCTTTCCACCTAATGCCAAGTACACACCTACCGTATAGGATTCGCGCACTAAAACTCGCGACGACCTTACGACTGAAAACGGGCCGATTCATTTTTCGAATTGCGAATCGTAATCGCAAGCAAGCAGTTTTAGCCCTGAAACTGAGTTTTAAGTCGCGAATCGCAATCGGTAGATGTGCTAGGGTATCGCACACCGACCGCCTTTTGGGCAGTTTTAGATCGTAAACGGTAGGTGGGTGCGGATAAACGGTAGGTGTGTACCTAGTATAACACTCCTCTAACCACTCAAAGCAAAAATATTAACTGTAGCCCCCTTTAAAAAAAAAACACAATTCACTTGGTACCATACAAAATTAGGTTATAACCACTTTCAGACCATTCGGAATGAAGCCGATGGGGAGGGGGAGGGGGTGTAAGGGGTTTTTCTTCGAGGGGGGGGGGGGATGTAGCCACGAAAGATCTGTAATAAGACACACTTGTTTCCAAAGCAGAGTGTATGTTGGCAAACCGTAGCTAGTAGTAGCAGCTACTGTGGGTCTAGATGCTGCTGGGCTCGCCCTCCCTGCCCCCTCCCTCTTTCCCATCTACCCCCACCCCCACACATGGCCCACCACCATCCGCCCCACCCCGCCCCCAATCTCGCCGCCATCATCGGGCAAAGCACGCAGGTCCACAGCGTATTTATGGAGCGCCTAGTGTATGTGATTTTTAATGCAAGGGTAGCGGGTCAATAAGAGCCCACTTGCTATCCGGACCGCACTTCGTCCACACCTCTGTCTATCTGCTCTCCGCTGGCCATGCTCCTCCTTGATATTGTCTGAAAAGTGTTCCAGGAGTGGGAGCCTGCCAGCATTTCACCTTCTACTCTTACTCTGTCTGTGTCTTTGGCTTGCCGGCTGGTCACCATAGAGCAAATAGACGCGGTCCTTTGACTCAACTCTTCTCATTTCTCTTTCCTATGCTCTACCCTTTTTTTTCCTTCCAGGCTCACTTCTCCCCCTGATCAATGGAGTTGTTTGCTTGGGTGGGGCCCTTTACCTTTTCGTTTCTCTCGCTTTGTTCTTTTTGCTGGAACCGCTGGACCCACCTTTACCCGTCCCTTCCTGGTAAACCCTTGCTGCTGTCTGCAAGTGCTGTGCTACCGCCGGACCGGAGTGATTCTGGACCGCCCAAACGACTCATCGTTTAATCATTGTAAAGACATCCCCCAGCTTCTACAACCGCCCCACCAGAAGATTATTCTTCAACCAAAGATTGGGCCGATTGTGATTGGCTCTAGACATAATGCATTCATTGTCAATGTAATTCTCATATAGATTGGTATAAATGAATGAACCTTTAAACACAAATAGTGCTAGTTGGTATGAACTTTCATAGGCCACTCCTGGATGCCTGCGGGGTCATGCTGGGTACTGACATGCAAACATGCAGCATGTGAGCATGCAAGCATCTATAAATAACACTACTCCGCACTGAACAGTGTCAGTCTAGTAGGAGCTATAGTTGGGCCGGGAGTGGGGGGATATATGAGGCTGTCTCAAAAGGTGCTAAGCAATATGGGACAAAGCTTTGTCCATTGTAACGATCAACATACTATCTGCTTATGCATTTGCTCAGTATAAACTGATTTGTTTTTTTACATGTGTTTCATAATCCCAATAGAATATTGATTTGAAGCAAATGTCCTTGTGTTTTCAGTGTAACCGTTTCTGTGCTGTTTTATGTCAATCGTTACAATGGACAAAAAAATGAGTTATCACCTTTTGAGACAGGCTCATATACTTATAGTCCTCTGCACAAAGTCATTTTTCAATGTCAAGATATTTGTATTCCAGCAATAGATAGTACAAGTATTGAATGGTCTTTTATTTTTTTATCAAGAGTTAACACAATAAGAATAAGAATAAGAAATTGTGAAGGCAATGGTTTCTCATATACAATGCTGATATAGTCGAGCGATATACCAGTCGTTTGCTATTACCTCAGAATAATAGTCATAGAAACGTTATGCTATGGGGTGGTGATAGCAGCATTAAACAAATTCAAAAGAATTGATAGAGTCATGAGAGTAAATTGTCGTCAACAGATTTTCTTCTCATTTTTTAATAAGTATATTCGTTCGGAATTAGAGAATTACAGAAGATACCAGCATACCATGAAATTAAGCAAATAAATAGTGGCATAGGCATATGATCCTAAATGTCTTAGCTTCAGAAAATGTGGATTTTTAATCAACAAATGAAAGTAAGCTAAAGAAATGAAAACCATGAAAACAAAAACGTAATCACAACACACAAATGTAATCACAACACACAAACAAACCAAACAAAACTATCCAAACAAAACAATTTTAAAAGCACTGAACAAAAAACCTAAATATAAACAAAAACTAAATTTAAAAATAAACTCGCAAATAGCGAAGGAAACCAAAGAAAACATTACAAAACACACACGAAAATGAAAGGATAGCAAAGTCAACTAAAACAAATACAATAAAGTAAACTAAACAAACAGAAAAAAGAAATAACACTAATGCAAAACAACCCGAACCTAACAGTAATTTACATAAAACGAAAAAAAATGAGTAGGACAAAACTAAATTATATGCAATAAAACAAAACACCACGAGAAGGAAAATAACAAAGGACATTAAAGCAAAACAAAGCAACAACAAAAAAGAAGCAAAACTGAACTAAACAAAAAAATCTAAGCCTAAACTATAGACCAAAACTAAACTAAACATAAATAATACTTAACCTAACCTAATTTAACTTAAAGTTGTATAGTCCGATGGTTGTGAATTTAACAATTTTTCTGAGATAAACATATTAAACCGATTGTTATAATATACTTTACTTTAGTTTGGAGTAACTTTTACTTTTAATGGCTAAACTTTGAGATATTTGAAGTGCAAACATGCAAATTTAATTGTGTCAAGCATGCCACAACTCTGACACTATGGGATTCTGCAGTAAAATCTTCTATTAAATTGACTCAGTATTCTATTCTATATGGCAAGAATTTTCTAACAAATGCATCAGTATCTAAGTTAGATATGTATAATCAAATCTGGATAATTGTTTTGATTTTGACAATGTGATGCTTCATCGGACTATGCAGCTTTAACCTAGCTTAAACTAAACCAAATAAAACTGCAATAAACTATACTTAACTTACACTAAATTAAACAGAACTAAAATTAAACTAAATCTAACCTAAAGTAGCGTGACTTAACATAAACTAAGCTAAACTAAACCAAACCAAACAAACACAAAGACCAGAAACCCTATGTGCTATAAATGACCTTCCTCTAAAGTCCAATGACACCGTGGACTGTGCAGCTTTAACCAAACCTGAACTAAACCAAATAAAACTGTAATGAACTATACTAAGCTTAAACTGAGCTTAAACCAGGCTTAAACTAAGCTTAAACTAAACTAAACTGAAACTAAACTAAACTATTGTTTTGGGGGAGTTTTCAGTCGCATTGGTGCGCTGAAGGCTGCAAATCTGCAGCACTGTATGGGCACCACTGAAAGCGGTCCCAGGTGGTTGCGAGTCGGCGTCCGATGGGTAGTGGTCAGAGAAATTGGGGGGGGGGAGGGGGGGAGGAAGGAAAGAGGCAGCCTAAGAGCCCAACCACAGTCCTCTGAGAGGGCCGGGGGAGGCTGGGTGGTTGGTGTAGTTTTACGCCCCAGTAAGACCCTAGGCCATACCAGGACGTGCACCGACTTGTGACAACACGCACTCAGTGACTTTATAGTGCTGCCCCACTGGGAAACCAGGGCACTAGCACCATGACCTGATGTCCCACACAGTCACATTATCCTGACACTGTGCGCCCAGTCCCTGTCCTGACCTCATAACGCCAAGCGCCGAGCAGCAACAGGTACCTATTTTATAAGTCATTGGTTTGACTCGACCAGGATCCAAACTTCAGTCCCTCCAGATTCACCGGTATGCACAGTAAGTCCGGCCAAGGCCAGAGGAAGAAGTGAAGTGAGGATGGGATTAGTTAGGCAGTGGGTGGGGTTACCTGTTAGTTGTTAGTGAAAATTAGTGGTTAGTTGGTAGTGGTGTCAAGTCAGCTATGGTGACGAGGTGGGGCCTGCTAGTCCTCGGTGTCATGGTCTGGGCGACCGACAGCGTTGATGATATCTGCGTTCTGGCGGTAGAAGCGAGCAAGTGCATTCCAGGATGACTTGGAAATCCTGGAGAGGATTGCCAGAGCGGCCCTATTGTCGCTGAGTTGGCGGTCAGAGTCCTCCATGAAGTCACTGATGGCAGATCTGTCGACGGCGCCACATGAGGCGAGTATGTGGGCCACATTGAAGATCTTAGTGCCGCAGGGACAGCGCTGGAGGTTGGGGACATCAATCCAACGGCGGTAGCCAGTCCTGAAGCGGTTGACGGCGACTTGGGTAGAAGCAGGAAGGCCGACTGGATGGGGGATGTTAGTTCTGACCAGAGTGTACCAGAGCCAGCTTATTGAATAAGGGTTCCGTACTTGTTCCTTCTGTGTGGTGCGTTCCCAGAGTTTGGTGGTGGCTCGAGAAGCGGCGGCGGTCAGTTTGGTGATGGATGGAGGGATGGCTGTCTCCACGTCTGCTCGGTTGGCACCGGCTAGAGCAGCACAGTCGGCCTGGTCATTACCATAGAGTCCTATATGTGAGGGGACCCATAGTAGGACTGTGTTGAGGTGTGCCTGATGTCTGGTAGAGATTATAATCTGGATCATGTCAGCAAGGGAGTGTCAGGCATTTGGGCGGGCGATCTCTTTGATCGCATTCAAAGAGTCAGTAATGATGATGGCACTTGAGTTGTGGAGGTCTTCGAAGGCCAAGTGAATGGCGGCGAGGTCGGTATCGAGAGTGGAAGCAAAGTCTGACACCCTGGTGGTGTTCTTTGTGTTGGAGAAGGGGATGAAGATTCCGGCTCCGGCTCTACCTGATGTTGGGTTAAGGGAGCCATCGGTGTAGACCATCTTAGCGAGGGGAAAGTCCACCTTCGCCTGAGTTATGGCCTCGAGAGCCAGGGAGTGGAGTTCTGGGGTGGTGTAAACCGCCTTGGCAGCAACTAGGTTGGTGGTTCGGATTTCCACTGGAATGGAAAACCATGGTGGCTTGTGAGGGCTCAGGGCGGAGTCTGCAATGTGGAGTCTGTGGGAGTCCTTGAGGGTGGTGATGGCGTCCTTGAGGCAGTAGGAGATGTGAGGGTGACCACCGGTCCGATCTCGGAGGTAGGCCGTGGCTCTGCGGATTGTTGGTGAAAGGCCTGAGGAGAGGGTTCTTGTGAGGTGGGTGGTGAGAAGTTGTTTGCCTCGGAGGTGGAGGGGAGGGAGGCCGGATTCAAGGAGGAGGATCTCAATCCTTGTGGTACTGGGAACACGGAGGACAAGCCTGGCAGCCCGGTGTTGGATGTTCTCAAGTTTCCAGAACTCATTCAGGAAGATCTTCTAGTTGAGTTTGGGGGTTGTCAAGCCCAAGGGCTGTGAGAGCGAGTGTGGGCACGGCGTAGTCGAAGAGGGAGCGACTGCCTGGCGGTAAAACAGTGTGAGTACACCGTCCAGGGTGCCCCACGAGAAGCCGGAGGCCCTCTTCATGATGAGGAGTCTGTTGGTCATTCTGGTGGCCAGGTGGTCCAAGAGGGCTCTCATGTTAAGGTTTCGGTCTAGATGGATCCCTAGGTAATCGAAGGTGGAGACCCATTCAATAGGGGATCCATCTAGGTAGAGGGGGTGAAGTGGTTGACCTCTGAACATGTGCATGATCTTGGTCTTGGTGGGGGAGATTTTTAGTTCAAGGTCCGGTAGGCGTTTCCTACCAGGTGGAGCACCTGCCCAGCCAGATCCTGTGCGTTGATCGCATGGGAGCAGGTGATGGCGATGTCATCTGCATAGCAGACTATGGTTGTGTCTGTGATCTCTCGGGTGGCTAGGTCTTGTTTAAGCCTCCTCACTAGAGATGCCATCAATGCATTGAAGAGGAGTGGGCTGAGCACTGCACCCTTAAACTAAACTAAACTAAACTAGATGCCATTCACTGCATTGAAGAGGAGGGGGCTGAGCACTGCACCCTTAAACTAAACTAAACTAAAACTAAAACTAAAACTAAAACTAAAACTAAAACTAAAACTATAAAACTAAAACTAAAACTAAAACTAAACTAAACTAAACTAACTTGACCTAACATAATCAAACCTAAACCAAACCAAACACAACTAACCCAAACCAATCCAAACTCATCCAAACCAAACAAACACAAACAAAAACCACAAACTCCATGTGCTATAAATGACCGTCCTCTAAAATTCCCATAACACCAGGCGCCCCATACAGCTCGCTGCGCGCCCGTCCCGGGCCGGTGTGAGACTGGTGAGAGTGTGTACACCGACCTATGTAAGTCAGTGGGAGTCAGAGAGTCGACAGGCAGGCAGCCCGGGGCCCGCCACGGATCCAAACCCACCTATCTAAACAGCTCAACAGGACCAACTTGCACACACACACGGTGGAGTTTTTACTGCGGATTTAACAACTCGTCATCCGAGCGTGGATAGATGTACCTGTTGCTGTCTGTCACTTGGATGTGTTTACGGGCAGGTCGGAGTGTTGCTGTCAAGGTATGTGTGTGTTCATCGACTTGTCCGCTGTCACTGCCTGTCCGCCGCCACCGGGGCAGGGGTCGGGGAAGGGCCGGGAGAAAAGGCAAAGGGAGAGGGGAGAGAGTGTGAGAGCCCCCACCCCCTTCCCCCCGACAACCTGTTCCTTTGGCCGGGTAAGGAAATAGAATCACCGCAACTTGCCCCAGGGACCACCCAAACACCTCCCCACCTCGCTATCGCATCGGTGTCATCTCACTCTCGGCGTCCTGCTTTAAAAGAAAATAGAAAAGGGAAAAGCCTAAAAAAGACTGGTCCTTACAGTTTGTCATTGTGCATTCATTGATTCATGGGAGTTGTGTGGGCGGGGGTGGGTTGGGGGCGGGGCGGTATCAATTACACTTGGAGGGGCTTACACAGCTACGCCTACGGTATGAATTATATACGGTACGGTATATACTATATAGTAATAATATAGCATATTGCGTACATATAGATTTGACACCCATTCAGAGTCTGTACGTGTTTAATGTAATGTAAGTCCTCATTCTCCCTTCCTTCCATTATTTTGCATATTTAAATTACCCCCCCCCCCCATATCAACACCAACATCACGAATATGCAGTGTATATATATATATATTTATATATATATATATATATATATGTTATTTTCACATGCGATATATAATAAATAATACGATTAGATTATATAATTTATATACACTAAATATTTAAATTTAAATACGCATATGTATTATAATATATATAATATATTTGTGTATGTATTTCGAAGAGAATATTTACTGTATATAAATGTTCAAATAGATTAGTTTTTTGTATATTTATTCATACATTTGTTTTACTATATCAAAATTATATATAATGGTATTTTTATTAGCTCTATATTTGTTTAAAAAACCAGTGTCATGCAACGTATGTATATATACATATATATGTATATATATTTATATATATATATATAATGTGTAGTACTCTGTTAATTTTAATCACACCATTACTTCATAATAGTTATAAGTACTCTTATGACCATGTATCGAAATAGAAAGTGTGGAACGTATTTCAATGCATAGTAACAGCCGTGCTCTACAACACTTGAATGTCAAACCTTTAATTTTGAAAAGTGTGTCTTCATCCCATCGTGGTAATCCTCGTGGGACCATCTATGACCTACCTACCGTTTGACCCTAATACTCTGCATCGACTGCTTAGTGGTGAATAAATACTAACCATATTAGTTTTACCATACTGAGTGTGCTAATGTGCTATTGTTAACAAACAGGCGCTGGCTATTAATAGTATTATTGAGTGGTTGTACTTTGCAGTGAACCATTTTAATACACCACATTATCAGTAATCTGTGGTGGAGTGGTTAGAGTGTCTGACTTTTTTCTAGGTCAGACTCCTAATCTGAGGGTCGGCGGTTCGATTCCCCATGTCCCCAGCTCTGCCAATTTGGGTTTCCACCCCTGTGTATAACTTACAGCGTCATCAAAGGCCGGTTGCTCTCATACCATGTCTATGTGGTGTGAGAGGTTAAAAATCCCTTGGGTCGGTAAAAGTGTAGGCTCGTGCTTTCTATCGACCAGCAGTGGAATGAGGAAGACCAGTCGTCTATGACTGAAATTTCCCCTGCTTAAACAACTAATGGACCAAAAAAAAAAAAAAATGGTTCAGGCTAGTGCCTACATCTTTCCCATCAGCATCTTATTTAAGTATTAGGACTGCCTCGAGTACATATCGCCAATATAAATACGGCTCTTTCTTTCCATAACTATATCGGGATAAGCTACGGCTTAGTTTTAATATTATACAATTATTCTCTAAAGTTACCCTATTTCGAGTTCCGCTGGTCCCTCAGGAAGGACTGAAAGCTTCAACCCATCATCGCGCGTTACAAGCGTCCACAAGCCCAACCACAACCGGAAGTTGTGGTTGGGCTTGTGGTTGTGGTTAAGGCACCTCAGATCACTACCATTCAGTATATACCTTACACTTTGAACTGACTTTGCGTCTATAACCACATGCCTCCTGATGACCAAACTTGGAAGGTTCTTGCCATACATTTGTCTCAAAAATAGATCACCAAGAAATTATCCTAGCAAATATTTTACATTAGGTAAAATACCACTTTGTGTATGTGTATTCACCATCTACCGCACATACACACCACCTCCACCTTTTGCCGTGTCTGCTGAAGCTGTGACCGGCGCATTCCTGAGGAAACAATGCAACTAAAGAATAGTCATATTATTCAGTTTTCATTCGAAAGCACCTTTATTATGCGCAGGAAGTGTTTTGTTATTTGCTTTGCGTCCTAGCAACATCTAAGGTCATATCAGGATGGGTTACCGACTTGTGACAGTGCGCACTCATGGCAACTTTATAGTGCTGTCCCACTGGGAAACCAGGCCGCCGACACCATGAGACAATATCCCACTCAGTCACATTATCCTGACACTGAGCCAACCAGTCCTTGCCTTATCCTAATAATGCCGAGTGCCAGGCTAGGAAGCAACAAGTATACATTTTTAAGTCATTGGTTTGACTCGACCAGGGTTCGAACCCACGATCTACCAGCACGGGAGACGGACGCCCTAACTCATTCGCCCATCCCGTCTTGTTGCGCAGGAAGTGTAAATAACTGTGGAGATGCATCCATGGCAGAAGACCAGTGTCTTCGGGCTAATCAAGATGGTGCATGTGTGTGTTTGGGAAATTGAAGTAGGTTACAGGGGCAAATGGAGTATTTATTGCCCACAGGAAGTAGATACTTCCATAGCCCTGTTCCACGTACAGGTCTGCTGAACATTCTTATAGAAAAAGTGTCGGAAGGCTGGATTATGGACATAACCACATGCATTTGCAATATACATGCACAATATATTGTTCAAATACTTATCTATCATATTTGGAGTGAAGAATTTATGAAATCAGATAGATTAATAATGTATGTTAAGCCCAAGTCACACCTGCCCGGACAAGCCCTGGATTTTTAGCCAGACCTCCCCCCGGACAGCCACAGATAAAATCGCTATTTTGCCTCGCTCTCACACCCACCCAGACGAGCCACAGACTACAAGCCCAGATGAGCGCCAGACATCCCCTGGATGATAGCCTGAAATGTGGGACTCATCCTGGGGTAGTCCGTGAGTAATACGTGGTCATCCATGGTTAATCCGTGGTCATCTGACCTGTCCGGGAGTGGTCCGTGGCTCTGTCAGGGCTAGTCCGGGGCTAAACCGTGGCTAAAATGGGGCTTTTCCAGTTAAAAAATTAACCAGATGGGACACGGACTACCCGGACCACACCAGGATGATGCCAGATTGCAATATTCCCCGGATGTTTTACACATTTTAAAACATCCGGGGCCGACCCTGGATGAGTCCGGACCAGCCAAGGATCACCAAGGACCAGCCATAGATCGCCACGCCGGATCACGGGTCGGGGCTCGTCGGGCCCCTGATCTGGGTAGGTGTGACCTAGGCTTTAAAAGTCAAATTGAGACAGAACGTGAGAGAATATCTGGTGTCCGCTATCTTGGAGGTTTTTTGTTTTTTTGCACTCTCTCCCAGGTCATCAATTCTGTTCCAATATAGATAATGAATGCCGTGAAACAGCTTTAGATTTCTCTGGCTATTTGGCCATGAATTCCGGGTACACAGACACAGTTTTATCATATTTTCAAAAACATTTGCACATGTCTCTCACAATAGGGCATGAATTTTCTTCATTTTCTGAGGTTACGGTTAGGGTTAACCCGAGTATGTTCACAGCAAAATAGCAAACAAAATAGCTTGCCAGCAGATCGCTTTGACAAAAATGCCAAAGTCCAAAAATAACACAACTGCGTATGCATCCCAGAATTCACGGCCAAATAGCCGTAGAAATGTAAAACCGGTTCATGGCAAAATATCCACTGGGTATCTAGAAAAACACTATACGCTGGAACCAGGCCTTACACATTTTGTTTATAGTTGGTTCATATCAAAGCAGCTTTTTCTCAGATTTAGACATGGTCGTCATTGACCCCTACTCTGGGTGTGGTGAATATTTGATCTACGGAGCTGAGTTTGATGGGTACTCTGTTGGTACGTGTCTCGGCATGCCGGCTTGCCCGTCATGCTCTGGTGCACAATAAACAGGTTGCTTATACTGCACCTGCCTCTCAAGGGTCAATCTCTCTACTCCGTCGGACCGGCAAGCGCGGAAGTTGGGAGCTTGAATCCCGGCCGAGTCAAACTAATTAGTTCAGTTTAGTGTAGTGTTTAGTGTAGTGTAGTGTAGTGTAGTTTAGTTTAGTTTAGTTTAGTTTAGTTTAGTTTAGTTTAGTTTAGTTTAGTTGCCTCATAAACAATCACTGAGGTGAAGGTTTTACATGTAATCACTAGCTCTGCATACAACTAGCAACGCCCAACCTGAAATGAACCCCATATAAATGTAACGGCATTACATCCTGCCAACTCCGTCCTGATATGACCTTAGATGTTGCTAGGACGTAAACAACAACAAACAAACAAATCCTGCCAACTTGCGTTGAATAAGATAGTTTCTCATTAATTTTGGGCAGGGAGTATGTATTTATAGGCTATAAATAGAAACCTAAGTCAGCTAATTGTGTCTCTGTATAATATTATGTATACTACCAGCACGTGTCAAGAACAGTGATTCTTATGCCTAGTACACACCTACCGTTTGTGCGCACCCACCTACTGTATACGATCTAAAACTGCCCGTTTCGCGCACAAAAATTGCTAGGTGTGCGCTTCCCGCGCACACCTAGCAATCACTCAGTTTTAGGGCTAAAACGGGCCGATTACGATTGCGATTCGCGATTCGAAAAATGAATCGGCCCGTTTTCAGTTTTAAGCGGGTCGGGTCGAGTCGCGAGTTTTAGTGTGCGAATCGTATACGGTAGGTGTGTACCAGGCATTACAAAACTATTAAGGTAAACCTCCATGTGCACTTGAATCAACCAGCCTAGTTCAATGCCACAATGGGGTCAGGGTTGCCATTCCTTTCCTTGTCCCCCTCTCTCCCCCTCCATACACTGTAAGCTCAGACACTCAAGTAGTAGCAGCCAACTGGTCCCAAACCACTACCTACTTATTGAATGAGCCGGAAATGCTTCTAGTTGGATACTACTGTAGTACTGAGGTACATAATTAAACAATATTAACCTACTTACTTACTCAATAGGCCCCGCCTGAGAGTACCATGAAAATAGGTTCAAACACAAATATGCTCACCCAACATCCCACAATCACCCTTTTAACGAGTATGTTACCTCTAGAAATAGTAGAAAGATAATCAGTTATGCCCCCCCCCCCATACTAACGCATACCATACTAGTCTAACATAGCTACCTCCTCATGTGTTTATTTGTCTTCTGATATCTTGTTCTTTACAGATAATTCATATCAATGCTTATTGTCTTGTAATTGTCTATATATACAGTTATGTATGTAGTTTTGTTTAGTGTAGTGGCAATTGCCATCATGGCTGGAAGACCAGTGCATTAACACTGACAATATGTTATTCAGAGGAATAAAGACAACACTTTAAAAAAACAACCAGATTTTATGCTGAATAATGTGACTGATTTGGACGGCGGGTCACTGCCGGCGGCCCGGTCTTCCTGTGCCAGTGACCAGATGGGACGACCGAATGAGTTGAGTGTGTCTCCCGTTTTGGTAAATCATGGGAATCGAACCCTGGTCTAGTCAAACCAATGACTTAAAAATTGATACTTGTCGTTTCCTAGCCTGTCGCTCGTTATTAATAGGATAGTGCAAGGACTGGTTGGCTCAGTGTCAGGATAAGGTGACTGAGTGGGATATCAGGTCATGGTGCTGGCAGCCTGGTCTCCCCATGGGGCAGCACAATTAAGTCGCCATGAGTGCACACTGTCACAAGTCGGTACCTGTCCTGATATGACTTTAGATGTTGTCAGGACGTAAAAAAAACAAAAAACCAGCCCAGTGTCAGTGGGGCAGTAGCTATAATTATAAAGCTAGCATTATTGCACACGGACAGAAGTCGATACGACCTTATGGTGCTGTCACATTACGATGCTTCTCGCCAACGTGCGTCGACGTATGTGATTTTTTGGCGGAATGTTGGGATACGTCAGGAAGCATTACGTGCGCGTTAGGCACGCATTGGTATTCATTGACGGTCGGCGAGGGTCGGCGGCACGCGTCAGGGTATCGGCGAAGTTTTGTGCTTGCACAAAACTTTCAACGTGCGACAACGCGTGGGTGCCAACATTATGGCGACGTTAGGGGCGTGTCGAGATACGTTAAACACGCTGGAATAATGTTATCCAAATACTAGGCACACGCCGCACACGCGTTAGGCTCGTTGTGCCTAACTGTTGCTTTGTTTGTTTGATGTTTTACATCCTAGCAACATCTTAGGTCATAACAGGACGGTGAGCCAAACTTTTTTTTTTTTTTCTCACGCGTCGATATACGTTACCACAACGTCGGCTGCACGCTACCAACATGTTGCGCTGACGTCAAACCTTTTCCCACCGCGCCGAAAAGTTTGACGTTTCCAGACATTTTTGCGCATTGGCGGCATGCCAGCGAGAAGCATTGTAATGTGACAGGGCCATTAGGTTTTGCTAGCGTTAAGCCACACACAGGTGAACTAACAAACAAGCATCCAATTCGGTGTCTCTCTGTTGCGTGTGCAGTTCATCCTACCAATAATATAGTGACTGGCATATTACAAGTTCATACATGTACATTTCCACCCTATAGAATATTTTTTTAAAATAGGAAGTGAATTTTGGGTCTTGTGCCCAGGATGGTGAGCAGGCAAAAGCTCACACCGTTAATGAAAAGAGACCTATAATCAGAGGTGTTACCAGATTCAGTTGTTCTGACATCTATAACACGTCATTTCACACCTTGAATCACACATATTAGGTACGTGACTAAAAAATTTAATTAATTTATAACTGGTATCATTGGAAAGATTTGTTTTGTTGGGGTCTTACATCCTGGAAACTTTTATGGTCAGGTCGGGTACTGACATGTGACAGTGTGAACTCATGACGACTCACATTGACAAGACAATAATTAAAAGGTGAAACGATTGTTACCGTGAAATGCTATAGGTTGTGGTTCCTACTGCGGTGTATGCCTATTCTGTATTACATTGTGTTACGTAGCGGTTCAGAACAAACAAACAAACGAAGAAAGACAGTTTTGAAAAGGGAACCTCTGTTTAAAAAAAAAAAAAGACCCATTCAGTTTCAACCACCAGTGTGTTCCCATGGGAGGTCGTGACACTGTGACATTGTGACACCGGCTGGGTGACTGTGGGGCGTGGTGGGCAGCAGGTTGCAAGCAGAATGGACGCATTGTGGAGCTGTCACGGTCCGGTGAACAAGCCATTACAGTCCTACCCGTCTTCAGCCACCCCTGTGATTGGCGGACACCTGCCATGTTTGGACGATTTTCCAACATAGACTGATGAAAGGCTATTCGTGCTTTCCCGGATTTCTGCGATTTTTAGTATTCATCAATTAACTTCACGAAATGTTAATTTATATGACCTTTTTTTGGTAAATATTTTATTCATCTGAATACTTATTTTGTCAGCGCCGGGGCACTGGTCTTCCAGCCGTTGGAGTGATCGCATTTGGTCTGTACATAGTGGAAGTGGAATGCGTTGCATTGCGTGCAGCGCAACCCATTCTGAACATAAAAAGAAAGTGGGGGAGCAGCCTATGCTGCATAGTGTACAGCATAGGTAGTCAACATAGTGCAAGGTATATGCATCAAGATAGAGTGTGCAATAATTTACACTAGTGGTTCAATCATATGCTGTGTTTGTATATCAGTTAGATTTGGTTTTAATAACGGTTAGTCTTTTAATAGTGCCATGTTGTACATGTATAGTGGTTTATATTGTGTGCATTGCTGGTTGAAGATGTAGTTATTCAGTGGAGGCAATGGGTCTCGAGTAGTGGTGGTGGGTTTTGAGTCATTGAGTTATAATAGTTGTTTGTCAAATGTGGATGGGGGGGGGGGGGGGAAGGGACCCATGGGCAGGGGGGCGGACATGCAGGGAGAGAGCAGGCACGAGAGAGGGCGAAGTCAATGGGTCGTTCAGCAGGTCGTATTATATATTTGCAGCTGTGGTTAGTTTGAATCCCATTGTTAGATTACCATAGATGTTCCTAGATAAAGGATTCACCCTGTACTCGCACTACACGGGTGAATACCAGCCCTATTTAAAAGCGGTCGAAAAGGCGGGGAAATGAACTGAGAGCCTAATTTCACAATCTAAGAAGCAACAATTATTCTTTTTATATGTCTTAATAGTTCCCCGCTACCTTTGAGTTGAAAAATATAATAAAACATATAGTTTAATAGAATTTAAAGTTGAAATCGATGGCGTTCTATGGCCGCCATCTTGTCTTTTTGCATTCTCTCCCATTTCACCAACTCTGTGCCGATATAAGTATCCATTTGATATTGGAGGCAGGCATTCTACTTCCTGTTCCATACTAAAGCTATTTTCGCCTATATTTACACTACGTTGTCATTCACCCGTATACCACAAGTACAGGGTGAATCTTTTATCTAAGATGTTGCTAGCACATAACCCAAACGAGAAATAGTTTGGCATGGGCGATAAAACAGTCGCAATAAAGACAGTTGAAGCCCGACTTCCAGCATTTCCCTTAAGTAACAGTGCTTAATCCTTTGGGGGAATATCAGCGTTTTCAGCCCTCACACACTAGACCTTTACGATCAGATCTCAATAAGTGTTTTACTTTTGAAATTTTATGATTTTATTGAACAATGCCGCTTTAAATTGGTATTCCTCTTTGCACTGTTCCTTGCCCTATCAGATGTTGCTAGGACGTAAAACAACAAGAAACAAACAACCTTGCCCTATTCTAGTCATAACCTAAAAAAATTGATACTGGTTGCTACCAGTACCAATACGTAGCCCCTGATATTACTACGATAGGGCAAAGATTAGTTTTCTCAGTGTCAGTATAATGCAACTGAGTGGTCTATCGGGTCATCATAGTGCCAGTTGACTGGTCTCTCAGTGGAGCAGCACTAAAACACCTTCCATGAGTGTGCACTGTACCGGTCCTGATATGACCTTAGATCTGGCTAAAGTCTAAAACCCCAGAAAACAAACAGAGAGATAGCGGAACAGGGAGGGAGGGAGAGTGGGTCAGGGAGGGGTAGAGAGACTTGGGCCCGTATGCATGGGCAGCTTTTGGTGTTACAGCCTGATACCGTTTAGCTATCACTGATGTCAGGAAATATGTCAAACGGTATGCAGGAGCGCTTAACACTTTGATTATAGCTAAACGTGAAGTTATTTATAGATTTGGGAAATCCCTTGATTCGACAATATGAATAACGCTGCCAATGCGGCAGTGGCGTTAATATCGTTCGAATTTAGGGTTAATTTGATTAAATTTCACTTATGGCGTATGTAATTCTGTTAAATATGACAGCATTTAACAGATTTGGGCCTAATATATTGCCGCCGATACGGTTGCGACGGCGGCAGCGGCCATGTTTAGTTGACGTTCGACAGTATGGATATCGACGTTGACGTGGCGGCGGTGATTTGTTTACATTACATTCGTCGATTCGAAAATATTAATATCGCCGCCTTTGTGGCGGCAGCGTTATTCTCGCTTCGATTTTAGGGTTAATTTAAATAAAATTTCACGATTTGAGTATGTAATTCTGTTAAATATGACAGCATTGAATATATTTGGCCCTAATGGGTTCCTAACACCGCCAGTAAACCTGCTATTTTTCTGGTTTAGCGTAACCTAGTTTAAGCTTGTGGTGTTAGCCCTATCACTGACTCTTGCATGTGACTTTTCGACGCTAAACTGGAAATCGTTGCCAAAACCCGTTTTGGCTTGCTAACACCATGCCATGCATATGGGCCCTGGTGTTAAGGCCCTGTCACACTAATACGTACGGTGTTAGCGCATGCTCAACGTTCCAAAATTTGCCAGTACGTCGGCATGCATTGAACGTTTCAGCGGCGGGGGATAAAAATGGGTGTATACACAACATACACACAAAGTATGTAACGTATGCAGAACATATCTCTGACGTATTGCTAGCATATGAGAGCTTTCATGTGCCTCTCAAAATGCTCGCATACTGAGTATGCGAGTGGAATGATGACCAATGTTACATACATTACTCCATCACTAAAAGTATGGCATATACATTAAATATGCTGGAGATACGCCAGGCATACGTTCGAAGTACGTTAGGAGTACGTTAGGAGTACATAATGCATCCATTGGCAGTATGCGGACTGTACGCAGACTGCACATTCCCACCGGCTGAAAGTATGGCTAATGTGCAGCAATGGCTAACATGCAGTAACATACTCCCAACGTATGCTGATGTATCCCAAACATACACACAGCGTACGTTCTACGTACAAGCCACACAGCGACATGTTGCAAATTTTGAGCATGCACAAACATTTTTCGGAACCTTGATGCACGTTGACGTAAGACGACATATACTGATGTATATGCCATATGCCCAACGTACACGTAGCGTACGCCGACATGTTGGTCGATAATCACATATGTTGGCGATACGTCGTTGCGTGTCAAGTTTAAGGAAACCAGAATTAAAGCAAAAGCAATTAAGCGATCAGAGGCGAAAAGAAACATTGATATTAATGGAATAATGAAAAGAACACAGCAACAACAACAAAAAGTGTCCCAGGAATGCGAGTCACCACGGTGGGGAGAATGTGTGTGACCTGAGCAAGAATTCAAGCAGTGGACTTTGCTCACTGTTTTGGCGCGAGGTGCGGTTTGCGCCGAATGTCGTCTGCTCCAAAACCACGTGATATACGACGAGCCTTCCGTTTCCTGCTAGTCTACGGCGGAAATCGGTCAAATAGATTTCCCTACTAGAGTTTTGTTGTTGATGTTTTTGTGTCCTGGCAACATGTAAATGACCTTGGTCATAGCAAAAATTGGTACCGACTTGTGAAATGGGCCTGGTGACTTTATAGTGATGCACCACTGGGTTGGTTGGTTTTTGGAGTTTTACGTCCTGGCAAAATCTAAGGTCATGTCAGGATGGGTGTCAACTTGTGACAGTGCACACTCATGGCAACTTTATAGTGCTGCCACACTAGGAGACCAGGCTGCCAGGAACAGGACCTGATATACCATCACACTCATGCAACGCTTCCTAGCCAGGCGCTCGGCATTATTAGGATAGGGCAAGGACTGGTTGGCTCAGTGTCGGAATAATGTGACTTAGTGGGATATCAGGTCATGGTGCTGGAAGCCTGATCTTCCAGTGGGGAAGCACTATAAAGTTGCCATGAGGGCGTGCTGTCATAAGTCAGTACCCGTCCTGATATGACCTTAGATTTTGATAGGACGTAAAACAACAACAAACAAACACTGATGCAGTCACATTATCCTGACACTGAGCTAACCAGTCCTTTCCTCATCCTAATAATGCTGGGCACATGGCTAGGAAGTCACAAGTATCAATTTGTATGTCATTGGTCTGACTCGACCAGGGTTCAAACCTGTTGGTTCGAATTCCACGATCTACCAAAAGGGGAGGCGGACGCTCAACTCATTCGGCCATCCCATCTGGTCAAGCACCACACTGGAAGACAGTCTCACTGGAAACTATAATCCGATGGGCCACATTATCTTGAATCTGAGGCAGCCAGTTTTTTCCCGAGCGTACTACAGTACAACCCCGTTAAGCCAAGCTCGGTTAAACCAAACGATCGGTTAATCCAAACTTTTTTCGGCGGCCCGTCAAAACCATTTATCATATATAAAAAAAAGTTGGTTAAACCAAAGTCGGTTAATCCAAAGTATCGGTCAATCCAAACAAAATTGTCGGCCCCAGGCCACTTCCGGTATAGTTAAACCAAATTTTCATGTGGTTTTAAAATCATCTGAGACTTTTTTTATATGATAAAGGGTAGTATTTTGCCATGTCACTGAAAAAAGTTTGGATTAACTGATCGTTTGATTTAACCGAGGTTGGTTTAATGGGGTTAAACTGTATATACATCAAAAACAATAATCATAGTGTCCACATACATTGTACATCCATAATGCACCCCAGTTTTTGCCAAAGCCAAGTCAAAGTCAAAGCTCGGTTAAACCAATGATCGGGTAATCCAAACAAATTTCTAGGGTCCCTTCAAGTTTGGTTTAACGGGGTTATACTGTATTACCAATCGTGTGGATGAGGTTAGGTAGTGAGTATGTGTGCGTGACCAGATGGGATGACCGAATGAGTTGAGCGTCGAGCTCCCGTTTTGGTGGATCCCGCACTTTGGGTCGAGTCAAACCAACAACTTAAAAATCGACACTTGTCGCTACCTACCCTGGCACTTGGCATTATTAATAGGATATAGCAAGCAGCTATGGAATGAAAAAGCTCACTTGTCCGCGATTGAAATTTCCCCTGCTTACTCAACTAATGTACAAAAATATATAAATTGTATACGTCATTGGTGTGACCCAGCTAGGATATGTACCAAATTGGGGCACATTGCACACCTAGAGGCTATTTAATCTATTTAATTGTAATCTATTTAATTTTAATTTATTTAATTTTAATCTATTTAATTTTAATCTATTTAATTTTAATCTATTTAATTTTAATCTATTTAATTTTAATCTATTTAGTTTTAATCTATTTAGTTTTAATCTATTTAATTTAATTTATTTGTTAAGAAACGAAGGTCTGTGGGGGAGACAGAAAGAGAGAAAAAAACAAGCCACATACACAAATGATATGAGGGGGTGGGGGGAGTCTATCATAATAATAATACAATATATATTTCCACATGATCAATGTGCACACAAGTTAATATTTATATCAGTAATTGTTTCACATGAAAAGGGAGAAAGCAGAAGTACAATACTTATCAGTGCATATGAGGTGCTTTCCCCATTTAAAAATAACACATATACATTACTTATACCATAGAAATAATAAATGAACAATGAAAATAATGATCGCATTTAGAGACAAAATTGGGTTTTCTCGAAGTTCTATTTGGGATCAAATGTGACTGGGTGAATTGCGGTATGTGCGTGCTTTATGATATTTACAGCAGCTTAATTTGAACCAGATATTGAGATAGCATCAGTAAGAGTATGGCTAAGATTCCATATATATGCGGCATGCGAATGCGGCATAGATACCGATGCGATTTTCGGTCTTTCTTTCTACAAATTTGTGAAGGAAAGTCAAAGTTCCTGTTGTTTCCTATGGCAAATGGGGCAGCATTCGCATTCGCACCAATCAGTCCTCATAGCGATTCGCATTCGTATTCGCATTTGGACACATGGAATCACTACTGAGTGTTTATATATGCTTTTCCATTTTTTGCCCCATTAACATACCGCATACCACGTATAGAGGGGGTGTAATGACGTCACAAGACAACTTTCGGTGGCCATATCGGATTACATACAGAAGGCTTGCAACTGCCTACACTGTGCCTATTTACTGATTTGTTGGGTTATTTATCACTGTTTTGAGCAGTTTGGCCTCAGGAGTTGTTGCTAAAGTGCTGTAAGTAAACACATTGGATGTAAACTGTGCAGAACCTCCCAGAACACAAGAAAACTCTGTTTGACTGCATCTGCATGCATTCACAACATGGCTAGGGAGGGTGCTCGTAATCCAAGATGGCTGACTGCTGAGCGATGACGTCACGTTCACTCCCTTTAGAGCGCTCGCTGGTTTAACGACACTGCATAAAACAACAACCAATCAATTAATCAATCAATCATGACTTGCTAATGTAGCAGTCACACTACGACGACAAGGTAGGGACAACAGCCCGGCGGCTGGGATTTTGTGAAATCCCAACGACCTATGCAAATTCGGGCTAAGTTGGACGACAATCGGACGACATCGGGACAACAGACGGGACGACAGTGTCTGTGTGTCTGTGTCTGAGTGTGTGTGACTCTGTGTCTCTGTGTGTGTCTCTATCTGTGTGTCTGTGTCTGTGTGTGTCTGTGTGTGTGTGTGTGTCTGTGTCTCTGTGTCTGTGTGTGTGTGTCTGTGTCTCTGTGTGTGTGTCTGTGTCTCTGTGTGTGTGTGACTCTGTGTCTCTGTGTGTGTGTCTGTGTCTGTGTGTGTCTATGTGTGTGTCTGTGTCTCTGTCTGTGTGTCTGTGTGTCTGTGTGTGTCTCTCTGTGTGTCTCTGTGTGTGTCTGTGTGTGTGACTGAGAGTGAGGCACAGACACAGACACACACACAGACACACACAGACACACACAGACACATATACACACATAGACACACATAGACACACATAGACACAGACACAGACACACACAGACACACACACAGACACACACATAGACACACATATACACACATAGACACACATAGACACAGACACACACAGAGACACATACACACAGAGACACAGACACACACATACACACACAGACACACACATAGACACACATAGACACACAGACACAGACACACACAGAGACACAGACACACAGAGACACATACACAGACACACACATAGACACACATAGGCACAGGCACACACAGACACACAGACACACATACACACACAAGCGCACACACATACACACATAGACACACATAGAGACACATACACACACATACACACACATACACACACATACACAGACACACACATATACACACATATACACACATAGACACACATAGACACATACACACAGAGACACAGACACACAGAGACACACATACACACACAGACACACACATATACACCCATAGACACACATAGAGACACATGCACACACAAACACACAGAGACACAGACACACACACAGACACACACAGACACATCCACACACATAGACACACATAGACACAGACAGACACAGATACACAGACACACACATACACACACATAGACACAGACACACACACAGACACACACACATACACAGACACACACACAGACACACACATAGACACAGACACACACATAGACACACACATAGACACAGACACACACATAGACACAGAGACACACAGAGACACATACATGGAGAGAGAAACAACTACAGCTTAACGACAAGACGACAGTGCCGCGACAGTGCCGCAACATCGGCTGTCGTCGATTGTCGTCGAAGTTTTTCAACATGTCCAAAACACCGGCGACAGTGGAGAAACTGGAGGTGCCGCGGAGGTGTCGCGGCGACACCTGCGCGACACCGGAAGTCGCTGTCGCAGAGCTGTCGTCGCCGCTTGTCGTCGTAGTGTGACTGCTACATAAACAGGGATGGGACTATGTCGTGTTCATCTTATTTTGCTCTTCCACCTCCGCTAGTT
Source organism: Branchipolynoe longqiensis (assembly GCA_030323885.1). Classification (NCBI taxonomy): domain Eukaryota; kingdom Metazoa; phylum Annelida; class Polychaeta; order Phyllodocida; family Polynoidae; genus Branchipolynoe; species Branchipolynoe longqiensis. The sequence continues at coordinate 69,899,642 of CM059190.1, read as the reverse complement.
ATTTGTTTACCAAATAATAAAATTAAAATAATTAACAAAAATACTGATGCACTCGTGCGTAACGGAGTCACCGCAAAGAGGTCACGGATTGGTGGTTGATCATCTCAGATGACACTCAAATAGGATGGCGTAAATTGTGTCTTCCGGATGTGATTATTTTCCTTTCATTTATTAACTTGTTTTCTAATTTAGGAGTAAGGATTACTGTGTTATTCGCTAATCAATTCAATAGTTTCACTCCTCATTCTAATTCTGCAGCGACTTTGACCCGTGCAAGCTTACTTTTTTTTATTTCTGAAAGGTGAATAGCCCCTTAAAAAAAAAGGTTTCTGCCATAGTATTTCTATTATATATATAATATGTTTAATATATAATATGTGAATCATGTAATGTGTATAGTAGGTATAATATTTATAATATTTATAATGTATAATCATTGCTACCCGGGGCCCAGAGAAGACAGAAGCAGAGGTTGGGAATAACACAGCTTTATTTCCATGACAGACAGGGTAACTGGCGGAGTAGTTGATTTCTACTTCTTACAGGTATGAGTGGCCGGTAACAGGGCCCGACATGGAGAATAAGTTATGGTATTTAATCAAGTTGACATTTTAATCATGAGTACAGGACATTTCAAGGATGCGGACCGGCATTTTTCATCAGTCATCAATCCGTCATTAATAAATCACAAAACATTATAACAAACAATCATCAAATCTACATCAGGGCAAACATATCAATCATATTAGGTTCAAGTTTTTTCAGTTCAATGGTTTTAGGTTTTTCAAGTTCTTCGTTCATTTTTTGTTTTTTGCTCGGGTTTATTTTTTTAAAGATCGAGTTAAGTGCAGGTTGTGGGTGGGTGGGTTAAGAAGAGGTGTTGCTGCTACGGTGGGCCGGGTGCGACTGGCTGTGCCGGGCTCACCGGGGGAGTGTGGGGTTGTTGGGAGGTCGAAGATGATTGGTTGAGGGGGTGGCGAATGGGATGGCCTGCTGTGAGTGGCAGGTGGGAGGGGCTGCTTCCCAGTTCTCTGTGCCCCAGCAATGACAGCAAATGAGCGTCACCCACTCATTTAACCCATTTATTATATTTATAATGTATAATAATTATTATATTTTTTATAGTTATTATAGTTATTATTATATTTATTATATATATTATATTTATTATGTTTATTATGTTCATAATATTCATAATATTTATAATCTGTAAAGTGTGCATTGTCACAAGTCGGACCCCCAATAGCCGATGTCTTCTTTTTCTGCTGCGGGGTCATTAAACAAACGAACAAACAAAAATGTCACAAGTCAGTGGCCATCCTGATGTGATATGTTGGAACTATGCAAAACCCCAATAAACAAATATCTGATCTAGAAAATATCAATATTGATAACCAGCATAAATATCAATTTCATTGGAAACACAACAAGGGCGAGTGTCTATTCAATTATATAAAATTCGCCTTCTCTACACACGATGGCCTTGTTAGTTGAGTGCGCACTTTCCACGTGGCAGGTCATGTGTTCGAACCCCAGAAGAGATAATCCAATGACTTACAAATTTATACTTGTCGGTGCCTAGCCTGATTCCACTGATGTATCCAGGGTCGATACAGCACCTGGAAAATCGGGAGAAAGTCTTCAACTTCATTTGCCCCATTTTAAGGCTTTAAAAGCCTTGAATTTAACCTATTTAGGGTAATTAGTCTTTGAAAAGCTTTGAATTCTATTAATTCTAAATTAGTCTGAAATCACCATTCACCATTGTTATTTTTCCTGAAATCCAAATCCAAATAGTATTGGATTCCTATCAAAAACAGCTTTTGAAATAACCTTGAATTCCATGTCTTCACATGTGTGCGAAGCCTGATGGATCGGTTTTACATTTGGACATCAATTCACTTCAATCGGTGCGCCCAGGTCACGGCTGAGTTTGTGTCACATGTTCATGTCACATAGTCATGTTATAAATGCCTCCACTCTGCAACCACATGATCGGGGTACAAAAAAAAACTAAAACAGCAACACTAATCAAGCACTTAGATGGCGTGACGGCCGTTTTATTTGGGAGTAGTTTTATTTGGTGTGTAATTAAAGCACCAATTTACAAAGGCAGCATGATGTGGAACAACCTACCAGCCAGAACCAGGGCAGCATTCTCTTACCTAGAATTTAAAATCTCACGAAGAGTACATCAGCAGATTGGGCAGGTCCTTATGCAGTTAGAGTAAAGTATGTTCCATGGCTTCACCATACCGTAAGTGGCAGACCACCGAACCCTCGGCCTAGGTTCTCCCCCCCCCCCACCCCACCTTTAACAATTTTTTTTTGCTGTTCCTCTGTTATTTCCACTCAACCATATACGGTGACAGAGACAGTCCAAATAAAAACGTAAAATTTAAGACCTAAATGCACTGGGATTGGTCTCACTGCTTCACTGGTCACAGCTGGTCACAGCTGGTCCAGTGTTTTATTAACAACCCCACCCCAACAACATAATTCAGAAACTCACATAACTAACTACACTAGAGTTACACTAGAATATTTCTAACAAACTGACATTTATATTGCCTAACTGCAAATGAACATTAAAACTTACTACAACTTTACCAACTGAATATAGAAGATAATGTCTGCTTACATTCTAAATACTATGTAAATACTCACATTGATCTGAGTAATATTGATCTAGTTATATGACACCGATGTTACCATATTGCTATGGAAGCTTTGGGTTACAGAATTTCATTGTGTTACATGCTGCAAATTGTGTATTCAACAGTTATTGTACACCTTATTCTATATACCTTTTGTGTAAATAACCCTAATTGAAAAATGGCTGGAAGACCAGTGCTTTGGCACTGACAAAAGACTTATTCAGCAGAATAAACATATTTACCACAACAAAAAAAGAGTCAATTCAATTGAACGCCTACTTCCCATGTGGTATGTCATTGGGCACAAACCTTGACTGAGTCAAATTAATTACCTTAAAATGTCCTTCTTGCTATCTACCCTATCATGGCAATTTTAATTATGATATGGCCTTGCCCTATCCTAATAATGCCAAACGCTGGCTAGGAAGGCTTGGTTGTAAATAATTGGGTTGACTCTGCTGGGATTGAAACTCCCGACCTTCCGCACGGGAAGCCTGCGCTCGACCTATTCTTTCACCGTGTTCGGTTGTTTTAATGGCAATACACGCTTCCTCCGGACGCGGGCTGCTGCTATATCAACTGCACATACATACATACATACATACATACATACATACATACATACATACATACATACATACATACATACATACACTTACATACATACATACATACATACATACATGCATGCATGCATGCATACATACATACATACATACATAATACATACATACATACATACACATAACACATAACACATACATACATACATACATACATACATACACATACACATACATACATACATACATACATACATACATATACACACATACATACACACACACATGCACACACACACATGCACACACACACACACACACACACCGGCAGGTGACCTACATGACATCCTCACTACTCCACAGGCCGTGATCCCTGCCTGCCCGCTGGTGATGCGCGTGAGAAAAAAACTGTCAGACCTGTGTACTGACTGCACACGTTGCCCTTATTCTCATATCTTCTCTCCTTTCCCTTCCCTTCCCACCCTCCCTCCTCTGATCCCTCCTCATCACACTTCCTCCTTCCGCTCCATATCCCCATCTCATCCTCCCCCTCCCTCTCCTTACCATCCTTCGCCTTCACTACTATTATCCCTCTTCCCACTCCCATTTCCACCCCGCTCCTCTCCATCCCTCTCCTCTCCACCCCTCCCCTCTCCACCTCTCCTCTCCACCCCTCTCCTCTCCACCCCTCTCCTCTCCACCCCTCTCCTCTCCACCCCTCTCCTCTCCTCTCCTCTCCTCTCCTCTCCTCTCCACCCCCTCCACTCTCACCCCTCTCCTCTCCACCCCTCTCCTCTCCACCCCTCTCCACCCCTCTCCTCTCCACCCCTCCGTCTCCACCCCTCTCCACCCCTCCCTCTCCACCCCTCTCCTCTCCACCCCACTCCACCTCTCCCTCCTCACCCCTCTCCTCTCCACCCTCTCCTCTCCACCCCTCTCCTCTCCACTCCCCTCGCCTCTCCACCCCTCTCCTCTCCCCTCTCCATCTCCACCCTCTCCACCCTCCCCTCTCCACCCTCTCTCTCCACCCTCCTCTCCACCCTCTCCTCTCACTCTCCACCCCTCCCCTCTCCTCCCCCTCTCCACCCCTCTCCTCTCCTCTCCTCCCCTCTCCTCTCCCTCTCTCCTCTCCACCCCTCCTCCCTCCCTCCCCTCTCCTCTCCTCTCCCTCCCTCCCCTCTCTCCCCTCCTCCTCGTCCACCCTCTCCCACCCCCTCCTCACCTCCCCACCCACCCACCCCATCTCATGCTCCACCTTTGCCTGCATGTTTCTCCCAGTAATACAACTGTATAGTCCCTTCCTCCTCTCTTCCCATCCACATTTCCTCTCCCCTCTCATTCCCTTCACTCACTCCTTTGCCCTCCCACCCCCCCCCCCCCTCACCTTCTGTTCCACCTGTTGGTGTGTGCTTCTCCCACTAATGCAGCTGTAAAACCACAGTCACAGAACACACAATCGCCCGGCCAACAGCGGGTTTCCTTCTGTTTGCACGGGACACACTCATCGTGGGGGATTCTCGGGGAGTTGTTGACAGACTCTAATAATACTGTCAGACATTAGACGGAAACATATCCCCATCCCATTATATAAATAAAAAGAACAAAGTCAGGAAAAACACACAGCTAAGAATAAATCCAGCTATTCTTTATACCGATGCTTTATTCAATGCAGTGTGTGTTGTTGGAGGTTGGGAGAGTGGCAGGGTGCCAGGCACTTGGACCTAATGTGTCGGCCATATTGTATTGGATATATACCCGGGGGCGGGGCAGTAGGTGGGGAGGGGAGTCTAGGTGTTCTGGATAGGCTGGCCACCTGGAGGGCATGGCACATATAATTTAACCCTGGAGCAGGCATATATATACCATGATGAGGCTGTTTGTCCAGGTTGTGATGTGCTCAACTAGCACAGCTCGGGCACCCTCGTCATTTTCTCATCTCACTCAACATACACATGCATCTTTACATCGACAGCTACATCTCTATCTATATCTATATCAACTTCCCGCCCCCACCTTCACCATAATTCACTATGTGCCTCTCCTCCCGCAAGGCCTTGAAAAGTCTTAAATATGGTAACTTTTCTGTGAATGGTCTTACAAAAGTCTTAAATTGGATTTGGTCACTATAATATTCGTTCAAGTTGTTTTACCAGCTATCTTCAGAAAGCACACATGCCTGTGGAGCTTAAATATCCATAGATTGCATCACCTCAGCCATTTCTGTTAATATTTAATTAAATATATATGTTACATTTGCTGCAAAAATAGGTATTAAATTGTATGAAAATTGGTATTAAAAAGTCTTTAAAAGGTCTTAGATGTGATTGGCTGATAGGTGCAGGAACCCTGTAAGATATTAGTAGGAGGTGAAACCTCAACAAACAAGCGAAGCATTGTGTCTTGTTCCGTGTTACTTTGACTGGACACGGTGGCCTAATCGTGTTGGCTTTCCGTGTGGAAGATCGGGAATTTGAATCCCAGCCGAGTCAAACCAATGACTGAGTGGGATATTGGGCCATGGTGTCGATGGCCTGATTTCCCAGTGGGACAGCACTATGAAGTCGCCATGAGTGTGCACTGTCACAAGTCGGTATCCATCCTGATATCACCTTAGATGTTGCAAGGACGTAAAGCTTCAACAACCAACCAACTTGGCCTAGGCACGGGGATGGGGGGGGGGGGGGGGGGGGGGCAGACGCGCGGATTGGGGTCACTACGCGGTGTGTGTTGTAGCCAGGTGCCGAAAATGCCCGGATGGAAGTTGGGGCGTCGGGTCAGTGTTAGACCTGCTTGGCTTGTGTAAGAAAGTGAGCCTTTGTGTCAACGTTTATAGCTTTGGGTTTGCGCTGCGAAAAGAGTAACTAGGCTCGTGTGTGTGTGGGTGTCTGTGTCTGTGTGTGTTTCTCTGATTGTGGGAGGTGGGTCATTACAAAATGGTTAAATCAGCGATTAACATAAGGTATTTCGGGGTTAGATTGATAGGATTAATTCATTCATTTGGGAAATATAGCTGTGGTATTGAGGATATGGAGTCATTTCAGTGATGTAATTACAGGGTTCATACGGGTTCTGGAAAACCTGGAAAGTCCTGGAATTTGATAATTCAGTGTTCCAGGCCTGGAGAGTCCTGGGATTTTCTAAAGAACGTTGATGAAAATCCTTGAAAATGGAAAATCATGACCTTTTTTTTTGTAAGCCTATTTTCACTGACGTGCCCAAACTTCAATTAGTGATGTTTTGTATTTAAAGTGATTTTTGTGGGTTTGTTATCCTGCCTCTTGATTTTTATATTAAAACCATACATATAGTCATTGTTATTTCTCATGCTTATTCACAATTCACATCTTACCCAGTGAATCGTCTGAATACAGCTGAATACACTTTAATTTCATTAACATCTTTAAAACGTCTTGGAATTTTGCACTGAAAGGTCCTGGAAAATCCTGGAATTTGATATGTCAAAATGGGTATAAACCCTGAATTAATGTGTATATTTTTGATGGATTGGTTTCTGCTCTGTCTGGGTAATAAAGAGACAGCACCGCAGTTGCTTCAAACCTCGGGGTCGCCCCTGGTTTATTCTACCGAGGCCAGAAGAGAAGTGACCTGCCACTGCTCAGACTGGTTGCGCGTAACTTTCCGCCGCGGGTAGGTGAATCGCTAGCCATCAATGGAATGGTCCACCAGAGGGACCACCCATGCACATGAATTTGACAGTTAATTTTCTAAATATATGATTAAAATATTTATCTATTGTAAAGCTTGTTTTATTTAACGACGCCTCTAGAGCACATTGATTTTTATCATCGGCTATTGGACGTCAAATTATCTATTGTAGTCCGCTACATTTGATCTTGATCTTTGATCTAGTGAAGTAGATCTTTGATCTAGTAGAGTAGATCTTTGATCTAGTAGAGTAGATCTTTGATCTAGTAGAGTAGAGTAGATCTTTGATCTAGTAGAGTAGATCTTTGATCTAGTAGAGTAGATCTTTGATCTAGTAGAGTAGATCTTTGATCTAGTAGAGTAGATCTTTGATCTAGTAGAGTAGATCTTTGATCTAGTAGAGTAGATCTTTGATCTAGTAGGGTAGATCTTTGATCTAGTAGGGTAGATCTTTGATCTAGTAGAGTATATATTTGATATAGTAGAGTACATATTTGATCTCGTAGAGTAGATCTTTGATCTTGTAGAGTAGATCTTTGATCTAGTAGAGTAGATCTTTGATCTAGCAGAGTAGATCTTTGATCTAGCAGAGTAGATCTTTGATCTAGCAGAGTAGATCTTTGATCTAGCAGAGTAGATCTTTGATCTAGTAGAGTCGATCTTTGATCTAGTAGAGTCGATCTTTGATCTAGTAGAGTCGATCTTTGATCTAGTAGAGTCGGTCTTTGATCTAGTAGAGTCGGTATTTGATCTAGTAGAGTCGGTCTTTGATCTAGTAGAGTCGGTCTTTGATCTAGTAGAGTCGGTCTTTGATCTAGTAGAGTCGATATTTGATCTAGTAGAGTCGATCTTTGATCTAGTAGAGTCGATCTTTGATCTAGTAGAGTCGATCTTTGATCTAGTAGAGTCGATCTTTGATCTAGTAGAGTCGATATTTGATCTAGTAGAGTCGATCTTTGATCTCGTAGAGTAGATCTTTGATCTAGTAGAGTAGATCTTTGATCTAGTAGAGTCGATCTTTGATCTAGTAGAGTCAATCTTTGATCTCGTAGAGTATATCTTTGATCTCGTGGAGTAGATCTTTGATCTAGTGGAGTCGATCTTTGATCTAGTGGAGTAGATCTTTGATCTAGTGGAGTAGATCTCTGATCTAGTAGAGTAGATCTCTGATCTAGTAGAGTAGATCTCTGATCTAGTAGAGTAGATCTCTGATCTAGTAGAGTAGATCTCTGATCTAGTAGAGTAGATCTCTGATCTAGTAGAGTAGATCTCTCATCTAGTAGAGTAGATCTCTCATCTAGTAGAGTAGATCTCTCATCTAGTAGAGTAGATCTCTCATCTAGTAGAGTAGATCTCTCATCTAGTAGAGTAGATCTCTGATCTAGTAGAGTAGATCTTTGATCTAGGGAAATGTTGGCCTGCGAACCCAAACTCGCCCACAGTCAAACCCACTTCATATATATGAGACTGTCTCAAAAGGTGCGAAGCAATATGGGACAAAACTTTGTCCATTGTAACGATCAACATACTATCTGCTTATGCATTTGCTCAGGATAAACTGATTTGTTTTTTACATGGTGTTTCATAATCCCAATAGAATACATATTGATTTGAAGCAAATGTCCTTGTGTTTTCAGTGTAACCGTTTCTCTGCTGTTTTGTATCAATCGTTACAATGGACCCCCCCAAAAAGAGTTATCACCTTTTGAGACAGGCTCATATATATTACATTATGTATTTTTAGTATGTATACACAGGGATTGGATAGGGAGGTTAAATCAAACTGGCTACATCAGGTAGAGTAGTGATAACCAGACAGGATCGCTGAATGCCGCAGGTCATTGATCTGAAATTGTCGGAATAAACAAACACCTTAAATATTTACTTTTGTGAAAACCCAGCCTGGTGCTTGGTATTAATTATTGGGATAGGTACAAAGAGCAGTTAAATGGGGAAGTCCAATTATCCACGATTGAAATTTCTCCGTTTAATGAATGAACATAGCAATACATTTTAAAACAAAATGAATAGCTTTATGCGAAAGTAGAAAGCTTCCCACATATTGATGTTCTGTTATACCCCAGTCACACTACAGCTTGCGACCACTCTGCAACCACCTTAGACCAAAGAACCCACACTCACCCATAACCTCCTTGCTACCAAAACAATGGTTCCCATTGTCTGGGCATCACAGGTGAGTGTGGGTTCTTTGGTCTAAGGTGGTCGCAAAGTGGTCGCAAGCTGTAGTGTGATTGGGTATTAGGAATAGGGTGCTCCAATATTAGGGCCACGTTCAATGATGTGCCTTGGAGAAATTCCAATTGCCGCCCTACTCTGAACGTCATTTTAGCAGTTGGGTGCCTCGAAACTGGCAGCCTCCATAACATGCACTTCCTGCAGCCTATTTACAATTGAAAGAACAGCTCTGATTGGCTAACACTCATGGCTATTTTGGAGGTGTTTTCACCTCCTACTTGAAAAATGGGACGTCTCAGAGGCGACTCTGAGGAACACGTTGAATGCAAATTGGCAACAACAAAAAGACGATTCGGAGCCATCTCGGAGTTGACTGCGGCATACCTTGAGCGCAGCCCACGTGACCACATGTTGTTAGTACCACGTGACATGGTGGACATGTGGCGGCCTGTTTACAAACACTGACCTGGACATGTGTTGGGTGACCATGGTTAATGTAGGTGACGGTGCAGCTCCACAGATGGTTCCGGCAGCATTAATAATAGCCCTGTCACATTACAACGTTTCTCTCCAACGTGTGTCACTTTTTGGCGAAACATCGGGAGACGTCTGGAAGCGTTACGCGTGCGTCATACGCGCACGTCGGTACACTTTGATTGACAGCGACGGTCGTCGAGGAACGCCGGCACGCGTCGTGTTGCATCGAAAGTTTTGTGCTTGCACAAAACTTTCGACATGTGCCAACATGTCGGTGCCAACGTTATGGGGACGTTAGGGGCGCGTCGAAATACGTTAAACGCGCTGGAATAACGTTATGCGAACGCCAAGCACACATCACGCGCACATTCGGGTCGTCCCCACACATTGTGCCAAAATGTTGCATTGTTGTTTTATGTCCTAGCTACATCTAAGGTTATATCAGGATGGCGCGCCAACCTCTTTTTGGTTTTTTTCACCACGCGTCGACACACGTTGGCCACGCGCTACTAACACGCTGCGCTGACGTCAAACTTTTTCCCAAACCGCCGAAAAGTTGGATGTGTCTCGACGCGTACAACTTATTTTGCGCATTGGCAGCGCGCCGGCGAGAAGCGTCGTAATGTGACAGCCCCATAACGTTTCCTACCCTATGAGCACATCACTATTAGTATATATAGTTTGATTAATCAAGCCATTTAGCGAGATTTGGTTTCACATTTCGAAATTGGATGCTGGTGCATTTTAAACCAAAACAAAATCCGCCAAAAATATAAATCATCCAACCCAAGTATCGTTATGACTATTCTTTGTAGTGTTGGATGTGATACAGTAAATATTTTTAGAATGTGATTGGTTTTGAGAATTTAATCGAAATACACAGCTTTAGTTTGTTTGTTGGGGATCAGATGGCTCCGTGACGTCTTGACAACATCTAGGATCACATCAGGATGGGTACCGACTTGTGACTATATGTACTCATGGTGACTTTATACTTATAGTGCTACCCCACTGGAATACCAGGCCACCGACAACCTGACCTGATATCCCGCTCACTCACATTATCCTCACATTATCCTCATACTGAACAAACCAGTCTTTTCCCTATTCTAGTGCCAGGCTAGCTAACGATATGTATCAATTGGGTAAGTCGTTGCGTTGACTCTCTCTGGGTTTCAAAACCCAGGACCTCTCACATGAGAATCCGGCCATCCCTCGTAGTCTTACCAATCCAGATCGGTTGGTTGTTGGAGTTTTACGTCCTGGCAACATCTACGGTTATATCAGGACAACAATCCAGATCTAGTCGGCAGCTTTAAAGTTGCATAGTCCGATGTTTTTGAATTTCTGTATTTTTTCTGAGATAATTATATTAGATCGATCACTAGTATCTACTTTACATTAGTTTAAAGTTACTTTTATTTTAAATGGTAAACTGTTTAGATATTTTGTGTGCAAACATGGAAAATTAGTTTTGGCAAGCTTGCCAAAACTCTGGCACCATAGACTTCTGCAGAAACAGGTTCTGTTAAATTGACTTAGTATTGCCTTCTACACAGAAACAAATGCGTAATAAGTGCATCCGTATCTAAGTTAGATATATGTAAAATCAAAACTAGTTAATTGGTTTGGTTTTTAAAATTTGATATTTCATTGGACTATGCAACTTTAAGCTGACAGTTAATGCTTAATTAAGTTCGACCTTTTCTCGGCTAGATTTGCCCCTTAATAATCATTATTCTGCTGCATTTCAATAGTAGACTATCACTATTCCGCCGTCACTTTATGCAAACATGAATAAATGATCTTTGAGCTTTAGCAGATTTTTTGTTCTTTCTTTCAATTTTCCGCGAAAGGTGGATAGCTTTACATAGGCTTATCACAGCCAGAAAACCTTTGAATATTTACCACAATGAAGATGGCCCACTGTGTTTTTGTTGTTGTTCTTGTAATTAAAGCTGCATATGCAATGAAAACTACTTATTTTCTTTAAACACATAAATCTTAGTTACAGCTGCATAGTCTGATGAAAATATCAAATTTTCAAAACCGAAACAATTATCTAAATTTCATTCTACATATCTAACTCAGATATTGGTGCACTTATTAAACATGTGTAGCCACATAGAAGGGAATACTGAGGCAATTGAATAGAACCTGTTACTGCAGAAGCCTATGGGGTCAGAGTTTTGACAAGCTTGCCAAAATTAATTTGGCATGTTTCCACTTCAAATATTTCAAAAGTTAGCCACTTAAAATAAAAGTTACTTCAAGCTAAAGTAAGGTACATAATAATGATCAACCTAATGTATTTATCCCAGAAAATTTCAAAAACTCAAAACCATCGGACTATGCAACTTTAAATTTGAGTCTACAAATCGCACTTAAACACTGGTGCACTTATTAAATATTTGTTGCTGAATAGAACTTAGGACATACTAAGCCGATTTAATTATTAAGAATCTTACTGAGATTTGAACCTGCATATCCCACTTTAATTACTGGTGCAATTATTAAGCAATTGTTGCTGCATAGGACTTAGGAGATCCTAAGCCGACTTAATAATATAACCTGTTCCTGTGTGAAGCCTACTCTATCAAATTGTGTACGTGCGTGCCACAATTAATTGGGCATCTTTTCACTTCAAATATATCCAAAGTTCACCATTCAAAATGAAAGTCACTTCAAACTAAAATAAAGTATGTTACAGCGATCAATCTAATCTATCTATCTTCTTTTTTTAAGTACACAAAGTCAAAACCATCGGATTTTGCAACGTTAAGAGAATCTATCACTGATGAGCAACTATGATGACTAACATTTCACTGTGCATCCATCTCAGAATTCATTTAGCACACTTTCCTTTCAAATATCTACAAAGTTAACCCTTTGAATTGTTCACTTCAAAATAAATTAATGTAGATTATAGTAATATTTTTTATTTTGTTAATATTTTAAAGTTTTAGTATGATAATCATCCTGGTATATTTATTCCATATATGGCAAAAGGTGAACGCCACCAGACTGTAACTTTAATCCGTGATGGAGACTAATTTAAAGCTGCATAGTCCGATGAAAACATCAAATCTTCAACCAAAACAATTATCAGGATCTGATTCTACATATCTAAATTAGATACTGCTGCACTTATCAAACATTTGTGGCCACAGAGAAGGGAATACTGAGGCAATTTAATCAAACCGGTTACTGCAGAAAACCTATGGTGTCAGAGTTTTAGTGTTCTTGCCTAAATTAATTTTGCATGTTCACACTTTAAATATCTTGAAAGTTAGCTACTTAAAATAAAAACTACTTCAAGGTAAAGTAAGGTACATTATAACGATCAACCTAATGTATCTATCTCACAAAATGACAGAAACTCAAAACCATCGGACTATGCAACTTTAAATATATCCATATGATACTGATAGTAGAGCTCATGTTCAGACTACTATAGAGTCGATGTGGGATCTGGCGAGTCAGGGGGCGGGTCAGACAACTACTGACGCCGTGAAGAGCAGATGGTTCAATAAACCAAGGGTGAAGCGTACACTTGATTGAATCTTGGTGTTCTTCCGTGTGAGTGAGAGAGTCGGAGGGCCGTGGGCCATTACAATACCTTTGGTTATCTATGTCAAATTCTCAACTACATCCGATGTTTAGTTATTTAATATTTCCACTTAATTTTCCGCAAAAGATTTCAGGTTTACATTTATTAAACAATTTACATTTATGCATAACAATATATGTGTAAAATGAAGCAACCTTCAGTAGTTTTGCTGTGTGGAGAATTTATTGATATACGCAGAATGCAGGCTGGTTTTATTTACATTGAGATATATGTACACTGTGACCTCAAGAGAGATGTTCAGTTGATCATGTCAAGTGGCACTTGTTGCTGCGTAGAAGGGAATTTTCATACAAAGTCAATTTACATGGACCTGTTACTGCTAAAAGTCACAGCAAAAGATATTGGACATAATTTTGGTTAAAATAACTTCAAAGTTAACCATTCATAAAACAACAAAATTACTTCAAACTGAAATAAGATATATTTGAATGATGTACCTTAAAGTTGTATAGTCCGATGGTTTTGAATTTCTGTATTTTTTCTGAGATAAATATATTAGATCGATCACTAGTATCTACTTTACATTAGTTCAAAGTTACATTTATTTTAAATGGTAAACTTTTGAGATATTTTGAGTGCAAACATGGAAAATTAGTTTGACGCCATAGACTTCTGCAGTAACAGGTTCTATTAAATTGACTCAGTATTATTGCCTTCTATGCAGAAACAAATGCTTAATAAGTGTATCAGTATCTAAGTTAGATATGTAAAATCAAATCTAGATAATTGGTTTGGATTTTAAAATTTGATATTTCATCGGACTCTGCAGCTTTAATATATGGTAGTGGTCTGCATCCATGATTTCGGTTCAAATCTCTCCCAAAGTTTGCCATTCATAAAACAATAATATTACTTCAAACGAAAATGTGATACATTTAATGATCGGCCTTAATATGTATCATATGATAGTAGTCTGCATCCAGGATTTCAGTTCAAATCTCTCCAAAGTTAGCTATTCATAAAACAAAATTACTTTAAACTCTAATAAGATAGATTTTAATGTTCGGCCTTAATATATCGTAGTAGTCTGCGTCCAGGATTTCAGGTCAAATCTCTCTGAAGTTAGCCATTGATAAAACAATTAAATTACTTTAAACTCAAATAAGATAGATTTTAATGTTCGGCCTTAATATATGGTAGTAGTCTGCATCCAGGATTTCAGTTCAAATCTCTCCGAAGTTAGCCATTGATGAAACAATTAAATTACTTTAAACTCAAATAAGATAGATTTTAATGTTCAGCCTTAATATATGGTAGTAGTCTGCATCCAGGATTTCAGTTCAATCTCTCTGAAGTTAGCCATTCATAAAACAATTAAATTACTTCAAACGAAAATAAGATCAATTTGAGTGATCAGCCTAATAATGTGATAGTAGTCTGCACTGCCTTGTGGTGTACAGGTACTTGATAGAACCAAAGGCTAAGGGAGCAAACCCTAACAGAAAACCATGCTTCCGTGGCAGCATTAAGGGCAGTGATGAATGGAACTCCCAACATCTCCTGACCAGCCACTACAGGGACAAATAGTTTGCACCTGTCTTGACGTGTTCTTGCTGGTGTGAGACCTCTATTTGCTCCCCGAGAGAGTGCTGCTACTAAATTGCAAAAGGCAGCAGCACTTCAAGACTTTGCAAGCAGCTTTTATGAAATGCACAACCGCACAAAATAGCAGCGCTTAAGAAATATAAGCAGTCTTTGTCGCATTGCGACCGACAGCATGATGATGAGTCTGCACTGATCGCAGTCTCCGAGAAGTAGGTGTCGATTGGGTGATTGCATCAGAGAGCCTAGATAGTCTAAGGCTTAGAACGCTAGCCTTGGAATGTTTCCAAAGTGTGGGTTCGAACCTTGCTTTAAACCGGGCGTGGTGTCCAAATCGGTGGAGCTCAGGCTTCTCATGCGGAAGATCGGGAGTTCGATTCCCGGTCGAGTCAAACCAATGACTTACAACATTTATACTTGTACCTACCCAGACTGGCGCTCGGCATTAATAGGATAGGCAAAGACTGGTTAGCTCACAATATCAGGATAATGTGACTGGAGTGTGAATGGGTCATGGTGCCAGTGGTCTGATCTCCCACTATAAAGCCGCCATGAGTACGCACCGTCACAAGTCGGTACCCTTCCTGATATGACCTTAGATGTTGGTAGGATGTAAAACCTCAACAACCAAACAAAAACAAACTTTAGTAGAGTGCTTGATGCCGGTGTTTATGTGAAGGGGCAGAAGGTGGAATACATGCTTGGTTTGACCCCCCATGACCCCCCCAGCGTCTGGTGTTCAACAGGTGAGAACTCCTGGGCTGCGTGAGTGGGGAAAGGTTGGTTGTGAGGTGGGGGGTGGGGGGGGGGGAGGGGTGCAGTGTACAGTTCCAGCACTGTTTCATTCCTGACATGGGTCTAGTGGTATAAACCAGCCCTTCTGATTTCCTCCCCCCACACCACACCACACCACACCACACCACACCACACCGCCCCACACCCTACCACACCACACCCAGTCTCTTTCAAATAATGTACTCGACTGAAAGTGCCACAGGGGGAGGGAAATAATATACAGGAATACAAGTCCCCTTTCCCCGAGGGCGATAATAGGCCAGTATTATATTGCCAGTTTCGTACTATAAACAGCCGCACTCACCCCCCCACCCCCACCCCCACCCCCACCCCCACCCCCACCCCCGCCTGTGTTTGCCAGACTCAAAAGAAGATCTCCAGCACAACTTTGTATGGTTTTTCTGATTATGGAGCTCTCTCCCCCATCTCGTTGTCCCCCTCTTTCTCCTTCCCTTTGTCCCTCTCCTTCTCTCCCTTTCTCTTCTCTTACTTTCTCTTACCTTCTGTTACTTTCTCTTACCTTCTCTTATCTTCTCTTACCTTATCTTACCTTCTCTTACCTTACCTTCTCGCCTCTCTGCTCTCCTCTGCTCTCCTCTGCTCTCCTCTGTTCTCCTCTCTCCCCTCCCCTCCCCTCCCCTCCCCTCCCCTCCCCTCCTCTCTCCTCTCCTCTCCTCTCCTCTCCTCGCCTCGCCTCGCCTCTCCTCTCCTCTCCTCTCCTCTCCTCTCCTCTCGTCGCCTCGCCTCGCTCTCCTCTCATCTCTCTTTTCCTCTATGTCCCCCCCCCCCTATCCCTCTCTTTCTCTCGACGGGGTGGCCGAATGAGTAGAGCATCTGTCTCCTGTTTGGGGAGGTCGGGAGAGCTGAACCCATGGGTTTGTGGGTTTGAATCCTGGGCGAGTCAAACCAATGACTTAAAAATTAATACTTGTCGCTTCCTAGTCTGGCGCTCAGCATTATTAGGATAGGATATGGCACCTAGAGCACGATTCACCCTCACACTACTTAGCATTCTGATGCTAGCATCCTAACCATTACACTACCTAGGCTCCCCGAGGCAATCACCCTATCTACACCTCCCTACCTATGTTGTTCCTTGCCTGAGACAGTGAGAGGTCATTGCAGACTACTCTACTCGTCCCACTAGAATCATATGAGTTTTGAATGGTTATGGTCCATTGGTAATTTAAAAGCTTTGGATTATGCACATACAGGCAATAGGCACAGAGTAGGTTCAACAGCGATATATGGCGCATAGCTTGGACTACCAGGGGCGTAGCTAGGCATACGCATGTACACCAAAACGTCCACATCGTATTGTCAACAAACAACAAAAAAACAAAAAAAAGAGAGAGAGAGAGAGAGAGAGAGAGAGAGAGAGAGAGGAGCCATGTAGTAGTCCGGAGTGTCGAAAACTCAAGTCTAAAATGTGTAAAATCCTCCAGCTTAAGCTTAAGCGGCCCCCTAAACCCCCTGCCGAAATTAGGAGCACACATCGTTAAAGGTCTAGCTACGCCCCTGACTACTGACTGGATCCACCCCCGTCCTGATATGACCTTCGATGTTGCTAGGACGTAAAACAACAACAAACAAACAAACTGACTGGATCCTGATCACGGAAACCAGTGTTGATGGGTTGTTGATACAAATGGGAAATACTGCACCCATGACAGGATTCACACTGAAACTAAAACAGAATCTTAACCATTCGACTAGATACAATCACCATATCCCTGCCTCCCTCAGTACCTGTTCATGTGGCTCCTTGCCCGAGGGGTATATGGAGATTGCTGCTACGATTAAGATGTTAACATGATTACATACATAGGCATCAGGTCATGGTGCTGGCGGCCTGGTTTCCCACTGGGACAGCACTATAAAGTCGCCATGGGTGCGCACTGTCACAAGTCGGTACCCGTCCTGATATGACCTTAGATGTTGCTAGGACGTAAAACAACAAACGAACAAACATTCATAGGCCTACATGTATTGTATGCACATATATAGGGGAATAACTTCGATTATACGCAAGTATTCAGCTGCGTACCATCTGGGATTACTATATTATTATTATTATTATTATTATTATTATTATTATTATTTAAAATATGATGTTTTTAGCGACTTATTTCATCGCACTTCATCCCAATCACGTTTGATTTCAATCGTATTTTATCCCATCTGCGTACCAACAGAGAAATCCCAAGCTAGGCCCCTGATTTATACATACATACATCAGGGATGAAAGATCTCTGCGTTTCCGCGGATTTCCGGGATTTTTCAATCCCGCAGCACCATCAGCGTAGATCTGTACTAATACGTGGTGCAGACGCCGCGGCACAATCAGCATATACCACTAATAAATGCTTCAAACGGCGCAGCACTATCAGCGTATACCAATATATATGAAACCCGACTTCCGGAAATTTTCCGCGATTCCCTCACAGTGTTAAATATCAACATTTCTGCTTTTTTTCCAGGAAATCACTTTCATCCCTGATACATACATACATACATACATACATACATACATACATACATACATACATACATACATACATACATACATACATACATACATACTTACATACATACATACATATGTACATACATACATACATTCATACATATGTACGTACATACATACATACATATACTTGTACACACATACATGTACATACATACATATACTTGTACACACATACATGTACATACATACATGCATACATACTGTATTCATACATACATACATACAGTATACATACACACATACATATACTTGTACACACATACATATATTATACATACATACATACACATACATACATACATATACATACATACATATACATACATACACACATACATACATACACACATACATACATACATACATACATACATACATACATACACATACACACATACACACATACACACATACATACAAACATTCACACACACTCACACACATGAATGGAAGGTGCCCTTACAAGCCAGTGGAAGCCGTTACTTACGACATCCTACACAAGCATAGCGTATTAAATCAGCACAATTCACTGTCAGTCCCCCGCCCTTGCCGATTTTGGATGGTGGCGTTTATACAGAGCCAAAGCGGGTCGACAGTGACTAAATTGGCACGAGCCTGAGCCCATTCATCTTGTATCTTGAAATGTAACACAGTCTAAGTGAATAGACCATCCATGGAGCATGCGCCGTGACCCACAACAGTAGTTCTTGCGACTGCCGTCAGATGGCAGGTGGACCCGAATGAGATGTAATGACTGAATCGGGAGGAGCGGAGCGTTGGCTGGCTTCCTATGCAGGTTGGTGTGGGTTCAAACCCAGACAGAGTTAAAGCAATGACTTACAAAGATGCCACTTGCTGCTCGTTCAGTTTTTATCCGCTAGGGGCTCTGCTTTTATTCACTCAGTATCTGGTTGTTTGTTGAAGTTTTACGTCCTTGCAACATCTAAGGTCATATCCGGACGGGTACCGACTTGTGACAGCCACCCCACTGAGAGACCAGGCCACTGGTGACCAGGCCACTGGTACCATGACCTGATATCCCACTCAGTCACATTATCCTGACACTGACCCCATCAGTTATTGCCCTATTCTAATAACGCCGAGCGCCTGGCTAGGAAGTGAAAAATATCAGTTTTGAATGTCATTGGTTTGACTCGACCGGGAACCGATCTGCCGCACTGGAAGCCTGCGCTCTACCGATTCGGCCACCACGTCCGGTGAAGAGATGTGGTGACTGAGGGTGAGACGGGGCTCATGTCGACATCATCGCCACGCTCCTGTGTGCCAGACAGGTCTTGAGCCACCCAACGACTTGTTTGGGACAACTGCCAACTATAATTTATCAGGTAGTGTTAGGGTGCATGCAGGTGTGTATGTGTGTATGCGCGTGTGTTTGTGTGTATGCATGTATGTTTGTGCAGTCAAGTGCAGTCACCTCCCCCAGGTGATATCAAAGACCCTATAATACTAAGACGGCTTACTCCCTATCTCTCCCATGGTAATGTAAATTTCGCAGTGCCACCTTGTGGTGGGTTTGATCAGCTGGGCTGCTGGTTGGTGTTTCACATGTAAGCACATACAACTATATTATACATGAGATAGGTAAGTATGAATACACATCAATATGAAATTGCTATGAACAAATACACATCACCATCATCATCATCGCCATCATCACACATCTTTCACATTCATATATACATTTATACATATAATATAGCACCTGTTTAACCAAGAGAACAGCCAGCGCACCAAGTGGTGGGTTTGATCATTTTGATTACACAGTACAGGCTGAGTGAGCCGTCTTAGTATTATAAGGTCTTTGGTGATATGCCGCATTCAGAGGTACCATTATGTAAGGTTAATTGCATTAGGTAGCCTATATCTAGACGAATCATTTGGACGCCAGCCCCAGAATGGCAGGAATGTGGGTTCCAAGCCTGCTTTAGCCGTGATGGTCCAATTTGTTGCAGTTGGTTGGTTGTTGGGGTTTCACATCCTGGCAACATCTAAGGTCATATCAGGACGGGTACCGACTTGTAACAGTACGCACTCGTGGCGACTTTATAGTGCTGCCCTTCTTGGAGACCTGGCCACCAGCAACATGACCACTCAGTCACATTATCCTGACACTGAGCCAACTAGTCTTTCCCTCTCCTAATAATACTGAGCGCTTGGTTAGGAAGTGACAAGTTACAATTTTTTGGTTCAAAACCCACAATCTACCAAAACGGGAGACGGGCGCTCAACTCATGCGGCCAATATGTCTAGTAGTAGAGGGTCTGGGAGTTTGAATACAAGCCGAATGAAACCAATGACTTTCAAAATTGATATTTGTCACTACCTAGCCTTCTGCTTGGCATCAATAGGATAGGACAAGGATGGCGTAGCTCAATGTCAGGATAATGTAGCTGAGTGGGATATTAGGTCATGGTGCCAGCGGCCTGATTTCCCATTGGGGTAGCACTATTAAGTCGCCATGAGTGTGCACTGTCACAAGTTGGTACCCGTACCTGATAATTCTGACCTTGGATGTTGCCAGGATGTTTGTTTGTTTGTTTGTTGTTGTTTTACGTCCTAGCAACATCTAAGGTCATATCAGGACGGTGTTGCCAGGATGTAAACACCCCAACAACCTAGCAGCCTCACTTATCGCACACTGTGTGTGTGTGTGTGTGTGTGTGTGTGTGTGTGTGCATGTGTGTATGTGTGTGTGTGTGTGTGTCCTCTCCACTCCGCTCCCACATAACCTGTGCAGAAAGGTCCAAATTGTATACACACAGATTTGAGCAGCGTATCCTTCTTAATAACGCCAAACTGAACACTTTTACCTTTGGTCAATAAGTATATGATGGAATCATGCAATTTTCCCAGGACCTGTGTTACTAAAATATTATGGACCCATCTCCAGTTCTCGTGCTACCAAACTATTATGGTCTCTATTATCATGTTCGCTGTGTTTTCGAACTCCCTACCTTCCCCGCGGTAAGTCTGTGCCCTACTGATTCGGCCATTGCGTCCGGTGACTGGGCTTGTGTACGGTGTGGTTCTGTGTCTGGGGTGGTGGTGGGGGGTCATGTGAGGGGTCGTGAGGGGTCGGGAGCGTGGGGGGAGGGGGGGGGGATGAGGGATATTTGTTTTGTCAGGTGGCAACGCTAAGACAGTTTTCCTACAATTTCGCTGAAACTTTGAAAATACAAAAATCCCAAATTCCCAACAAATTAATAGATCAACCCCAGTAATTGTCCTATATTTAACTCACTTATTTAATTTCTATTTTGGCCGGCAGAAATTAATATTACACAGCTAACCTGTATTGTGATATAGGCAGTTTAGCGCTATTGCTTTACTTTCTAAGCTATTTAAAAAATATATTTGTGGTGTGAATTGGGACAGCGAATTGTTGCTGACGTTTGTACCTGGGCCTCTCAGGTGTGTGTCAGGTGGTCGGCGGTGGGTGGGTTGGTTGTTAGAGTTTTACATCCTGGCAACATCTAAGGTCATATCAGGATGAATACCGACTTGTGACAGTGCACACTCATGGTGACTTTATACTGCTGCCCCACTGGGAAATCAGGCCACTGGTAGCATGACCCGATATCCACTCACATTATCCTGACACTGAGCTAACCAGTCCTTGCCCTATCCTATTAATGCAGAGTGCCAGGCTAGGTAGCGACAAGTATCAATGCTGTAAGTCATTGGTTTGACTCGACCGGGAATCAAACTCCCAATACCTGCGTTCTACCGATTCAGCCACTGTGGTGGAGGGGGGGGGGGTGTGTCAAGTGGACCCACACATGTAGGGTCCACTTATAGGGCCCAGCGGGGGTGGGGTGGGGGGGGGGGTCCCACAGTCAAGGTGGGGTGGGGGGGGGGTCCCACAGTCAAGGACCCTTCTGAAACCCTTCATCTTGATATGTTCCGGCTGTCTCTAGCGATCTTTCTCCCATTATCGCCCAGTCAGTCTTAATCATTCTATACCTTTCCCCTTCTTTCTCTACCTCCCTGTTATTAGTAGGCCTAGTACTTTTAACGGACGAGATAACCAAATTGTTTGGAGCGCTGGCTGGCTTTCCGTGTGGTCTATACCCCGACCAAGTCAAACCAAAGACTAAAGCCTAGGTCACGCCTACCCGGATCAGGGGGCAGACGAGCCCCGACCCGTGATCCGTGCTCATCCGTGGCTGGTCCTTGGTGATCCTTGGCTGGTCCAGCCTCATCCAGGGTCGACCCCGGATGTTTTAAAATGTTTAAGACATCCGCGGCGATCCGGGGAATATTGCAATCCAGGCTCGATCCGGCATCATTTGGGTGTAATCCGGGGCTGGTCCGGGCAGTCTGGGGCTGGTCTGGGTAGTCCAGCGGTGGTCCGGTGGTTGTCATCATTTTTAAACCGGAAGAGCCACGTTTTAGCCCCGGTTTAGCCCGGACTAGCCTCGGTTTTAGCCCGGACTTGCCTCGACAGCCACGGACCACTCCCGGACTGCACGGATAAGACCCGGACAGGCCGGATGACCATGGATTAACCACATATTACTCACCGACTACCCCAGGATGAATCCCGCATTTCAGGCTATCATCCGGGGGTTGTCTGGGGCTCATCCGGGGTGATCTGGGCTTGTAGTCGGTGGCTCGTCCGGGTAGGTGTGAGAGCGATGCAAAAATAGCGATTTTATCCAGGACAGTCCGGGGGGGAGTGGTCCGGGGACGGTCTGGCTAAAAATCCGTGGCTCGTCCGGGTAGCTGTGACTTGGGCTTTACTAAATTTATGCTTGTCGATACGGTCTAGCCTGGTGAGCGGCTTGAATACTACATGTAATAAGATAGGGCAAGGACTGATTTGCTCAGTATCAGGATAATGTGGCTGCATGGGATATTGGGTCATGGTGCCAGCTGTGTGGTCTTTCAGTCAGGTAGCACTATAAAGTTAGCAAGAGTGTGCAATCTCACAAGTTGGTCCCTATCCTAATATGACCTTATATGTTCCTAGAACTCTGCTAGCCCATACCGAGGAGGGACCTTCGTATTTATTTGCTGCTGGTTTGCTTATCTGTCTGTGTAAGTCTCTGTCTGTGTAAGTCTCTGTTTGCATGTCTGTGTGTGTATGTATATCTATGTGTGGCTGTCTACGTTGTGTGCATGGATGCGTATCTGTCTCTCGCTTTCTGTATGTTGTATCTGTGTGTCTCTGGATATCTGTCTAGGTACATGTATGTACTTATATACAGTGAAACCCTGTTATAAGGAGCCCCCATTTAACGTAAATTCTGATATATGTATGTATGTGTCCATATTTAGCTATATGTTTGTATTTGTTTATATGTAACTCTTTATCTGAACGTGCATGGCTCTATCTATGTCTATCTACCTGTCTATATATGTGAGTGTCTGTCCATTTGTAGCTACTTCTCTGTCTGGGGTGATTCCACTGGATAGTCTATGGGTCGTTGGATATAATAAGGTCTTTTTTTTTTTAATAGCAAGTCAAATAATTATTGTTGCCTTTCGTTATTCAGCATGTATGCAATACTATATGTATTTAATCTATACCACAAAACGTACAAAAAATATGTCTATAGGATTTTGTGCTAAAAGTGAAAATGTGAAATTTTACACATGTGCATATTTACACTAAAATTTACACAGACTTATTTTTTTTCAACTTTTTTTCTTGTAATACATCCTTTTGTTTGCTTAACTGTAATCAAAGAAATCTAGTGTGAATGTGGTTTGTATGTTAAAAATGATGTTATGGATGTGTCAATTTTGTGTGTTTCATTTCCATGTTACATAGGACATATTTTCCTATTGCTATTCATCATAAGATCAAAATACAAAATTGCAATGCCTTTTTTTTCAACTCTGACACATGCACAGCATGTAAAGCTTCATATGAATATGCATTCTTATATTATTCAGAATGTTTTCTGCTATTATTTGGGATGCTTTCAGTTTTTGCTTCCATGTCACAAAAGTAATACCCAGCTTCAGAGAACGACCCATATCTAGGCATTGTCAGCAGCCCCCCCCCCCCCCCCCTCCTCCAACTCTATCCTCCCCGCCCGCCTTTGTTTTTTGTCCTTTCAGTGAATTCCATATGGTGACTTTATAGTGTTGCCCCACTGGGACACCAGGCTACCAGCACCATTACCTGATATCCCACTCAGTCACAATATACTGACAGACGGACGGTGGCCGAATGAGTTAGAGCGTCCGTCTCCCGTGCTGGTAGATCGTGGGGTCGTGGGTTCGAGTCCCAGTCGAGTGAAACCAATGACTTTAAAATTGATACTTGTCGCTTCCTAGCCAGGCGCTCAGCATTATTAGGATAGGGCAAGGACTGGTGTGCTCAGTGTCAGGATAATGTGACTGAGTGGGATACCAGGTCATGGTGCCGGCGGCCTGGTTTCCCAGTTGGACAGCACTATAAAGTCGCCATGAGTGCGCACTGTCACAAGTCGGTACCCGTCCTGATATGACCTTAGATGTTGCTAGGATGTAAAACAAAAACAAACAAACAAACAAACACAATATACTGACACTGAACCAACCAGCCCTATGCTAATAATGCTGAGCGCCTGGATAGAAAGCAACAAGTATCAATTTTTAAGTCATCGGTTTGACTCGACCAGGATTTGAACACACAAACCCATAGGTTCGGATCCCCCGATCTCCCAAAACAGGAGACTGACGCTCAACTCATTCGGCCATCCCGTCTGGTCTGTATAGTAAGAGTACCCCGAGTCCACGTTCTATGTAAACACTGAAACTGAGACTGACAGTACCAGCGTTATTCTCGCGAGATCCCATCTTGATCCTGTCAGCTCTACCCCCCCTCCCCTCATCCCCCACCTCACACACACCCCACCCTGCCCCCTGGGACGTGGGTCATTGGATACCCCTGAGGCCGGGCGGAATGTAACCCTGTTACCCCTGGACACCCAGGGGTCCAGGGGTACGGGACACCCATCATGTCAATGGCTTTGTCTCTGAGAGAGGGGCCACATGGCCGCAGCATTTGTGTCTAAATAAGGCTCTTCTAGTTACTGTTCGGACTGGATGCGGTGGCCAAATCGGTAGAGCGTAGACACCTCGTGCGGAAGGTCAGGAGTTCGACTCAAACCAATGATTTATTCAATTCATGCTTGTCGCTCGGCAGCTAGCCTGACGCTTGGCATTAAAGTTGCATAGTCCGATGAGTTTTGAGTTTCTGTCATTTTCTGAGATAAACATTATTATGGTGATCGTTATAATCTACCCTATTTTAACGTGAAGTAACTTTTAATTTTAAATAGCTAACTTTTGAGATATTTGAAGTGCAAACAAGCAAAATTAGTTTTGGCAAGCTTGCCAAAACTCTGACACCATAGATTTCTGCAGTCACAGGTTCTATTCAATTGCCTTAGTATTCCCTCCTATGTGGTGACAAATGTTTGACAAGTGCACCAGTATTTAAGTTAGATATGTAGAATCAAATTGAGATACTTGTTTTGGTTTTGAAAATTTGATGCTTCATCGGACTATGCAGCTTTAATAGGATAGGGAAAGGACTGGTTCCCACAATATCAGGATGGTGTGACTGTGTGGGAATGTGATGGATATATATGTGTATATACATTACATACTGTATACATATTTATATATACATCATACATTTCAATACCAGGTGCAGTGACCAAATCAGTAGAGCGCAGGTCTCCCATGCGGAAGGTCAGTAGTTCAATTCCCAGTCAATTCAAACCAATGGCTTACAAAATTGATACTTGTCGCTTCCTCATTACTAGGGTAGGGACTGGTTGGCTCACTGTCAGGATAATGTGACTGAGTGGGATTTTGGGTCATAGTGCCAGCAGTCTGCTTTCCTAGTTCGGCAGCACGCACTAATACAGTAATAGTAATAAAGTTGCCATGAATGCGCACTGTCACAAGTCAGTACCCGTCCTGATATGACCTTAGATGTTGCCAGGACGTGAAACTCCAACATCCAACCAACCATACATTTCAAACTCGCCAGTGGCCAGCCGTGCCTAATACCCTTTTAGGGCAATATTTAAATGGTTGCTTAAAACTTTTTTCCCCCGCGCGTCCACAAGTGGCACCCCCTGGTGACAAAGTGGGGTATTAATGGCCGCTAATGGCGGTGCCCTCTCCACTAGACCTGACGCGGCGACGAGACTCCCCTCGGTTGGCAAGTAAACTGACGAGGAAATGATGAGATGGCAGCCAGAGAGAAATGGCCATCAGTCAACCTAGAAAGGGTTCAGCTTTCCCCAGATAAAAGAGTGTGCACTGTCACAAGTCAGTATCCATCCTGATATGACCTTAGATGTTGCCAGGACGTAAAACTCCAACAACCAACCAATCAACCCTACTTACCCAACTAATGTACCAAAAGCTAAATTATTTAAAAAAAACACTTCATTGGGAGCTCCTTCAGCATCCGCCCAAAATCCACCCTCACTCGACCCAGGTCCACCCAGAACTTTAATAAATTGTTAGTAAGTCATCAGTGACGAGTCAGAGTATAGAAGACCCTCCAAACCTACTCATGTGTTATCATCATCATCATCATCATCATCATCATCATCATCAGCATCATCAGCATCATCAGCATCATCATCATCAATCTGTTAACCGGGAGGGTTGTTCGGGCACCACAAATGGACCAATTTCCTCCATTTTAACAGACGGGATGGCCGACTGGATTGACTATCTGTCTCCCGTTTTGGTAGATCGTAGGATTTGAACCCACGGATTCGAACCCTGGTCGAGTTAAACCAATGACTTACAAATTGATACTTGTCACTTCTTAGCCAGGCGCTTGGCATTATTAGGATAGGGCAGGGACTGGTTGGCTCAGTGTTAGGATAATGTCACTGAGTGGGATACCAGATCATGGTGCTGGTTAGATAAAAGATTCACCCGGTACTTGTGTAGTACACAGGTGAAGGATAACATAGTCTAAATACTGGCGAAAATAGCTTTAGTATGGGACATGAACTAGAAACTGTGGTTCCAGGATCAAATGGCTACATATATCGGCACAGAGTTGGTGAAATGGGAGAGAATGCAAAAAGACAAGATGGCGGCCACAGAAAGCCATCGATTTCACTTTTAAATCTTATTAAACCAGATGTTTTATTATATTTTTCAACTCAAAGGTAGCGGGTAAATATGAAGACATATACAAAGAATAAATGTTGCTTCTTAGATTGTGAAATTAGGCTCTCATTTCATTAACCCGCTTTTTCGACCGTTTTTATATAGGGTTGGTATTCACCCGTGTACTGCGAGTACCAGGTGAATCCTTTATCTAGGTGCTGGTGGCCTGATCTGCCAGTGGGGCAACACTATGAAATCGCCATGAGTGCGCATTGTCACAATTCGGTACCCGTTCTGATATAACCTCAGATGTTGCTAGGACGTAAAACAACAACCAACCAACATCATCAATCATCAATCGGTTAACCACGAGTGTTGTTGGGGCACCACAAATGATACAACCAGTTTCCTCCTGTTCCCCATTTTCTCCACTGCCCTCTGGGACTTAAGGCCCTGTCACACTACAACGTTTCCCCCGGCGCGCCGCCAACGCGCAAGATATTTGCTAGGGCTCGAGACACGTCCAACTTTTCGGCGTTGTGGGAGAAAGTTTGAAGGGTTGCAGCGTGCTAGTGGCGTGTTGGTGGCGCGTCCGTAACGCCCCCTCCAACCCGTCGGCGCGCGTCGGGGCACGCCGAAAGTTTTGTGCAAGTACAAAACCATCGGCGCGACCCGACACGCACGCCGACATGTCCATTCACACTTTGCTATCACTCAAAGTGTACCGACGCGCCATTACTGTGCTGGTAATGCGCGCGTAACGCTTCCCGACGCGTGCCGATGTTTCGCC
The DNA here is from genome assembly GCA_030323885.1 of Branchipolynoe longqiensis. Classification (NCBI taxonomy): domain Eukaryota; kingdom Metazoa; phylum Annelida; class Polychaeta; order Phyllodocida; family Polynoidae; genus Branchipolynoe; species Branchipolynoe longqiensis. The sequence continues at coordinate 69,871,690 of CM059190.1, read as the reverse complement.
CAAAAAGGCAACACGTCGGCGCGCGTTTGTGAGAAACATCATAATGTGACAGGGCCTTTACCAAACTTCCTGTCATGTTTTTACCTCCTACTATAAGAATCTTATATATATACAACTATATATGTATTGTCTAGTGTGTGTGTGGGTGTATATATATATATATATATGAAACCCATGCAAACCCATGGAAACGCCAATCCAAAAATTGACATAAACATTGGATTCGAACCGTCAACAATTTTCTTTTGTTTACATTCATACTTTTTTGTTTGTTGCTCTATAATCTATAATCATGTCATCACAAGAAAAGTAGAATTAGTGAGAATTGAAATTATTTTCAGTTAAAAATCTGTTAATTTAATTGCACTCTGGGATTGGTGTCTACGTGGTTTTGCGCCTGAACTCTGTATAGATATAAATTACCCAGAGAGCTGGGGGGGGGGGGGGGGCACTCCACCAATGCGCCACAGAGGAAATATAATGTGTAAAGGTCACCCATGTATTTATTCTCAAATATATATGAGACTGTCTCAAAAGGTGTTAAGCAATATGGGACAAAACTTTGTCCATTGTAACGATCAACATACTATCTGCTTATGCATTTGCTCAGGATAAACTGATTTGTTTTTTACATGGCGTTTCATAATCCCAATAGAATACATATTGATTTGAAGCAAATGTCCTTGTGTTTTCATTGTAACCCTTTCTGTGCTGTTTTGTGCCAATTGTTACAATGGACAACAAAAATAAGAGTTATCACCTTTTGAGACAGGCTCATATACATGAAGAGTCAGGCGCAAACCCATGGAAACGCCAATCCAAAAATTGACATAAACATTGGATTCGAACCGTCAACAATTTTCTTTTGTTTTCATTCGTACTTTTTTGTTTGTTGCTCTATAATCTAAAATCATGTCATCACAAGAAAAGTAGAATTAGTGAGAATTAAAATTATTTTCAGTTAAAAATCTGTTAATTTAATTGCACTTTGGGATTGGTGTTTACCTGGTTTTGCGCCTGAACTCTGTATATATATAAATTACCCAGAGAGCTGGGGGTGGGGGCACTCCACCAATGTGTGACAGAGGAAATATAACGTGTAAAGGTCACCCAGGTATTTATACACATATAATGTGTTATACATCATACACATATATGTGATGTATAAACATTATGCGAGTATAAACGCGCGGAAGGGATTATGTTTATTTCCTACCCTAATACTGATGGGGTGGCTTACTGGATGTTACAATGGACAACAAAAATAAGAGTTATCACCTTTTGAGACAGGCTCATATACATGAAGTGTCAGGCGCAAACCCATGGAAACGCCAATCCAAAAATTGACATAAACATTGGATTCGAACCGTCAACAATTTTCTTTTGTTTTCATTCGTACTTTTTTGTTTGTTGCTCTATAATCTAAAATCATGTCATCACAAGAAAAGTAGAATTAGTGAGAATTAAAATTATTTTCAGTTAAAAATCTGTTAATTTAATTGCACTTTGGGATTGGTGTTTACCTGGTTTTGCGCCTGAACTCTGTATATATATAAATTACCCAGAGAGCTGGGGGTGGGGGCACTCCACCAATGTGTGACAGAGGAAATATAACGTGTAACGGTCACCCAGGTATTTATACACATATAATGTGTTATACATCATACACATATATGTGATGTATAAACATTATGCGAGTATAAACGCGCGGAAGGGATTATGTTTATTTCCTACCCTAATACTGATGGGGTGGCTTACTGGATGTATGGCCCCCCCCCCCCTTCCAACCATGTGACCGGTGGCTCCACCTCCGGCATGCCTCTATCCTGGACGCTACACTGTCACTTGCGCCCGAGAATTTTTTTGTTTATGGCTAGGGCAGAAGGAAAAACTAAATATATATATATATATATGAAGAGCTCTTTTCCAAAAGGCGATAAGTGGCAATCCATAGAAGAGCTCTTTTCCAAAAACCCAATCTACGAACTTGGCATTGATTGACATTGCAGATTCATTATTTTGATTGGTGCTTATCGCGTTTTGGAAAAGAGCTCTTCATACATCTGCGCAGTGGACGCTGGGCATGGCTACCAATCACCCTACTGTGTAACGCGCAGTACCCTCGTTGCATTACAATAAAGCATTCTGTCCCTCACCCCCACCCTACCCCCCTTATTAACTAACCGAATAGAGCGGCACGCCAGTGAGATTTGGGTCACGGCTCCTGGTCAGGCAAGTGTTATACCCCTGTCACACTACGACGTAACGAGCCAACGTGAGCCTAACGTGATCATTTTTCGTCATTACGTTGCCGTACGTTGGGTTACGTTATGATGACGTCATAATGACGTTAGAGTGACGTCGAGCTACGTTCAGTGTTACGTCGTGTTACGTCGGCGCGCGTCGAGGTTTTGAACCTGTTCAAAACTTTCGACGTATCTCGACATGACGCCGTCACGTCGGGATGACGTTGACCAATGACCCTTAGGTAGACATTGCGGCGATCGTTATAGCATATGCGAAATCGACGATAGAGTCACGTATGCTCCGACGTCAGACACCGACCGCCCGGGTGGCGCAACTGTGGGCCGGCGTTTGGCATCGTTTACGGTCACGTCCGGTCACGTAACGGTCACGTTACGCGTCAATGCCGCGGTCACGTTACGTCACGGTTACGGTCACGTTAGCGTCACATTAACGTGTCACGTTACGGCACGTTACGGTCACAGATTAGCGGTCACGTTATTGGCCACTTATGCGGTCAAATACGGTCAGCGTTATGGTCCCAGCTTAACGGTCACGTTACGGTCACTGACCGTTTAACGCGCATATCACGTCCTACAATTTGCATAGTACGCCGATAACTCCGACGGATATACCATTAGTTTCAGCACGTTGTGGTCACCTGACGCCGTCACGTCGTAGGTGACAGGCAGGCAATTAAGTAACACTAACAACGCACCCACACAGGGGCCTGAGTGGGCTGAGGTGTTTGCTTGTTTATTTTGTTGTTGTTTTAGGTCATAGCAACGCCTCAGGTCATGTCAGCACGGGAACCGACTTGTGACAGTGCGCACTCATGGCTACTTTTATAGTGCTGCCCCACTGGGAGATAGAGGCCAACTGGGAATGAGTTAAGCGTCCGTCTCCCGTTTTGGTATATCGTGGGATTCGAACCTATGGGTGTAATGTATGTGACTATGTATGCATGTATGTATGTATGTATGTATGTATGTATGTATGTATGTATGTATGTATGTATGTATGTATGTACGTACGTACGTGTGTGTATGTGTGTATGTGTGTATGTGTGTATGCGTGTATGCGTGTATGCATGCATGCATGCATTATAGAGGGGGTGTAATGACATCACAAGAGAACTTTCGGTGACCATATTGGATGACATACAGAAGGCTTGCAACTGCCTACACTGTGGTTATGTACTGATTTGTTGGTTTATTTATCACTGTTTTGAGCAGTTTGACCCCAGAAGTTGTTGCTAAAGTGCTGTAAGTAAACACATTGGATGTAAACCTCCCAGAACCTCCCATAACACAAGAAAACTCTGTTTTACTGCATCTGCATGCATTCACCACATAGCTAGGGAGGGTGTTCGTAATCCAAGATGCAGCCCGCTGACCGCAGATTGCTAAGTAATGACATCACGTGCACTCCCTCTATATGTTACAATGGGTCCAAACCCTGGTCTAGTCAAACCAATGACTTAAAAATTGATACTTGTCGCTTCCCAGCTTGGTGCTCAGCATTAATAGGATGGGGCAAGAATTGGTGAGCTCAGTGGCAGGATAATGTGACTGAGTGGGATGTCAGGTCATGGGCAGTGCTATAAAGCTGTCATGAGTGTGCACTGTCACAAGTCAGTGCCCGTCATGATGTGACCTGAGATGTTCCCAGGACGTAAAACTCCATTTGTTTGTTTAACGACCCCCCCCCCCCCCAACACAACAAGTAGACATCGGCTATTGCGGGGGGAAAAAACAACAACAAGCTCCAACACCCAACCAAATTAAAAGTTATAATTAAAACTAGGTCACCGAGTCTGGTCGGCGCTTGTAAGTTGGAGTGTCCAGCAGACCGGCTTGTGAACACAAACAACCTCGGCTGACCTTGCATATATTATAGCCATGTCATCTGGGACGATGTGCTTACAGACAGGGTGATGAATAAGTAACACATGCCGGTGTCGCAGTTTGAGCGCCCTGCCAGTTTGAGCACCCTGCCAGTGGTTGTATACTTTTTTTGTAAAATAGAGATTTAAAAGCTTTCATTGGATCGATTAAAAATATCTTAATGCGCAATTGAAGAGGAAGATCTGAAGTATTTAATGTAACCTAAGAGCAATTTACTCTGAAAGTATTAAAAACAGAGATAATAGTGAAAGTTGGGATATTCTGAGTGTCAGTGCCAGTGTTAGCCTTACCAGATCATGGCCTCAAAAACTATTTTCGCAAAATAAATTCAATAACTTCCAATTGGCTGATAAAAAAAAAGCTGAATGTGAAATTGTAGAGAAAGATCTGAACTATTTAATAGAAACAGGAGAAATTTGCTTTCAAAGCACCAAAAATCACAAATTACTGTGATAGTTAGGGTGGTTTTAATGTTGTCTCTATCCACGCATGCGCAGAAGCAACAGAAGGGCGCTCAAACTGGCAGGGCGCTCAAACTGCGACACCGGGCTAATGCCATGCGAGGCTATAAATAGCTGATTAATGGTTCCTCTGGGGATGTAGGTCAGTGTCTGTATTAGGCGATGTATACAAATTATGCAAATATAAATGATAGTTAGATTCTGTTCTCCTTCAATCACCTTGTGCTTGGACAATTATTATTATTGTTATTATTATTCTGGCCCAGCTCCCCCATTTTGGGACTGGTAGCACCACCACTCACCTCCTTTCGTCATTACTTCCTCTTTGTTGAAGATGTATACTGCCTATCATGGATAAGCCTGAATAGACTTGTTTTCACCATTAGAGTGTTTGTCGATAGAAAGCCCGAGCCTACACCTTTACCGACCCAAGGGATTTTTAACCTCCCACACCACATAGACATGGTATGAGAGAAACCGGCCTTTCATGACGCTGTAAGTTATACACAGCAGTGGAAATCCAAATTGGCAGAGGTGGGGGCATGGGGAATTGAACCACTGACCTTCAGATTAGGAGTCCGACCTAGAAAAAAGTCAGACACTCTAACCACTCTGCCACAGAGAACTCTCAACTGCCATGTTATATATATGTGGTATAAAGATTTTATACGAATATTATTAGGATGCTATTGAATGTCTGCGATAGCCTTTGAACACACAACCCCTTTGCTTACCCGATGGACAGTAGGAGCGGGCAGTTACAGCGACCTGGGGTCGGTTGGTCTACACCAAAGGAGGGATTATGTATGTGTCTGTGTACTTTTTATATGAGAGAGAGGAAGTCCTGAATATAACAGAGGATATTTCCCTGTTTATGTTCCCATAACTTCCCACTCACCTCTTGACTGCCTGTGATATATATATATGTATATATATATATGTATATATATATGTACATGTGTATATATAATAATATATAGTCTAGTGTGACTGACCCTGTGGCTATGGCTCGTCGTTTCGGGATGACGCAAGCCGGTGACAGCGCACAGACACACACACATACACACACACACATGCACACACACAGACGCATGCACAGACAGACAGACACACACACAGACACATGCACTCACAGACAAACCCATACAGAAACACACATACACATGCACTGACAGACATACACACACATGCAGTAACACACACAGACACATGCACTAAGAGACAGACACACACATGCACTAACAAACATACAAACACACACATACACTGGCAAAGACACAGACAGATACACACACATACACACACAGACACATGCACTGACATACACACTCACATACAAACACATACAGAAACATACAGACACATGCACTGACATACAGACACACACACAGACACACATGCAGACACATACACAGACGCATGCACTGACAGACAGACACATACAGACACACCCACAGATACACCCACAGATACACACACAGACATACAACCGTCGCAATGACCGACCATCATCAGCACGTCGACAGGTGTGTGGCCACACCCCGCAACACACTCATGCACACAGGGCAATAAAGGGAATACTCCACCCTCACATATCTACAACCATAGCATAGCAATAAAGCCTTTTTATTTAGGCATCATGTCCTATCCACTTCTAAGGTTATACGGGTTTAATATCGACTTTTAAGTGCTAGCGGTACCCACTAATGTCGTCGGCTTTATAGTACTGCCACCTTGAGGGACAGTCATATTATCCTAAAACTGAGCAAACCAGCTTTCCCCAAACTTCTATTAATGCCAGGATAGATAGCGAAAAGTAGAAATCAGCGTTAAAAAAAAAAGCTTGTCCACTTGTCCACTTGGCCACTTGGCCACTTGGCCACTTGGCCACTTGGCCACTTGGCCACTTGTCCGAGCCAAGTGAGAGTAGGCGCGGACAAGCAGAATACGGGTTGAGCTTTTCCGGAGGACAAGTTGTTGCTTTGATTTATTTGTGTAGTTTTATTCCCATAACCATGTACGTTAACTTAGATAATATTAATAAAGGCGAATACTCTGTAAAAGTACAAATTCAGACGGACAAGTGACAATCACACCAGACTTGTCCTTAGGACAAGTGAAAATTATTTCTATCACTGTAAATGTAGTAAGTCGTTGGTTTGTCTCGATCCAGTTTTACGTCCTCGCAACAGCTAAGGTCGTATCAGGATTGTGACTGCACACTCATATAGTGCTGCCCCACTGGGAAACCAGGCCACCAGCACCATGACCTGATATCCCACTCAGTCACATTATCCTGACACTGAGCCACCCAGTCCTTACCCTATCCTAATAATGCCGAGTACCAGGCTAGGAAGCGACAAGTATCAACTTTTATGTCATTGGTTTGACTCGACCAGGATTCGAATCCACAAACTCATGGGTTCGGATCTCCTGATCTCCCAAAACAGGCTACTCATACGGCCACCCTGTTTGGTTCGGGATATAGGGTGACTGTTGAATTATTTAACAATATTGCAGCTCCAAGTGTTGAATGGTCCTGACCTCTGCAACCAGCCCACTCCCTCTGGTTCCCCCCTCACACACACGCCACACACACAACACACACAACACACTACTCCACCCTCGCCTATTAAGCCTGGCGTACACATGCAACAATCTAATCACATTAACAACTCCATTTGGGTCATTCTCAGAAACTTTCTACCACATTTTTGGTTTCCATGTTACATCGTTAATGATTTTTGCTTCTTTTTGACTGGGCGCGGTGGCCGAATCGGTAGAGCACAGGCCTAGCGTGCGGAAGATCGGGAGTTCGCGAGTTTGGTTCCCAGTCGAGTCAAACCAATGACTTAAAAATTGATACTTGTCGCTTCCTAGCCCGGTGCTTGGCATTATTAGGATAGGGCAAGGGCTGGTTAGCTCAGTGTCAGGATAATGTGACTGAGTGGGATATCGGGTCATGGTGCCGGCGGCCTGATTTCCCAGTGGGGCAGCACTATAAAATTGCCATGAGTGCGTACTGTCACAAGTCGGTACCCGCCCTGATATGACCTTTGATGTTGCTAGGACGTAAAACAACAACAAACAAGCCTTCTTTTTGAGGGGTAGTAACTCAACTAATCATTGTTGACTCTGTGTATTAATTATGTTAGCAATACTATATGTATTTAAGCTATCCCACAAAATGTATGCAAAATATGCTTATTTTATTTTGTGCTGAAGTTAAAATATGAAAATATGCATATCAACACCATGCATCTACCCAAATGTTTTTTGTTAATCTGTTTTTCTCATAAGAACCAATTCGGCTGGTAACGGTGTAGATAAAAGATTCACCCGGTACTTTTGGTACACGGGTGAACGACAACGTACTGTAAATATGGGTGAAAATAGCTTTAGTATAGAACAGGAAGTAGAATGCCTGCCTCCAGTATCAAATGGATACTTATATAGGCACAGAGTTGGTGAAATGGGAGAGAATGCAAAAAGACAAGATGGCGGCCATAGAATGCCATCGATTTCACTTTTAAATCTGATTAAACTAGATGTTTTATTATATTTTTCAACTCAAAGGTAGCAGGTAAATATAAAAACATATATAAAGAATATATTTTGCTTCTTAAAGTAGACATTATTCACTCAATTATTTTCCCCAGCATGTTGAAATTCTTTGCCAGCTTTTCCAATGGGTTGGTTTTCACCCCTGTACTGTCAGTCCGGGGTGAATCTTTTATCTAGTAACGGTGCTGGTGTTGAAAGCTGGTGCTGGGAGCGGTGCTGGTTCTGGTGGTGCTAATGGTGCTGGTTCTGGCACGGACATGGCGACCTACCAGTGCCGACAGAGAACTGTGGGAAACAACCAGTGTGGGGATCGCAGCGTGGCTTAGAAGTTTGAACGAGGTTGGAAAGCCACCAACTTCACCTGGCTTCCATTTGGCTTTCTCATGAGTGGGAGCTCCAACCTGCGCCGCCCCGCCCCGCTACCCCTGACACACACACACATACACACCGACCCTACACTACACACATACTACACACACTGCACACGCCACACACACTTCACACACCCCACACACTACACACACCACACACTACACACGACACACTACACCCACTACACACCACACCCACTACACACCACACACACTACACACCACACACACTACACACCACACACACCATACACACCACACACACCACACACACCACACGCACCACACGCACCACACACACCACACACACCACACACACCACACACACCATACACACCACACACACCAGGCTGCAGTGTAATTGAATGTTTTGGGTATACATACACTACACAGGGATGAAAGATCTCCCTGTTTGCATTGATTTCCGCAATTTTCTGTGAAAAATCGGACTGCCCCCCTCATCGCCGTAAGTTGTCTCAGGCAAACAATATTCACACATGTACATACACACCAGATGGGGTGGCCAAATGAGTAGAGCATCCCTCTCCTGTTTTGGGAGATCGGAAGATCCAAATCAATGAGTTTGTGGGTTCGAATCCTGGTCGAGTCAAACCAATGACTTAAAAATTGATACTGGTTGCTTCCTAGCCTGGCACTCGACATTATTAGGATAGGGCAAGGACTGGTTGGCTCAGTGTCAGGATAATGTGACTGAGTGGGATATCAGGTCATGGTGCTGGTGGCCTGATTTCCCAGTGGGCAGCACTATAAAGTCACCATGAGTGTGCACTGTCACAAGTCAGTACCCGTCCTGATATGACCTTAGATGTTGCTAGGACATAAAACAACAGCAAACCAGCAACAAACATACATACATACACACATACAGGTATGCACCCACATACATGCATCATACATACATACACACATACATACATATATACATACATACACACATACATACATATATACATACATAAACATACATACATACACACACATATATTATTAGGATAGTGGCAATGACGTGTTTGCTGAGTATCAGAGTATCAGGGTGGAATATCGGGTCATGTTGCGGGGGCCTGATTTCCCAGAGGGGCAGCACTATAAAGTCGCCATGAGTGCGCACTGTCACCAAGTCGGTACCCATCCATATATAACCTTAGATGGTGCCTGGACGGTGTTCCCTTACTTCGTTTGGGAGGAGGAACGGCGTTCCCTCATTATTTCAAATAAATCCAAACCTGCGCTCCCTCACTTCTATGGATAATATTAGAGCTGCATAGTCTGATGAAGCATCAACTTTCCAAAACCAAAACAAATCATCTAGAATTGATCTTACATATCTAGCTTAGATACTAACTACTTAGTAAGCATTAATTGCCACATAGAAGGGAACACTGATGCAATTTAATCGATCATGTTACTACTGAAGCTTATGGTGTCCAAGTTTTGGCATGCTTTCCAAAACTAATTTGACATGTTTGCACTTCAAATAAATGAAAACCTAGCCATTTAAAATCAAATTTACTTCCAACTAAAGGAAGATATATTATGAGAATCAATTCAATATATTTAATATATTTACCTCAGAAAGATGACAGAAACTCAAAACCATCGGACTATGCAACTTTAAGAACGGCAAAGTACTACCATATCCAGGGGACAACTCTGTATGTGCGTGTGTGTGCGTATGTGTGCGTTTGCGCGCGTGTGTGAGATAGATGCGAGCGTGTGAGTGTATGAGTGTGGTACCTCGTGTTAGTGTTAGTCTTAGTTCCCTGGGTCACCCCTAGGTTTGTTAGTGTTAGTTCCTTGGGTCATCGCCAGGTCTCTCGCGGGGGTCAGGTGTGCGTACACATTCTGGTGCAAAGTCAGAGGTCAAGTCTGAGTAAAACCAAAGACCCTCCACTCTCCAAGCCCGAGATGGTCGCTTATCTGGTATAAACAAACCGGCCAGATCGCCATTCTGTTTGGAGAGTGATCACCTGTTCTACCAAAACAAGAAGATGCTGGAGAATGGAAATATTTAGCGATGTGTTAGCAACATAAACATTAACCCCCCACCCCCACCCCACCGACCCCCATGCACTGTTTGTAGGCCTAGTTATAATATTGTATTTCATTTCAAGCGTGACCAGACAGGCTGGCCGAATGAGTTGAGCGTCCGTCTTCCGTGTTGGTAGACCGTGGGATTCGAACCCACGGGTTCGAACCCTGGTCGAGTCAAACCAATGACTTAAAAAATAGATCCTTGTCGCTTCCTAGCCAGATGCTCGGCATTATTAGGATAGGGCAATGACTGGTTGGCTCAATGTCAGGATAATGTGACTGAGTGGGATATAGGGATATGGTGCTGGTGGCCTGGTCTCCCAGAGGGGCCATCCAAATATGACCATATATGTTGCTAGGACGTAAAACAACAAACAAAGCCAGTGGGGCAGTACTATAAAGTCACCATGAATATGCACTGCCACAAGTCGGTACCCATCCTGATATGACCTTAGATGTTGCCAGGATGTAAAGCTCCAACAACCAATCCACCATCTCCACTGTTTGTAGGCATAGTTCTAATGTTGTATTTCATTTCAAGCGCTTAAAGTAAATATTTCAAACACATGGTCTCTGTTGTCACCGCTTGTCGCTTTGCCCATGTCAAGAGGTCGCTGTGTTTGTTGGGTTTAGGTTGGTTTCATGACCTAGCGACAAGTAAGGTCATATTTATCAATACGTATTTGACCAGGCGCGGTGGCCGAATCAGTTTAGTGCATGCTTCCTGTGCGGAAGGTAGGGAGTTCGAATCCCAGCCGAGTCAAACCAATGACTTATAAAATTGATACGTGTCGCTACATAGCCTGGTGCTCGGCATTAATAGGATAGGACAATGACTGGTTAGCACAGTATTTGGATAATATGACTGTGCGACATCGGGTCAGGGTCTCCCAATGGTGCAGCACTATAAAGTTGCCAGGAATGTGCACTGTCACATATCAGTACCCATCCTGATATGACCTTAGATGTTGCTATGGCGTAAAACAACAAACAAACAACGTAGAGACAGGTTGACCAGGCACGTCACTGCCATGTGACTTTCACGCCGGATATGACCTTAAATGTTGCCAGGACGTAAAACTCCAACAACCACCCTTGGAGTTGTTCCCGATTGGCAAAATAAAGCATTAATTATAATGAGCATAGATTCATTTTATGGTGCCTATCCATATCATCATACCGCTCAGCTATCACTAGGATCATCACCATCATCATCGACCAGACGGGATGGCCGAATTAGAGTTAGAGCATCCGTCTCCCGTGTTGGTAGACCATGGGATCGTGGGTTCGAACCCTGGTCGAGTAAAACCAATGACGTTAAAATTTATACTTGTCGCTTCCGAGCTAGGCGCTCGGCATTATTAGGATAGGGCAAGGACTGGTTGGCTCAGTGTAAGGATAATGTGACTGAGTAGGATATCAGGGCATGGTGCTGGTGGCCTGTTATTCCAGTGGGGCAGGATTATAAAATCGCTGAGTGCGCAGTCACAAGTCGGTACCCGTCCTGATATGACCTTAGATGTAAAACAACAAACAAACAAACCATCCATCATAATTATCATCATCATCATCATCATCACATCATCATCACCACATCATCATCATCATCATCATCATCATCATCACCACCACCACCAGAACCAGAACCTGAACCAGAACCAGAACCAGAACCAGAACCAGAACCAGAACCAGAACCAGAACCAGAACCAGAACCAGAACCAGAACCAGAACCAAAACCAGTACCAGTACCAGAACCAGAACCAGTACCAGTACCAGTACCAGTACCAGTACCAGTACCAGTACCAGTACCAGTACCAGGCCTAGTCTTATATATTTGCTGCAAACAGTTCTAGATTCACTACTTATTTGTAGGTACGTCCGTGTGCGCGTATCTGTATCTGTGCGAACGGTGCAGGGGGACTACTGCTTACTCATGGGCTGTCTCAGGTATTCCTGCATCTTCCCAGGTGGTCTAGTGGTTAGGATTCGGCGCTCTCACCGCCGCGGCCGGGGTTCGATTCCCCGTCTGGGAAATAGTTTTTTTGTTTTCTGCTATATTGACTCTGCTTTTTGCGATGAATGTCATAATATAAAATAATATTCATATCATTTTTGTTATTATTACTAGGATTAATATTAGGATTATTAAGATAGGGGAAGGACTGGTTTGCCTTCGTAAGTTAGTATCAAGAGAATATGGCTGGGGGGGGGGGGGGAGGATATCAGTTTGTTATTACATTGTTGGTCAAGCATCAGAATGCACTTGTTAAAGTGATAAAATGTCAAATTTTCTAAACCAAGGCAATTATCTAGTTTTGATTACCGGGTATAACTTCGATACTGGTGCATGTTCCTTCAGAAGTCTTTGGTGTCCGAGTTTTGGCATGCTTGCCAAAATTTATTTGGCATGTTTGCATTTGAAATATCTCAAAAGTTAACCCTTTAAATTAAAAGTTATTTCAAACAAAAGTAAGGTATATAATAATGATCAATCAATATCTCCGCAAATGACAAAAACTCAGAACCATTGGACTATGCAACTTTAAGCTAATCCCATATTTACATTTCTCAAGCAGAGTCGGATGCAGCCTATCACAATAATAATAATATTAATAATAATAATAATAATAATAAGTGACTGCATGAGTATAGAGGCCTATCAAACATTTGTCTGAAACTTCTTTCTCCTTTAATAAAGATTGTTGACAAAATATTATTGTTTTTGGATAATGTAAAGGGGCTGTCACATTAAGACGTATCGCGCAAATGTATGCCGACATAAGTGATTTTTGGCCGCTATGTCATAATGCGTTACGCGTACGTCGATGCTCGTTAGTGGATCGCGAAAATTTTGTGCATGCACAAAACTGTTGATGTACGACGACGTATTGGTGTTACGTCGGCCGTATGTTTATGTATACGTTAGGCGCACATCGATGTACGTTAGACGTACGTTGTTCACTACATCGCACTACATTGACCCTATGTTAAAGGCAGTGGAAACGTACAGTCCGCGTAGTGACAATGTATGGATAACGTACGTCTAACATAATCTGATGTACATTTTGCATTTCTCCACCGTGTCTTGATCGAATAACGTATATAACGTTCACCGGCATTCTGCAAACGTACCGTGAGCGTAATTCGAGCGTTTTTTGCCAGGAGGCACGTTAGCCATATGTTGGCCATATGCTAGGTATATGTCCAACTTTGCCCCCCCATGCCAAAACATTTGACGCATCTCGGCATAAAAGAGGGATTTTATGCATTGGCCACGCGCATAATGTGGCAGCCCCTTAAGTATCAAATGGAAGGTGTTAGACCTATTACTATGAGGTAAAACCTGAACACAAACAAATAAACCGTGAAAACGGTCTAGTGTTCACTCATTGACGCTTGACCCTGGACTTGTCGCTGTGACTCTGGCCAAATGATTCGCCATGCCATGTCAGTTTCCCACAATGGCCGATACTGGCGACTTTCATGCTTATATTGAGTTCCGAGACGTGAATTAATCGTAATCGACCGAGTCCGAAGGTCAGTCATCACAGCACACTGTTTGACAGTGGACTGACCGGATCTGACCCGTCTAACTGGGCTTAAGTAACACCACCCCCCCCCCCCCCCCCCCCCCCCCCACCCACACACACACACACACACCTCCCCCCCGCGCCTCCCTGTTATTTTCCATTCTCCCTCTACCCTCCACCGTCCAACCTCCCCCCCCCCCCCAATCTCTCCCCTCGCTTCTCTCTTCTCTCTTCTCTCGTCTCTTGTCTGTCATTTCTCTTCTATCCTCTCTCCTCATCCCCCTCATTCCTCCACCTTTTCGCCTGGCTGTTCTTCTCCTCCCTCGTCCCCCTTCTGGCTCTTCTTCTCCCTCCTCCCCCATCTCCTCTTTCCTGTCTCCTCTCATCCCTCCCCCTTCTCTTTCCCCCTCCTCTCATCCCTCGCCACCCTCCTCTTTCCCCCTCCTTCCTCCCTCTCCTCTCTTCTTTTCTCCCTCCCCTCTCCCCTCTCTCACCCCTCCTCTCATCCCCCCTTCTCATGTTCCCCCTCTCCTCCCTCCTCCCTCTCCTCTCTTCTCCATTCTCCCTCCCCTCTCCCCTCTTCGCCGTCCTCCTACCCCCTCTCCCGACTTCCCCCTGCCCCTCCCCTCCCCCCCCCCCCCCCCCCCCCCCACCCCCATCCCTCCCCCTCCCTCCATCCCTTCTCAGAGTCCAGTCGTGCGCAGGCAATTTCGGTAACCAACTTCCGGTCATTGCCCCCCCCCCCCACACACCCCCACTCCACCCCACACCGCGAACCTACCTGGTCGCACCTGTAATTAGGCAGAAGTAATCATAGGCTGTCCTCACCTGGGATCAGGCATTCACGTGACCAGTGTCTCAAGTGACGTCACCGATACTGCCACTTCCATAACTTTCCACACCCGACAACCCCCCCCCCCCTCACGAGCACGCATGCGCACGCGCACCCACCTGCACCCATCGTATACATTCAAGGATAACACTTAAAAGATCTCTACGATTTCGCGGATTTGCGCCATTTAAAAAATATTTAGCGAATAGCGTTAAACAAAATGCCAAGGAATCAGTGGTATATGACAACAATTGGTTAGTTTAATTCCCGTTCTTATATGACCTTAGAATTAGCTCGAAAATGAAACCCAAACAAGGAATAGTTATGTATGGACGATAATCCAGTCACAACAAGGACAGTTGAAACCTGTCTTCCTGCATTTTCCCACGATTCCCTGACAGTGACAGTGCTAATATCATGGGGGGGAAGTCCGCATTATCGCGAAATTCGCCGTCGATGTATTAATCTCGGTTTGATTTCCGCATTTTTTTTGCCGGAGACCACTTTCATACACACACACTTGTGTATATTTTCTCACCGGGTGATGGACTCTAAGTCTTTTTGTGATAAATATGTTTATTCTTCTGAATAAGTCTTTTGTCATTGCCGAAGCACTGGTCTTCCAGCCATTTTTTAATTCAGGGTTATTTACACAAAAGAAATATAGAATAAGGTATACAATAACTGAAATTCGTTGATGTGGTTTCTTTTACCAAAATTTCACATACTATTAATAATTTCCCTTCCCTCTAAGCTAGAATATAACAAAATAGAGAAAATACGTAATCTCCACAGCAATGGGAACTAGGCTTAGTTTTGTTTTCATCGTTTTGTTTTTTACATACATTAATTAAACGGAGGAAATTTCAGTCATTGATCTTCGACCATTCCACTGTCAATTTTCAAGCTTAGTAGTACCAAGTATTTTTAGGTCATCGCTTTGAGTTGGGTGGTTGGTTGGTTGGTTGCTGGTTGTTGGGTGGTTGGTTGGTTGCTGGAGTATTACGTCCTGGCAACATATCAGGATGGGGACCGACTTGTGACAGTGCATACTCATGGTGACTTTATGGTGCTGTCTCACTGGGAAATCAGGCTGCTGGCACCTTGACCCGATCCGATATCCCGCTCAGTCACATTATCCTGACACTGAGCTAACCAGTCCTTGCCACGTGGGTGTATGAAAGTGGTCTCTGGAAACAAAAACGCGGAAATCAAACAGATTAATACATCGATGATGAATTTCGTGATAATGCTGATTTCCCCCATAATACTAGCACTGTCAGGGAATCGTCAGACTTGACCTCTATATCTTATTAATGCCAAGCGCCAGGCTGGTAGGCGACAAGTATCAATTTTTATAAGTCATTGGTTTGACTCGACCTGGAACAAGCTCCCGACCTTCCGCACCGGAGACCTGCACTCTACCGATTTGGCCACCGCGTCCGATTGAGTTGTCTGTGGTTGGAACCCTACGACCTACCACCACGGGGAAGTGGGTGTTCAAATCCTTAGGCGATCCCGGCTATTTTATAGGAATGTGTGAGATGTAGAAGTTGATGCCCTGGTCTGTTAGTAAGGAATATATGTAGTAAAACGCACCCTTGTTCCATAGATACCTGTAGTAAAACGCTCCCATGTCCAATAGTCGTTGTCTCGGTTGATGAGTGTGGTGAAAGTAGGGCTTCCCTTTTCATTAGTACCCATTGGCGCCGTGTGGGGGAGTGGGGGTATAAGTTTGTGGTGGGCTGTGAGTGAGTGCGTGTGTGTGTGTGGTGGTCTATGACTGAGGGTGTGGGTTTGTGTGGTGTAGGTGTGTGCGTGGTCTATAAGTGAGTATTTGTAGGTGTGTGTGGGTGTGGTGTGGTCTGTGAGTACGTGTGTGTGGGGGGTGTATGTGTGTTGTGGTCTATGAATGAAGTTGTGGTGTAGAGGTGTGTGTGGTCCGGGAGTGAGCATTTGTAGGTGTGTGTGGTGGTGGGGTGGTGTGTGAGTATGCGTGTGTGGGTGTGTTGGGTGTATGTGTGTGGTGTTTTATGAATGAGCGTGTGTGTTTGGTGTAGGTGTATGTGGTCTGTGAGTGAGCATTTGTAGGTGTGTGTTGCGGTGGGGTGGTGTGTGAGTATGCGTCTGTGGGTGTGTTGGGTGTATGTGTGTGGTGTTTTATGAATGAGCGTGTGTGTTTGGTGTAGGTGTATGTGGTCTGTGAGTGAGCATTTGTAGGTGTATGTGGTGGTGGGGTGGTCTGTGAGTATGCGTGTGTGGGTGTGTTGGGTGTATGTGTGTGGTGTTTTATGAATGAGCGTGTGTGTTTGGTGTAGGTGTATGTGGTCTGTGAGTGAGCATTTGTAGGTGTGTGTTGCGGTGGGGTGGTGTGTGAGTATGCGTCTGTGGGTGTGTTGGGTGTATGTGTGTGGTGTTTTATGAATGAGCGTGTGTGTTTGGTGTAGGTGTATGTGGTCTGTGAGTGAGCATTTGTAGGTGTATGTGGCGGTGGGGTGGTCTGTGAGTATGCGTGTGTGGGTGTGTTCGGTGTATGTATGTGTTGTTTTATGAATGTGGGTGTGTGTTTGGTGTAGGTGTATGTGGTCTGTGAATGAGCATTTGTAGGTGTGTGTTGCGGTGGGTGGTGTGTGAGTATGCGTCTGTGGGTGTGTTGGGTGTATGTGTGTGGTGTTTTATGAATGAGCGTGTGTGTTTGGTGTAGGTGTATGTGGTCTGTGAGTGAGCATTTGTAGGCGTGTGTGGTGGTGGGGTGGTGTGTGAGTACGTGTCTGTGGGTGTGTTGGGTGTATGTGTGTGGTGTTTTATGAATGAGCGTGTGTGTTTGGTGTAGGTGTATGTGGTCTGTGAGTGAGCATTGTGGTGTATGTGGCGGTGGGGTGGTCTGTGAGTATGCGTGTGTGGGTGTGTTCGGTGTATGTATGTGTTGTTTTATGAATGTGGGTGTGTGTTTGGTGTAGGTGTATATGGTCTGTGAGTGAGCATTTTTAGGTGTCTGTTGCGGTGGGGTGGTATGTGAGTACGCGTGTGTGGTTGTGTTTGGTGTATGTGTGTTGTGGCCTATGAATGAGGGTGTATGTGGTGTAGGTGTGTGTGGTCTGTGAGTGGGTATTTGTAGGTGTGTGTGTGGGTGGGGGTGTTCTGTCAGTGCGTGTGTGGGGGTGTCGGGCGTATGTGTGTGGTGGTCTATGAATGAGGCTGTGGTGTGGTGTAGGTATGTGTGAGGTATAGGTGAGCGTGTGCATGTAAGTATGCATAGTGGTGTGTGGGGTAGATGTGTGGGGGTCGAGGTGAATGTGTGTATGGGGATGTGGGGTGTAGGTGTGTGGTGGTCTGTAAATGAGGGTGTGGGTGGCGTAGGTGTGTGGTGATTTGTAAGTGAGTGTGTGTAGATGTGTATGGGACTATGAGGTGTGTGTGGTGGTCTGTGAGAAGGTGTGGGTGAGTAGGGTGTATACATTTGTGATTGTGAGTGAGCGAGTGTGGGTGGTGGATGTGTGTGAGGGGGTGAGGGGGTGAATAGGTTACCCACACTGATCTTCTCACGCTAGTCAGTCATAACGTGAGCTACTCGTGACTTCTACTCAGCAGGAAACAAAGGTCAATCAGCAGTGGAGCTGTGAGGCAGCACGACCTCGTAACCTGCCTCACCTACCCGACCCCAGTCTCCCACCAGCCCCACCCCTTACTCCTCACTCCTCACCCTTAACTCTCCCTCACTCCTCACCCTTCACTCTCCCCCTCACTCCTCACATTTCACTCTCCCCTCACTCCTCACTCCTCCCTCTCCCCCTTCACTCCTCACATTTCACTCCCCCCTCACTCCTCACCCTTCACTCTCCCCTCACTCCTCACATTTCACTCTCCCCTCACTCCTCACTCCTCACTCCTCACTCCTCACTCCTCACTCCTCACCCCTAACCCCTCACCCCTCCCACCCTCACCCACACTCACCCACACTCACCCACACCCTCCCCTCCCCCTCACCTTCACCCATCACCCCTCCCCCCTCAACCTCACTCATCACCCATCTCCCCTCACCCCACACCCCCACCCTCACCCATCACCCTTCACCCATCACCCATCGCCCATCACCCATCACCCCCCACCCCTACACCACCAGACTGAGTGCATGCATCCAATCCTTGGAGAACAAGGACAGCGAAGAAAGAGGAGACTCATGGCGCTTGTGAGTCCAATCAACTTATCAAGCGCCTTCATTGAGCATACATTTGCATGGTAATTCTCGGTATAATGTGATTTAAACATAGGCGGAAGTACAGTAGAATCTCTCTAAATCAACCGACCATGGGACCGACTTTAAATGGACCATTTAGGGAGGTGATCGGTTAGGAATTAGGATAGCGCAAGAACTGGTTGGATTAGTGTCAAGATAATGTGACTGAGTAGGGTATCAGGTCATGGTGCTGACAGCCTAGTCTCCCAGTGGTGCAGTATTATAAAGTTGCCATATTTATGCACTGTCATAAGTCAGTATCCATCCTGATATGACCTTAGTTGTTGCCAGGTCGTAAAACTCCAACAACCAACATATAACACTAACAGTAGTAGGTAAACTAATAATGTGTATTCTTCTTCGCCCGTTGAGGCTTCAGCGCCCATCCACACAAACACCTCCTCAGCCGTGTCGTAGATGAACGTGTCACCTACCGCCCAAATTTGGGCATAGGCCACGACCAAGGGCTCTCCAGTTTTCCCAGTCCTGAGCCTTGAGTCTCTTGTTTGTGATTCTGTAACGTTGTTCTTTTTCCGGGGTGGGGTTGTTGGCCCCATGCCCAACCCCCAACCTGGAGGACCAGTTGCTGCTCTTAGTCTGTCCTCTACCATGAGTCCTGCCCGGCTTGATTAAACCTGCCAGGGGGTTAGCCTCGCTGGTATAGCTCTCATGGTCATGGAGGCACACAAGCCTCCCCACCACGACAAGGTAGCAACACATTGGAGGGTAATGTGTATACCAACACCCAAAAGACGACCTACATACAAATGCACACACTGAATGCTTGATCACGACGAGGTACACTAGAACCAATTAGTCAGCTAAATATATTGAACATTAAAGTATTATGCCCAGTAATGTATACATCAACACTAATGCATACAACAACACACACACACACCAACACACTCTGATGTACACAGTAACACATAATTAATGTCTCTTAAGAAAATAGCTACAGACAGAAGTTTCTTTCAGTTCCTGCAGCTACCAGACACATTTACTGCCCGGTAGTAACCCCTTCTTCAGCCAGACCCCTCCTAAACACACAACCACTTAAAGTTGTAGTCTGCAGAAGGGATTGCTAAGGTCTAACACCACCAACTCACTAGATACCCACATCGCCAAATTACCAGACCACCATGCATTCAAATTACCAGACCACCCGGCATTCAAATTACCAGACCACCAAACATTCAAATTACCAGACCACTGGATGTTCAAATTACCAGACCACCAGGCCTTCAAATTACCAGACCACCAGACGTTCAAATTACCAGACCCCCAGACGTTCAAATTACCGACCACCAGACATTCAAATTACCAGACCCCAGACATTCAAATTACCAGACCCCAGACATTCAAATTACCAGACCACCAGACATTCAAATTACCAGACCACCAGACATTCAAAATACCAGACCACCAGACGTTCAAATTACCAGACCACCAGACGTTCAAATTACCAGACCACCAGACGTTCAAATTACCAGACCACCAGACATTCAAATTACCAGACCACCAGACATTCAAATTACCAACCACCAGACATTCAAATTACCAGACCACCAGACGTTCAAATTACCAGACCACCATATGGTCAAATTACCAGGCCACCAGAATTCAAATCACCAGACCACCAGATGTTCAAATTACCAGACCACCAGACATTCAAATTATCAGACCACCATATATTCAAATCAACAGACCACCAGACATTCAAATCACTAGACCGCCAGATGGTCAAATTACCAGACCACCAGACATTCAAATTACCAGACCACCAGACATTCAAATTACCAGACCACCAGACATTCAAATTACCAGACCACCAGTCGTTCAAATGATCAGACCACCACATTCAAATCACCAGACCACCAGACATTCAAACCACCAGACATCTACATCACCAGACAGCAAAGTCACCAGACAGCAAAGTCACCAGATAGCAAAGTCACCAGGCATCCAATTCAGCAGATTACCTGACATCTAATTACCAGACTGCTTGACCACCAGACCACGAACCACAAAACCACCAGACCACAACATCACATAATCACCAGACCACAAAACACCCTGCCTGAATGAGCAGACAACACTAATTAAGCTAGGATTCCTTACACACGGTATGCGGCATGCGAATGCGGCATGCAAACGGGTTGGGTCCTTTCACCCACACCCACACCCACACCCACACCCACACCCACACCCACACCCACACCCACACATAGTGTCAGGTTTCTCTACCACTGTTTTCTATGGCAAACGCAGCAGCATTCGTATTCGCATGCCACACCGATGGCTACATGGACCGATTCAGTTGCCGCATTCGCATTCGCATTCGCATTCGGACACATGGAATCACCCCCATTGACTTAGATGCTTTTCGATTTTTTGCCGCATTCGCATTCACATTCACATGCCGCATACCGCGTGTAAGGAATCCTAGCTTTACGCAGTAAGTGTGACTAAATAGTGTAGAGCACATTTCTGGTTGTTGACAAAAGGAATCCACCAGAAGCCCCCCCCCCCCCCCCCCCTTCCCACCCTCACCTCCAAGTATCTCTTCAGAGCATCATATTTGTAGTGTTATACGCTCGGTTTCTCGCTAGGAATAGTCCAGCTGATAGAGTGTCTAGGTGCGTATGCGGGCAGTCATGAAGTAAGAATTGTTTGAGTCAAAAATAAATTACACAATATGGACATTCACAGTTCCACTGGCCCCTCAGGAAGAACTGAAGCTGCGACAAAGGTCTCGGGTCACAGCTTCAAATATATAAATGTGTTATGCTTATAAAGTCGCCATGAGCGTGCACTGTCACACGTTAGTGCCTGTCCTGATAGGACGACGGAGATAAAGCCTGAACAAGCGAATCCAACACTAAGCTAGCAGATGAGTGTCCTTCCTGATTTGACCTCAGATGTTACTAGGAGGGAAAATATCCCACTCAATCAGTACCTGACTGTGCCTATATCTGGTGGTCTAACTGACTTATATTCCACACATTCAGTCATGGTGAATCTGCTATTGCTGTGATCATCACCATCATCATCATGATCATCAGGATCATCATTGTATCAATCCTTTAAGTGTCAGACCTTACCGGACTAAGTACCGGACACCACCGGACAAAGAATTGTCTAGTCCGTTGGTGTCTGGTGTCAAAATGCTGAATAGACACCGGATGATAAACGGACGATCAATGGACGAGACCGGATAACAATGGACAAGCAATGGTCAACCGACGGGCGAAAACCGAATGTCAAACGGACGGACCGGACACCAACCGGACACCAACCGGACACCTACCAGACACCTACCGGACTGATCACGGACGCGCCGAAAACAGATAAAAAACAGACAGACCAAATTTCCGCAGCACTGTCAACGAACTCTTCAGGATACAAACCGGACACCTAACGGATGAGTACCGGCCATGAAATGGACTAAACGGACTTAAAACGGACACAAACCATACACTTCAGTCCGGTGGTGTCCGGTACAAGTTTTGTGCATGTTCAAAACTTGTACCGGACACCTCCGGACACCACCGGACAGATGACGGACACACCGGATGCCAACCGTATATCAAACGTACATTGCCGTATTTCACTGGACAGTGTCCATTTACTATCTGGTTCCTCAGTCCGGTGAGGTCTGACTGGGCCTTTATCCATGAGGGTCATTGGGGCACCATAGATGACTTTGGGCGAGTTTTCTCCATTTTTCAATGTTCTTCACTGCCCTCGGGGAATTGCCAAACTCCAGTCCCGTCCATTTCCTGATGTTGTCTTCCCACCTCTTCCTTTGTCCACCGTGTCTTCTTCCCCCTTCACTGTGTCTTGCGAGATAGATTTAGACAAACCTGATGAATGGGAAATATACGCTCATCCCGAGATCTTTGTGGGGTCCAATTGCCTGCTGGATTTTGGCATGAACAGACTTCCTCGTTGGTAACATGGTCTGTGCATGAGATGTGTGGTGATGTGATTTTTTTTTCTTTCACTAAATGTATTTTATTCAGCGAATAATGTCTTTTGTCGGCGCCAGTGCACTGATCTTCCGGCCGTTCATTACAATTTGTTGGTACATAAATGACAATATCAGTTGCAATAATAACCACATGAAAAACCTGTTCGATAATAGAAGCATAATATAAATTGACTATTCGTTGTAATAGTAATCTGCATACAATTCCAGTTCAACATATGTATTATGCACTTGGTGAGCATGCATAAAGAAATGTACAAGATGATTCTAGAATTATCTTTAAACTCTTCTTTCTTCCTTTGCTTTCTCTCTTCTTTTTTTCAAAAAGATATAACATATCTCCAATACACATATATATATTATATTGTAAATATGCAAATCAGTGGATCCAATCACCAATACCAAATGCGAGAAACCTGCCCATGTTTTTTGTAATGGTGTTGGTTGTAGCGAGGTGATGGTGGAGAGGTGAGTGGAGGGGGGGGGGGCATTGCTGTACTAACCTGGCCCTGGCCCCGTCCCCTACCACCATCATCCACCTCCATCCCTCCCCAACCCCATAAAAGGCACCCATGCCTCCCTCTGATCAATGTGTTGTGCAGTTTTTGTACTCTATCCACGACTCTGTCGCTATAATAGGCAGCAATTCAAATCGCATAAAACGATGGGTTAAAAGTGCTGCTATTTTTATTTAATATATATATATATATATATATATATATATATATATATATATATATAAACATGAATATATTAAAGGTGCTCCAGTGTCGATGTTAGATATGCTACATCCAATCTGTGTTTTTGCTTGGTACATTTTATGCTTCCATATGACCAATCTCCTGGGGGGGGGGGGGGGTGTATTCAAATGGCTGGGCAGTACTAGGATCTGGCAAGGACTGGTTAGCGCAGTTTCAGAATAATGTGACTGAGTGGTATATCAGGTCATGGTGCTGGTGGCCTGGTTTTCCAGTGGGGCAGCACTATAAAGTCGCCATGAGTGCGCACTGTCACCAGTCGGTACCCGTCCTGATATGACCTTAAATGTTGCTAGGACGTAAAACAACAACAAAAAAACTCCATCTGATCAATGTGTTGCGCCGTTTCTGTACTCTATTCACCACTGTGTCGCTACAATAGGCCCCAATTTAAAGTTGCATAAAAGGATGGTTTTAAATTGCTGCTATATTTATTTTAATATACGCTGTATGTCTAAATAGTCGCGCACTGCGCAAGTGCAGAAACATGGATGCGCGGCTATTCAAAGTTAAAGAATTTAATGGATTTGGTTTTGTTGTGCCTCTGAAATAAAGTGGGATTGTCTTATTTTATGTGCATTCAGTCTGAATATGATCGTAAATTTGTTCTTGCTTTCAATCTTGAAATGGGGGGTGGGGTGTTTCTATTGGGTAGCGTGCTTCTATTGTGACATATGTGATATATATAAAACCATAAATATATTTAAAAGTGACCCAGTTTGGATGTTAGATGTTTGCGAAATGAAATCTTTGGTTTGGCTTGGCTTGGTATATTTTATTACTACATAGGAGTACTAAGACACTCTTATAGGAGCTGTTATTGCTAAAGCTATTTCCACCATTCTCCGGGGGGTGGGGGTCGGAATTATTCAAATAGCTCGGCAGTATTAGGATAGAGCAAGGACTGGTGAGCTTAATATCAGGATAATGTGACTGAGTGGAATATCAGATCATGGCGCCCGAGGGATGGTCTCCCCTATAAAGTCGACATGAGTGCGCACAGTTACAAGTCGGTACCCGTCCTAATTTGACCTTAGATGTTGCCAGGACATAAAACTCCCGACAACAAACGTAGCTGGCTTGAAGATTGTTGTTAAATTATTGTGTACCGGTCGCCTGCTTGTCGTGGTTTATGCTAATTTACCCCCCCCCCCCCTCGCTTGTGACCTCATTTATTTTAATGTTTGTTTCATTCCCGTTTCAGGTGCGTTGGCGGGATTTGTCCGTGTGGCCTGATACTAGACGAATGGGGTCAGGTGTGAATATATATCTCAAATTAAAATGTAACTAATTAAAGTTGCATAGTCCGATGGTTTTGACTTTCTGTCATTTTTCTGAGATAAATATATTGAAATGATTATTATAATCTACCTTACTTTAGTTTGAAATAACTTATCTTAAATGTCTAACTTTTGAAATATTTGAAGTGCAAACATGCAAAATTAGTTCTGACAAGCATGTCAAAACCTAGATAAAGGATTCACCCGGTACTCACAGTACACGGGTGAACGACAACATAGTGTAAATATGGGCGAAAATAGCTTTAGTATGGAACAGGAAGTAGAATACCTGCCTCCAGTATCAAATGGATACTTATATCGGCACAGAGTTGGTGAAATGGGAGAGAATGCAAAATGACAAGATGGCAGCCATAGAACGCGTCGATTTCACTTTTAAATCTTATTAAACTAGATGTTATATTATATTTTTCAACTCAAAGGTCAAGGGTAAATATGAAGACATCTACAAAGAATAAATGTTGCTTCTTAGATTGTGAAATTAGGCTCTAATTTCATTAACCCACTTTTTCTAACGTTTTTATATAGGCCTGGTCTTCACCCGTATACTACAAGTACAGGGTGAATATTTTATCTAGCCAAAACCTTGACACCATAGGCTTCAGCAGTAACAAGTTTCTGTTAAATTGACTCGTATCAGTATTCCCTTCTATGTAGCAATAAATGCTTAATCATTCATCATCATCTAAGTCAGCCATGTAGAATCAAATATAGATAATTGTTTTGATTTTGATGTTTTCATCGGACTATATAGCTTTAATAGCATATTAGATAGCCGACTAACGGATGTGGATCATATGGCTCACTTCTGAGGTGGTCGAATAGTAATATATACAGATTTAATAGCATATTAGATAGCCGACTAACGGATGTGGATCTGATGGCTCACTTCTGGGTGGTCGAATAGTAATATATACAGATTTAATAGCATATTAGATAGCCGACTAACGGATATGGATCTGATGGCTCACTTCTGGGGGGTCGAATAGTAATATATACAGATTTAATAGCATATTAGATAGCCGACTAACGGATGTGGATTTGATGGCTCACTTCTGGGTGGTCGAATAGTAATATATACAGCTTTAATAGCATATTAGATAGCCGACTAACGGATGTGGATCATATGGCTCACTTCTGGGGTGGGCGAATAGTAATTTATCTATGTTTTCTTGTTGTAAATATTGTTATCATGGTGATGAAAATGGGAAATATTGCGATTAGACCAGGATTTCGAACCCACATCTCTTGCATTCCGGGCTAGTGTGCTAACCATTGAACCACCTAGGTGGGGGTGCTGAAGGGTGTGATGGAGGTGGCGTTAGAGGTAGTGGTGGTGGGAGGGGGTGGGAGTGGTGGTGATGGTGGGTGGTGGTGATGATGGTAGGAGGTGATGGTGGCAGGTGGTAATGGTGGGAGGTGGAGGTGGTGGGAGGTGGTGATGATGGGTGGTGGGGATGGTGGGAGGTGGTGATGACGGGAGGTGGTGATGGTGGGAGGTGGTGATGGTGGGAGGTGATGACGGGAGCTGGTGATGGTGGGAGGTGGTGTTGGTGGGTGTTTGTGATGATGGTAGGTGATGGTGGGAGTTGGTGACGGTGGGAGGTGGTGATGGTGGGAGGTGGTAATGGTGGGAGGTGGTGATGGTGGGTGGTGATGTTAGTGATGGTGGGAGATGGTGATGGTGGGAGGTGGTGATGGTGGCTGGTGATGTTAGTGATGATGGGAGGTGGTGATGGTGGGAGGTGGTGATGGTGGGAGGTGGTGATGGTGGGAGGTGGTGATGGTGGGAGGTCGTGATGGTGGGAGGTGATGATGGGAGGTGGTGATGGTGGGAGGTGGTGTTGGTGGGTGTTGGTGATGACGGTAGGAGGTGATGGTGGGAGTTGGTGATGGTGGGAGGTGGTGATGGTGGGAGGTGATGTTAGTGATGGTGGGAGGTGGTGATGGTGGGAGGTGGTGATGGTGGCTGGTGATGTTAGTGATGGTGGGAGGTGATGATGGTGGGAGGTGATGGTGGGAGGTGATGGTGGGAGGTGATGGTGGGTGGTGATGGTGGGAGGTGGTGATGGTGGATGGTGAGTGGTGGTGATGGTGGCTGGTGGTGATGGGTGCTGATGATGATGGTAGGATGTGGTGGTGGGAGGTGGTGATGGTGGGTAGTGGTGGTGGGAGGTGGTGATGGTGGGAGGTGGTGGTGGGAGGTAGTATTTATGGTAGACCTTCTGTAGTGGTGGTGGAGGTAGTGATGGTGTGATATGGTGGTGAAGGTGGTGATGGTGTGGTGGTGGTGGTGTGATATGGTGGTGATGGTGGGAGGTGGTGGTGATGGTGGTGATGGTGGGGGGTGATGGTGGTGTGATATGGTGGTGATGGTGAGGTGGTGGTGGGAGGTAGTAGTTATGGTAGACCTTCTGTAGTGGTGATGGTAGGTAGTTGTGATGGTGACTAGTTGTAGTGGTGGAGGTGGAGGTGGAGAACGAGGTGGTAGGAGCTTGCGTACTGCTGACCTCGATGAACATAGGCAGGTCATTCAAGTCCCCCCCCCCTCGACCCCACCCCTCCCCACCCCCGCCCCCACCCCCACCCCCACCACCACCACCACAACCCCGGCCTGATCCTCTCCAAAACCTAAGCACGCCCGCCCTGGGCTTTAATTGGTGGTTCACGCTGCACGCTGTGTACACCGGTGAATAGACTGACTCAGGGGGGAGGTGCCCGGCGTGAGTGCCCCACACCAGGTATAATATAGCGCCTCGGTATCGGTACTGGCACCCACTTCACTAGCGAATCGCCGACTATTTTTTGTTTTAAAAAAATGATGTGGTTCTGGAAAGTTAAAACTGCATAGTCCGATGAAAGTATCAGTTCTTTTCGAAAGCTGGACATTCATCTAGATTCGATTATACAATCCAAACGTGGATATTGGGGTGCATGTTACTAAGTATTTGTTGCAGCTCGGAAGTGGTATTTAATAGACGTTTTTATTGCTGAGGTCGATTGGGGTCAGAGTTTTAACATGCACACCAAAAATAGTTTGGCATGGTTATTATACTTCAAACTATTGTAAGATAGATTATAATTATCAACTTAATATATTAATCTAATTTAAATAAATAGAAACTCAAAACCTTCGGACTATGCAACTTCAAGTGATGTGTGTGGACTAGATAAAAGATTCACCCGGTACTTGTAGTACACGGGTGAACGACAACGTACTGTAAATACGCGCGAAAATAGCTTTAGTAAGGAACAGCAAGTAGAATGCCTGCCTCCAGTGTCAAATGGTTACTTATAGAGGCACAGACTTGGTGAAATGGGAGAGAATGCAAAAAAGACAAGATGGCGGCCGCAAAACGCCGTCGATTTCACTTTTAAATTGCATTAAACTAGATATTATATTATATTTTTCAACTCAAAGGTAGTGGGCTATCAATAAGACATATGTAAAGAATAATTGTTGCTTCTTAGATTGTGAAATTAGGCTCTCAATTCATTAACCTGCTTTTTCGACCGTTTTTATATAGGGTTGGTATTCACGCGTGTACTGCGAGCACCAGGTGAATCCTTTATCTATGTGTGGACCAGACAGGATGGCAGAATGAGTTAGAGCGTCCGTCTCCCGTGCTGGTAGATCGTGGGTTCGAACCCTGGTCGAGTCAACCCAATGACTTAAAAATTGATACTTGTCGATTCCTAGCCAGGCGCTCGGCATTATTAGGACAGGGCAAGGACTGGTGTGCTCAGTGTCAGGATAATGTGGCTGGGTTGGATATCTGGTCATTGTGCTGGTGGCCTGATTTCCCAGTGGGGCAGCACTATAAGTGCACACCATGAGTGCACACTGTCACAAGTCAGGACCCATCATGGTGCCGACGGCCTGGTTTCCCAGTGGGACAGCACTATAAAGTTGCCATGAGTGCGCACTGTCACAAGTCGGTACTCGTCCTGATATGACCTTGGATGTTGCCAGGACGTAAGACAGCAACAAACAAACAAACAAACAAAAATCAAGTGATGTGGCCTTTAATCTATACATAGCCGTCTATTTTGGTTGCAAGAATATAAATGTGGAAACAGGATATTCAGGAATTTATTCCCAATCTCGTTATTTCACTGGGTAATTCATTTGGGCGACAAGCTCTTGCATTACAACTAATAAAGGAATATCTTTTTATGTATTTATCTGTGTGTATTATATATGTATATTTAGTTTATTATTAATTATTTGGTTATGATTGATTAATTATGAAGTAATTATATAGTTACGTATGTATTTTGTTTTCATCCAGTTCTTCGTTATTATTTAATTATGTTCATTTTAATAGTTTACTAATGATGTTATTGTCAGTTTTTAGCTACTTAGCATTGATTCATTAATAATATTCATGATGTATTATTATTTATTTTGATTCATTCTTTTATTTAATCATTAATTATTCATATTTTTGTTATATTGATTATTAAGGAATTATTTGATCCTTATCCTCTTTTTTTCAATCGGAAACAAAGTCAAAGGTCTCTTTGAGAGAAGCCAATAACATGTAATTTGTGAAATGAGTGAAACGGATACTTGTTGGAAATTTTAAATAAAAAATAAAGGTTAATTGTTTAGTCAAATGTCCTCACTACCTGTAGTTAATGTAGCCGTAAGTGACTCACTGAATACTGCTCTGGGTCAAAATGTGTTTTGTTAGATTTAATGCAATGGCTCAGTCGCTAAGGCGTCCGCTTTCCCTGCGGGTTCGATTCCAGCCCGAGTCAATCCAAGTACTTTGAAAAAATAAATCTTTCTACCTTACCTAACGCTTAGCATTATTAGGATAAGACCTATGTCTGGTTGCCTTACAAGTTACAGTCGAGATAATATGACCATATCATTGTGCTGGCGGTATGGGATCCCAGTGAAGGCAGCACTATAAAACCGCCATAAGTGTGCACATTTTCGCAAGTTGGTATCCATCCTGATGGGACCTCATATGTTACTAGGATGGAAACCCCTAATACATACTCACTCATGAACGGGATGGCCGAATCGGTAAGAACATTGGATTCCTATTTGGAAGGTTGGGAGTTCGAATCCTGGCAGCGTCAAACGACAAGTTACAACAATGATATTGTAGTGGTCTGCACTGACCTCTCAGGCAAGTAACCACATAGACAGGTAGGCGTGGGGAGTGTATTGATATCAGGGAGCCTAGGTGGTGTAATGGTTAGCACACTGGCCCGGAGTGCAAAGAGATGTGGGTTCGAGTCCCGCTCTAGGCACAGTATTTCCCATTTTCATCACCCCCACGACACTGGTTGCCGTGATCAGGATCCTGTACAAGCTTTGCGCTGTATGGTTGTTGAACCTACCCTGTGTATGTATGTGTAAGTGTGCATTGCCTGTATGTATGTAATTGTAAGCATTACAAGACTTACAATTCCAGGGGGACGAGTGTAGTGGTCTGCACTGACCTCTCAGGCAAGTAACCACATAGACAGGTAGGCGTGGGGAGTGTATTGATATCAGGGAGCCTAGGTGGTGTAATGGTTAGCACACTGGCCCAGAGTGCAAAGAGATGTGGGTTCGAGTCCCGCTCTAGGCGCAATATTTCCCATTTTCATCACCCCCACGACAATATTTACCGTTTGCCTAGAATAGGACAAGGACTGGTCAGCTTAAAGTTGCATAGTCCGATGTCTTTGAGTTTTTGCTATTTTCTGAGATAAATATATTATACTAATCGTTATCATCTACTTCACTTTAGTTTGAAGTAACTTTAATTTTAAATGGCTAAGTTTGGAAATATTTTACGTCAAATCATGCTAATATAATTTTGGCAAGCACACCAAAACTCTGACACCATAGACTTCAGCAGTAACGGGTTCTATTAATTGACTTACTATGCCCTTCTATGCAGCAACAAATGCTTAATAAATGCACCAATGTCTAAGTTGAATATGTAGAATCAAATCTAGATAAGTGTTTTGGTTTTGAAAATGTGATGTTTTCATCGGACTATGCAACTTTAATGTCAGAAGACTGGACGCGGTGGCTGAATTGGTAGAGTGAAAAGCTGAATGAAACTAGTGGTTTAGTAATTAATACTTATCGCTTCCTGGCCTGGCGCTCAACATTGGTCGTAATGCGAAGCATTGCGTTTGATGCGTGGGAAGGGAGAGACCCTCCCCCGCCGTTGTGGCGCTGCTTCCTCACCTCGGCCGAGCCCCGGCTCGCCGCCCCCCTTCATGCCACTTTGCTTTGTTCTGGCGCTCACGCCTCACCCGACGGCCGCTGCTCGCCACCCCTCACCCTCCCCCGGGCCGTCAGCATTCGCACCTCACCGCCTGTCGCCCCTCCTTCCCCCCTTATAAGGCCGCCCGCCTCTCTCCTCAGGCACTCACCTTCCTGCCGTCTTCCGCTGCTCTC
Source organism: Branchipolynoe longqiensis (assembly GCA_030323885.1). Lineage (NCBI taxonomy): Eukaryota > Metazoa > Annelida > Polychaeta > Phyllodocida > Polynoidae > Branchipolynoe > Branchipolynoe longqiensis. The sequence continues at coordinate 69,840,030 of CM059190.1, read as the reverse complement.
CAATTTCCTCTTTGGACTTCCACCTCGGACCGCTGACCCACCGCATCACTATGCCTCAAGGAAAGGGACGAGGACGAAAGGGATCCCGGGCCGCCCCACGGACCCCGGGACCGTCTACCACGCCCGGGAGGGACGAGTCGCCCGCTTCCATCGCGGCCTCTCCCCCGGCGCCCTCGGGCCTTTCCTCGGGCTCCGAGATGTCTTCACTGTTGGAGGCCATCCAGCAGATGCAGCTAGAGCACCGGCAGGCCAACCAGGAGCACCGGCAGGCCAACCAGGAGCACCGGCAGGCCAGTGCCGACCTGCACGCCCGGATCGACCACCTCAACGCCGGCGGGACCCGGCCCGCGCCCGAGGCGCCCACGCCGGCCGCACCAGCGCCTCGGGCATCGGCCGCCGCCGCGGCCCGTCCGCCGCCGCCGCCGCAGGCGGCACTCCCCGGGGCGGCGCATCCGGAGTACGGGAGGTACCGCCACCTCCTCCCCCAAGCACAGCCCGTCACGTCGCCGGCCTACCACGAGGAGGAAACCCGGCACAACCCCGCATCCACGGCCGACGCCGTGAGGGAGATCCTGGCGTCCGCCGAGGCCCGGCACTCTACAAGACGCCAAGGTATTCCCTCAAATTATATTTTCCCTTCTGATCTAGTGAGGCGGGGTGCCGAGAAGAAGCCGGTCAAGCGGGGGGAGGCGACCAAGGATGAATACACCTTGGCCCTCCTCACCCTCGTCGACCACCCGGACTTCCCCCCCCACTCCGCCCCCGGACTATACCACCACATCCTGTCCATCTGCCGAGATAACCTTGTGTACCCCTGGACGACCCCATGGTTGGCACGACCCAGTGGCGATAAACCTCCTGAGACTGGAGTCCCTCGCCATGCCTCCCCAGGCCACCTCCACCCAGCCCCGATCAGCCGACCCTGCAAGGCCCCGCCCCCAGTCCCGCGCCCACGCCGACACACGCGTGGCCTACAACAAGGAAACACACGGCCCACTGTGCTACGCGTGGAACCGGGACCCCAACTCCTGCACCCACGCAGGCCCGGGGGAGGTTCACGGCCAGGGGGCCTCCAAGTTCCTCCACGCATGCGCATACTGCGCCAATGTGCGAAAGGTCCTCACTAGGCACAGCGAGGACGCCTGTCTAGCAAAGCGCGCCCGGGCAGCGGCTCCCGCCTCGCCGGATTTTTAAGGAGCCGGCACCTCCAGCCCGGCACGGAGGCCCCAGACCGGCCCACCAAACCCATAAAAGCCGCCCACCACACCGCCACCTGCCCTCCGGACACAACCACCCGTCTGCCCGAGGCGCGACCTGCCCGCCGCCCCGGCGCCGCCGTACCCTCCGGCAACCATTCCCTCGGGCCCCAGCGCCCTGTCAACAAGGCTACCACCGCCACCCGGCCCCAGTGCCCCCTCATTAAGGCCCCTACCACCGCCCGGCGCCAGCCGCCCACCATCATCGACCCTGACGTCCACCTCGACCCGGGCGACATTAATAGGATAGGACAAGGACTGGTTAGCGCAGTGTCAGGATAATGTGAATATCGGGCCATGATGATGATGCCAGCAGCGTGGTCTCTCAGTGGGACCGTGATATATATAAAGTCACCATGAGTGTGCACCGTCACAAGTCGGTGCCCATCAGGATATGACCTTAGATGTTGCCAGGGCGTAAAACTCCAACAACCAACCGACCAACCTGATATGACATTAGATGTTGTTAGGACGTAAAACCCCCAAAACAAACTGGACCTGGTTTTGTTAGTGAAATGCCCCCCCCCCCCCCGGGCCATGTGCCGCCCAGCCCTTTCTCGCCCCATGACCACCAACTTGTCAGTGGTTGAGAAGGGGCACGCCCTGCCCCCTACCGGCGTGTGTCGAAAGCTTAGCACAGTCGTGAAGGGGTGCATTGTGGGTTTTTTTATTGTGTCTTTTTTGTGTTTTTTCCCTGTTGGGACGCGGTGTTCAGTGGTTTATCTTAAAGCTGCATAGTCCGATGGTTTTGAAATTCTGTATTTTTACTGAGATAAATATATTAGATCGATCACTAGTATCTACTTTACATTAGTTTAAAGTTACTTTTATTTTAAATGGTAAACTTTTGAGATATTTTGAGTGCGAACATGGAAAATTAGTTTTGGCAAGCTTGCCAAAACTCTGACACCATAGACTTCTGGAGTAACAGGTTCTGATAATTGACTCAGTATTGCCTTCTATGCAGAAACAAATGCTTAATAAGTGCATCAGTATCTAAGTTAGATATGTAAAATCAAATCCAGATATTTGATTTGGTTTTGAAAGTTTGATATTTCATCGGACTATGCAGCTTTAAAGATGCATAGTCCGATGAAATATCAAATTTTCAAAACCAAATCACTGACCTAGATTTGATTCTACATATCAAACTTAGAAACTGATGCACTTATTAATCACTTGTCGCCACATAGAAGGGGATGCTGAGTCAATGTAAAAGAAGCAGTTTCTGCAGAAGTCAGAGTTTTGGCATACTTGCAAAAATTAATTGACCATGTTTATACTTCAAATAAAACCGGGTGCGGTGGCCGAATCGGTAGAGCACAGGCCTGGCGTGCGGAAGATCGAGAGTTCTCGCGTTCGGTTCCCGGTCGAGTGAAACCAATGACTTAAAAATTGATACTTGTCGCTTCCTAGCCTGATGTTCGGCATTATTTGGATAGGGCAAGGACTGGTTAGGGTGTCAGGATACTGGGATATTGGGTCATGGTGCCAGCAGCCTGATTTCCCAGTGGGGCAGCACTATAAAATCGACATGAGTGCATGCTGTCACAAGTCGGTGCCCATCCTGATATGACCTTAGATGTTACTAGGACGTAAAACAACAACAAACAAACAAACAAAACTTGGAATAAAAAGGTTAGTCATTTAAAGTAAAAGTTACTTCAAAGTAAAGTAATGCAACTTATAATGATCAACCCAGACAATGGCAACATCTTAAAGCCATCGGACTATACAACTTTAAAGTTCACGACTAGTCTAGGTAAGTGTTTTGGTTTTGAAAATTAGGTGCTTTCGTCGAAGTATGCAGCTTTAACAGAGGCCCATCATTAGTCAAAAAGGATAGATGGTGGTGACAGGTGGCAGGGGGGGGGGGGGTCGACAGTAGCGAAAGAAAATCACACACGCTCACCCAATGAGTAAGACTGATAGTTCTGGTCGGCCAGAGTGGCTGTAGTACATATGCTTAAGAAGTGTATTGATATACAAGAGTATCCTCCCATATTATAAGAATAGACGAGTCACTTTTCTGTCGAGCGATAAAATGGCTTTTAAATAGACCAGTTTGGACGGCCGAATCAGGGAAAGCGCTGACTGGCTTTCCATGCGGGAGGTGGTGAGTTTGAGTCCAGACAGACCATTCACTTAGAAAATTGATACTTGTCACCTGGTGCGCGGTACGACTATGATATGGCCAGGACTGCTTAGTTCAGTATCTGAATGGGAAATCGGGTCATCGGGTCAGTTGCATGGTCTTCCAGTGGGGTAGCACTATAAACCCGTCATGAGTGTGTACTGTCACAATCGGTACCCATCCTGATATGACCTTAGATGTTGCCAGAATGCATAACCCCATACGACAAAAATAGTCCTATTAGTCAGTACCCTTCCTAATATGATTGCATGTGGTTCTTTGACTTAAAACCACAAAGCAATTGCAGTGCCAGGTTTGCGGCAGCACTATCAAGCAACCATTAGTGTATACTGCCACAAGGAGGTCAGTATATGTCCTATTTTGAGATCAGCAGTGAAAGGTCAGAATCAGTCGACACGAGCAACATTCAATACTTTAAAGCTGCATACTCAGATGAAAACATCAAATTGTTAAAATCAAAACAAGTATCTATATTTGATTCTATGCATCTAACTTTGGTACTGGTGCACTTAATAAATATTTGTTGACACACCGATGGGCATACTGAGGCAATCGAACAGAACCTGTTACTGCAGAAGCCTATGGGGTCCGAGTTTTGGTGTGCATGCCAAAATTAATTTTGCATGGTTGCACTTCAAATATCTCTAAAGTTACCCACTTATAATATCTCTAAAGTTACCCACTTATAATAAGTTACTTCAAGCTTAAAGTTGCAGAGTCCGATGGTTTTGAGTTTCTGACATTTTTCTGAGATAAGTATATTAAATTGATCATTATAATCTACCTTACTTTAGTTTGAAGTTACTTTTAATTGAAATGGCTACCTTTTGAGATATTTGAAATTCAAACATGTGAAAATAATGTTGACAAGCACGCCATAAGCTTCTGCAGTAACAGGTTCTATTAAATCGACTCACTGTTCCCTTCTATGTGGCAACAACAAATTAATAAGTGCATCAGTATAAGTTAGATATGTAGAATCAAATCTAGATAATTATTTTGATTTTGAAAATTTGATGCTTCATTGGACTATGCAGCTTCAAGTAAGGTACACTATAATGATCAACCTAATGTATTTATCTCATAAAATGTTAGAAACTCAGACTATGCAACTTTAATAAATGTGCCACTATCTAACTTGGCTATGTAGGTTAAAATCTACATAAGTGTTTTGCTTTTGAGAATTTGATGATTTTTATCGAACTATGTAAATTTATACAAGTTAAAATTGGGTACCGTAGAATACTCAAATATAAGTCAAGGAAATTTAGCACTCACATTCTTTTTTCTATTCTGAGGGTGTCTTATTCTCGGGATACCCCACGAGGGAGCATCGATTGATTGATTGATTGATTAATTGATTGATTGGTGGTTGCTTTACGCCGTGTCGGCAGCTTAGGCCATAATCACGGTGAGAAATGTTTGTTTTTTGTTCAAACCATTGCTTTTACATGTAAAAGCAGACAATCAATTATGTGCCAATAGACACTCATTAAATTAGAAAGCTCACAATCATATATTTGTGGTCAAGGGAAACAAATTCCTATAGAAAAGGAAAAGTTTTATTAATAATTGATAGAATCTATTTAGTAAACTATATGAGGTGGTACAGTCCAGCTGCCCTCAAAAAGGCTAAAATGTTTTCCTGTTTTACCTTAGTAAAACGGTCATGCATACTGTTTTCAGTGTAGAACTGTTGGCGCAGGGCCAAAAAATCAACGCAACTTAGTCAAATGTGTTTGAGTGTCAGCGGGGACTGAAGGGAGCATGGAAGGCACCCATGATGACATCTTGTGGCGAGATGAGTGACTCAGTCAGGGATGATGACTCTGAGGGCATTGACATGGATGTTGGTGATGAGCTCTAGTCATGAGTCTTAGTCATGAGCAGGTACTGCAATTACTGGAGGAATCTGATGACAAGTCTGACTTTGACGGTTCTTCGGTGACCAGTTGTATTATCATCTTGTTGATGTATGTGTATGAATGAAATTTAATTTGTCAGTAAATAAAATGAACCTCGACCTATTGTTTGGGTTAGGCGTAATTCCAGATATTTCCTTCAAAAATATCCATCGACTTATACTCAAAGTCCACTTATATTCGCGTATATACGGTAACCAGATTGTTTTAAGTGCAGCGTAGTAATTCTTTTGAAACGATTGGGAAAAAAACAGAGGTGAGAGCCAGGCATGTTACACAAGTTGTGGTTACATGACTGTGTGAAAAGCTGAGGGGCGGTGCTTTGAGACAATTGCACCAGGTGAACCCCGCTGTTTAGATTTTGGCTGACCGAATATCCACAGCTTACCTGGCTCTACAGGTTGGAGATATACACATAGGTGCAGCATGTGTTGATGCCTATGTTTTGTTCCTGGGAGCGGGACGTGACGTAGCTCGGGCAGTAGAATGTCTACCTGTAAAGGTGTCGGTCATCCGATCGATCCTGCTCAGCGGACCTATTTGCAGTTTGGGCTATTTTCCATTCGAAGCAGTTATGGACCACTGGTTCATCAAAGGCTGTGGTATGTGCTGTCCTGTCTGTTGGAAAGTACATATAAAAGACCCCTTCCTGCTTATCGGAAAGAGTAGCCTATGTGGCGGCAGTGGGTTTCCTCTATAGAAATATGCGAGAATGACCATATGTTTGAAGTCCAATAGCCGATGATAAAATTCAAATGTGCTCTAGAGGCGTCGTTAAATAAAATAAACTTTTTATGTTTTGTTCCTTCTCTGATAAATGCATTGTTTTGTGCAGAGCTCTATACCATTGGAGGTGTCTTAGCGTTTTCTCTGATATGAAGGCATTTTCTAATTTAAAGCTGCACAGTCCGATGAAGACATCATTTCTTCAAGACGAAACAATTATTTAGATTTTATTCTACATATCTAACTTAAATACTGGTAGTGGTACACTTAATAAGAAGCATTTGTCATCAAATAGAAGGGAATACTGAGGCAATTTAATAGAACCTGTTACTATAGAGGCTTATGCTATGGTGTCAGAGTTTTGGATAAATACGGAATAGTCTGTTGTGTTCTGTTTTATTATGCTTGACCTTTGGGGTGCTGTATCAGTCTATGACTTATATAATGTATATATATATATGGAGCACTGGTCTTCCTGCCATCTTACAATTGGAAATTGTCAGTCTATATAATCTTAAGATTGATCAGTGCTGTATTAGTTACAGCACCAGCAACATTTTTCACTTGATCTTAGGACAAGTCTGGTGTGATTTTTCACTTGTCCCTCTAAATTTTCACAATTCCACAATACTTACCTTTACTGTTACAGTTTTTGTGTGTGATTTTCTGGTACATTACTTGTTTAAGCAGGGGAAATTTCAGTCACAGACGACTGGTCTTCTCTATTCCACTGCTCCGTGCCCTATCCTAGTAATGCCGAGCGTCTGGCTAGGAAGCGACAAGTATCAATTTTTAAGTAATTGGTTTGACTCGACCAGGATTCGAACCCACGATCTACCAACACGGGAGACGGACGCTCTAACTTATTCGCCCATCCCGTCATGGTCATGGGAATAAAACTGCACAAGTAAATCAAAACAACAAAACAAATGTAATAAATAATGTAAATTTTCACTTGTCCAAATGAAAAGCTTGTCTGTGCCTACTTTCACTTGTTTTGGAAAGCTGTATATATATATTCATGTCAACAACCAGAATGTACTCTAGACTATAAAATGTCATCGCGAAAACAGCGGAGTCAAACTAATTTGGGGTTTTCTTTATTGAATTACATTTGAATTAAGGATGTCTGGGTCCAATGAATCATTGCGTTATATCAAAATTTGCTCTAAAGCGCGGTGAGAATTACCGGGGTTTCACTGTATGCATATATTGTGTTTGACGTGAAAAATGTTGCATATTTCTATCACTGAGATATATGTACATAAATAATGCATATATATATTTATTTATTGCCATATGCGATATACGGAAACCACCTCCACCTTCATATGACCTTAGACAGGCCTCGCATGCGGAAGATCGGGAGTTCGCGAGTTCGGTTCCCGGTCGAGTCAAACCAATGACTTTAAAATTGATACTTGTCACTTCCTAGCCTGGTGCTCGGCATTATTAGGATAGGGCAAGGGCTGGTTAGCTCAGTGTCAGGATAATGTGACTGAGTGGGATATCGGGTCATGGTGCTGGCAGCCTGATTTCCCAGTTGGGCAGCACTATAAAATCGCCATGAGTGCGTACTGTCACAAGTCGGTACCCATCCTGATATGACCTTAGATGTTGTTAGGACATAAAACAACAACAAACAAACAAACATATGACCTTAGATGTTGCCAGGACATAAAACCCAACAACCAACCGGAAACCAGGTATGGGGCAGATCCCAATAGGGAAACTGGCAGTGGTGATCTATGTGGTTGGGCTCTATGCCAGTTGAAGATTGCGCCATTTTAGTTATGGTAGTTAATGCCAGTCAGACACCTTGCGAGAATGGCGATTTGTTGATGGTCTGGTGATGGCTGTTTGCACACCTACGGGGGGGGGGGGGGGGACGTAGCTCAAGCGGGAGCGTGTCCTCCTGCGAAGCTGTCAATCATCAGATTGATCCTTCTCAGTGGACACATTTGCAGTTTGGGCTATTTTCCGTTCCAACCAGTGGTCCATAACTGGTTCATCAAAGGCTGTGGTATGCGTTGTTCTGTCTGTGGGAACGTGCACATAAAAGAATTCTTTCTGCTTATCGTAAAGAGTATCCTATGTGGTGGCAGCAGGTTTCCTCCAAAGAAATATGTCAGAATGACCTTATGTTTGACGTCCAATAGCCGATGATACCAAAATCAATGTGTTCTAGAGGTGTTGTTAAATAATACAAGCTTTACTTTACACCGCCTTGTGAATCTCTCACTCTGCCCGCCCCACTCCCACCGACCCCCGACCCAGCTGTCTGATGCGTAATGTATTTGTTCAAGAGGTCATGGACTATGAATGTCTGGGTCTATTGTTATTCGGACACCTGGGGCCGTATGCAGGAAACGGTGTTACACGAGTTTTAGGTTAGCCGCTAAACGCGTATAGCTAACACCGACCGGGCGAAATATGTCAAGTGGTATGCAGGAGTGCCTAAACGGCCAGTGTTAGCTAAACGTGAAATTATTTATAGATTTGGGAATTCCCTCTGGGTCTCTACCCATATATTAGGCTTAAATATATTAAATGCTATCATATTTAACAGAATTACATACGCAATAAGTGAAATTTTATGAAATTAACCGTAAATTCGAAGCAATATTAACGCTGCGGCCGTAACGGCGGCGATATTAACGGTTATATTTTCGAATCGACGAGCGTAAAGTAAACAAATCGCTAATACATTGCCGCCAATGCGTAGACGTCGGCCAGTATGGATGTCGACGTCGACGCGGCGGTTGCGACGGCGGCGATTTGTTTACTTTACGTTCGTCGATTCGAAAATATAAGTATTAATATCTCCGCCGTTACGGCGGCAGCGTTAATATTGCTTCGAATTTAGGGTTGATTTCATGAAATTTCACTCATTGCGTATTTAATTCTGTTAAATATGATAGCATTTAATAGATTTGGCTACAACGTTACGCTAACACCGCCCGTAAACGTCATATGAAACGGGGTTAGTGTCGCGGACCTTAAACGCGCGTTGTTAGGCCTATCACTGAGTCGTGCATACCGACTTTTTGGTGTTAAACCAGAAATCCCCTCTAAACGCGTTTTGGCTCGATAACACTGACTCCTGCATATGGCCCCTGATGTTTTGTGATGTCACATAGGTTAAATGTCTGGCACTTGAGCATTACAAAACACTTTGGTACTTATATTACACTGCAGTTGGCAACACTTCAGTTTGGATATTTACATTAGAGTTAAAGCTGCATAGTCCGATGAAATATCAAATTTTCAAAACCAAACCAATTATCTAGATTTGATTTTACATATCTAACTTAGATACTGATGTACTGATTAAGAATTTATTTCTGCGTAGAAGGCAATACTGAGTCAATTTAACAGAACCTGTTACTGCAGAAGTCTATGGTGTCAGAGGTTTGGCAAGCTTGCCAAAAGGACTGGTTGGCTCAGTGTCAGGATGATGTGACTGAGTGGGATATCAGGTCATGGTGCTGGTGGCATGGTCTTTCAGTCGGGCAGCACTATAAAGTCGCCATGAGGTCGCACTGTCACAAGTCGGTACCCGTCCTGATATGACCTTAGATGTTGCTAGGACATAAAACAACAACAAACAAACAAAACAAACAAAACAGCTTGCCAAAACTAATTTTCCATGTTTGCACTCAAAATATCTAAAAAGTTTACCTTTTAAAACAAAAGTAACTTTGAACTAATTTAAAGTGGATACTAGTGATCGATCTAACATATTTATCTCAGAAATATTCTGAAATTCAAAACCATCGGACTATGCAATTTTAACCTAGGCTAATTTACATATTTACACTATCGTTAAACACAGTTCATAGTATATATTGACCTGATAGTTAAACCTCATTTAGTGTAGATATTTACATTATAGTTAATCCTAATTTAGGTCAAGCATTTACCTTATACTAAGTTATAGGGAAACTCAATTTAGTCTATATATTTGTATTATTATTAAAGCCAATTCAATATATATATTTACCCCAGTTTGATATATACTTTGACCCCATTTAGTGTAGATCTTTACATTATAGTTAGACCCAATTCAGTTGACATATTTACATCCTAGTTAAAACCAATTCACTTAATGTATTTCCATTAGTTAAACTCAATTCAGTTGAGATATTTACTTCATAGTTTAACCCAAGTCAATTTAAATATCTACATTTTAGTTAAACCCAATTCAGTGGATATATTAACAATATAGTTACACTAACTTCAAATTTCATAATTGAATTATTAATTTCACTTCTGTTTACTTATTTGCATTACTGTTAAATCCAAATTAGTTTACTTAGTTAAATAATTGGTAAACCTAAATCAGTTTACCTATTTCAATTATAGTTCAAACTTAAATCCATATTAGTTAACATATGTACATTACAGGTAAACCCAACACAGTTGACATATTCACTTTACAATTGATCTTATTTCACTTTCCATAATCACCTTACATTTCATGGTTCCTGCGGATCCTTAAAAAGATTTAAAATGTCTTAAATTGATTAGTCCATTTTCAGGGCCTTGAAAAGTCTTAAATATGGTATCTTTTCTGCGAATGGTCTTAAAACAGGTCTTAAATTGGATTTAGCCACTATAATATTGATTCAAGACGTTTTACCAGCTATCTTCACACAGCACAAATGCCGCTGGAGCTGAAATATCCATACACTGCCTGACCTCCCTCATTTCTGTTAATATTTAATTAAATATGTATGTTACATATGCCGTGAAAATAGGTATTAAATTGTATGAATATTGGTATTAAAATCTTAAATAGGTCTGAAATGTGATCGGTTGATAGGTGCAGGAACCCTGCAGTTAAACCCACATCAGTTTTCCTGAAATAAACAAACGTGATCTCGTCACATTTCATGGTCATTTCACTTAGCAAATACCACATTGCAAAGTACAGCAAGAGAACAATAGGGCAGAGGCGCAGTAAAAGATGTACACAGAAAAGGTGAGAAAGTGGGAAGGACTGAGATCACCGACTATCAGAGGGTTGTGGAAAAACAAGGAATCATGCGCGGAGAGCCCGGATCAAAAGTATTTATAGAGACGAAGGAGAGAGAGGAGATTTAGACAGAGATGGAGAACGGAACAGAGGAACAAAAAGGACAAGTAAGGGGAGAGACAAGAAGAGAGAGACAGGAAGAGAGACATGAAGATTGATTGATTGGTGGTTGCTTTACGCCGTGTCGGCAGCATAGGCCATATTCACGGAGACATGAAGAGAGGGGCAGTATAAGTGGGACAGGAGTGGGACACGATCAGTTTAACAGGAATAGAGGGACAGGAAGAGGGCCATGAGGAGAGAGACAGGAGGAGAGAAACAGGAAGAGAGACACGAAGAGAGCGGCAGAAGGGGTGGAACAGGAATAGAGGGACAGGAAGAGGGCCATGAGGAGAGACAGGAGGAGAGAGACAGGAGGAGAGAGACATGATAGAGACAGGGGGAGAGAGACAGGAGGAGAGAGACAGGAGGAGAGACAGGAGGAGAGAGACAGGAGGAGAGACATGAGAGAGACAGGAGGATAGAGACAGGAGAGAGACAGGGTGAGAGAGTCAGGAGGAGAGACAGGACGACAGAGTCAGGAGGAGAGAGACAGGCGAGAGACAGGAGGAGAGAGAGAGGAGGAGAGAGAGAGGAGGAGAGCGAGAGGAGGAGAGAGACAGGAGAGAGACAGGAGGAGAGAGTCAGGAGAGAGACAGGCGAGAGACAGGAGGAGAGAGTCAGGAGGAGAGGCAGGCGAGAGACAGGAGGAGAGAGACAGGAGAGAGACATGCGAGAGACAGGAGGAGAGAGTCAGGAGGAGAGAGACATGCGAGAGACAGGAGGAGAGACAGGAGGAGAGAGAGAGAGGAGGAGAGAGACAGGAGAGAGACAGGAGGAGAGAGACAGAGAGACAGGGACCAGCTATACATCTATGTTATTGTTAGGCATTAATAACAGGGGAAACTGGACAAAAGTGGTTTCAATGTAATCTGTGGTACCCACTGACTCTCGTGGTTAAGGGACTGATAATGATGATGACGATGATGACGATGACGACGACGGCGACAACCTCATTATGCACATGATATGAATCGAGAAACCGTCTACATGTAAGGGCTGAGTATTGTAGGCAAGGGGATGACACAGTATAATGGACTTGGCTGGAGAAAAAAAGGGTACTTTTTGTCTGTTGACCTGGTTTTGTTTGTGTATTTACCCTTTTAACCGTAGGTGTGGTGGATTTGTTCTTGTTTGATGTGTTTTGCGTGTTTGTTTGTTTGTTTGTTTTACTCTTTCCACTACTGGCTCTATCTGCTGGGTGTCCACACCCATGTTTTACCCACCCACCCATCGGACACATACAGTCTGTCCACGTAACGCGGCACCTCCATGCTGAGCCGAGTTCAATGTAGTGTGCGCACACTGTACTTCCTGTCTTCAGCGACCATCTGTGACAAGGGCGGATTAATAAAGTTGCATAATCCGATGGTTTTGAATTTCTGTCTTTTCCTTAGATGAATATATTAGGTTTATCGTTATTATCTACCTTACTTTAGTTTGAAATCACTTTGATTTAAAATGATTAACTTAGGAGATATTTGAAGTGTAAACAAGCAAAGAATATTTGTGGCATGCTTGACAAAAGTCTGGCCTCATACTCATAGACTTCAGTACTAACAGGTTCTATTACTATAGTCGTAATACTAATAGGTAATAATAGCTGATACTTGTGTTGGGTGAATGCTGAAGTGCCTGCTCAAATAGCCTGAGTCTCTCAATGAGGCAGCACTATAAAACTATCATGACTGCACAATGCCCCGGAAACCCCAATAAGCCAAATGAATGTCGAACAAGGCTGGACTATTCCTGCTATGAATAAATGTTGCTAGGATGTAAAACCCCAACGAACCGACTGGTACCCGTCCGCCGGAGGCGGTGGTCGAATCGGTACAGCACAAGCCAGTTGAAGAAAGCGCGGGAGATATGGAGTTCGATTCCCGGTCATGTCAAACCAGTGACCTTACAAAATCGATACTTACCGCTACCTAATGTGGCGCTCGGATTTAATAGGTTATAACAAGGATTGGTTCGCATGCTATCAGGATAATGTGACTGGGATATCGGGTCATGGTTACAGTGGCCTGGTCTCCCAACGGGGCAGCACTATAAAGTCACCATGAGTGCGCACTGTCACAAGTCGGTACCCATCCTGATATGACCTAATGCTAGGTACACACCTACCGTTTTTCGGCACCCACCTACCGTATTCGATCAAAAATTCCCCAAAAGTCTTGAGGTGTGCACTCCCCTAGCACACCTACCGATTGCGATTCGCGACTTAAAACTCAATTTTAGGGCTAAAAGCACTTCCTTACGATTGCGATTCGCGATTTGAAAAATGAATCGGCCCATTTTCAGTTTTAAGCGGGTCAGGTCGGGTTGCGAGTTTTAGTGCGCGAGTCGTAAATGGTAGGTGTGTACCTAGCATTAGATGTTACAAGGACGTAAGATTCCAACAACCGACCAACCGTTGCCCATCCTGACATGATGTCGGAAGTGTCCTAGGATCCAAATCCCAAACTAACACACCGGCAGATCGGGTGGCCATGAATATTATCATACAAATTTGAAACTTCTATTCAGTGGATTAGAACATTTTGTGTGGCGCCACCTTCTTGTGGAAGAAGCAAAGCAGACGACATTTAGTACCGATGGTTCGAGTAGCGGGGAAAGGTGCGGAAAAAGGCGGGGAAAAACGTATCGGTGTTGTGACATTATCGCGGAAGAGACCGTAGAGTTTGACGGGAGGGCGTGGCTTATGGGGTTGGGGGTGAGGGGATGGGGGTGGGGGGATTGCGGGGGTGGGGGGGATTGAGGGTGTGGGGGGATTGAGGGTGTGGGGGTATTGCGGGGGTGGGTGGAATGGTAACCCGTAGAGATAACGGTGTGAACCCTAGCAAGCCCTAATGTGTGCCAAGCATGATAGGGGGCGCTCCGTACCACCCAGGCACCGCCTGTTCACAACGAGGCTGACCTCATTAAAATGCTGTCACTTTGCAACCTCAGGCTGGACCCGCATTTGTCACTTCCTGTCTCGTTAGGCCTGCGTGTTTAGTTTTTTTCAATTTTCAATTTTTCAATGTATTTATATTTTATTGATTGATTGATTCATTCATTCATTCATTCATTCATTCATCTATTTACTTATTTATTTTAGTGATCATGCATGCACTGTTTTCGCCGCTGTGCAGTAGTGGTCATAATCCACATGGATTGATTTTCTTCATCAATAATTTATGTTAATTTGTAATTAGATTTGGTGTAAAATCGGGGAGTTTCCAATTTTTTGGTTTTCGATTATATTATTGTACATAGTTAACATTTATACCCATGCTATTAATATTATTAGTGTTTTAATCTAGTTTTTGTTGGTTTTTGTGGGGTTTTCTTTTGTCATACCTTTGAATGTTAGGTTTGTTCATATTTGTATGGGGTTCAGGTACTCTATTTTCTTTGTTGTTGTTTTCAGCTAATTTTACTGTAGAAACACCACCTATTAATATTATTTCAACTGAGTCTTGCCTGACACTTACATGCTCATTAATTGTATAATATGGTGTCTCCTATTGGTTTGTGATGTATTATGGTATATTTATTTGGTGTGTATGTGGGGAGGAGGGAGAGGGGAGGGGGGGGGGGGGCGCTTCCTGGTCGGGGAGGGGGGGGGGTGAAAGGGATAACGGAGGAATGAGGTAAAGAGGGAATGAGGTAAAGGGGCGGAGAAGGGGGTGATGAAGAGGGACGAGGGGGGAGGTATTGCAGGCCAAAATGGGGGAAGGATGAAGGGCAGAGAAGGGTGAAGGGGAGAGAGGAAGGGTATGAGATAAAAACGTAGAGAAGGGTGAAGGTACCTGGAGGGAGTAAGGGGAAGGGTGGGGGAGGGTACCTGGAGGGAGTAAGGGGAAGGGTGGGGGAGGTACCTGGAGGGAGTATGGTGAAGGGTGGGGGGAGGGTACATGGAGGGAGTATGGTGAAGGGTGGGGGGTGGGTACCTGGAGAGAGTATGGTGAAGGGGTGGGGGGAGGGTACCTGGAGGGAGTATGGGGAAGGGTGGGGGAGGGTACCTGGAGGGAGTAAGGGGAAGGGTGGGGGGGAGGGTACTTGGAGTGGAGTATGGGGAAGGGTGGGGGGGGGGGTACCTGGAGAGAGTATGGTGAAGGGTGGGGGAGGGTACTTGGAGGGAGTATGTGGATGGGTGGGGGAGGGTACCTGGAGGGAGTATGGGGATGGGTGGGGGATGGTACTTGGGGGGGAGTAAGGGGAAGGGTGGGGGAGGGTACTTGGAGGGAGTATGGGGAAGGGTGGGTGGAGGGTACCTGGAGGGAGTATGGGGGGGAAGGGTACTTGGAGGGGTAAAGGGGAAGGGTGGGGGAGGGTGCCTGGAAGGAGTAAGGGGAAGGGTGGGGGTATGGTACCTGGAGGGAGTATGGGGATGGTGGGGGGTGCCTGGCGGGAGTAAGGGGAAGGGTGGGGGGGGTATGAGGGTAGTATGGGGAGTGGTGGGGGAGGGTACCTGGAGGGAGTATGGGGAAGGGTGGGGGAGGGTACCTGGACGGAGTATGGGGAAGGTGGGGGAGGGGTACTTGGAGGGAATAAAGGGAAGGTTGTGGGGAGGATACTTGGAGGGAGTAAGGGGAAGGTGTGGGGAGGGTAACCTGGAGGGAGTATGGGGAAAGGGTGGGGGGAGAGGGTACCTGGGTGGTGGGGGGGGGGAAGGGTACTTGGAGGGAGTATGGGGAAGGGGTGGGGGGAGGGTACCTTGGAGGGAGGATGGGGGGGAAGGGTACTCTGGAGGGGTAAAGGGAAGGGTGGGGGAGGTTGCCTGGAAGGAGTAAGGGGAAGGGTGGGGTATGGTACCTGGAGGAGTATGGGGATGGGTGGGGGTGCCTGGCGGGAGTAAGGGGAAGGGTGGGGGGAGGGTATATGGAGGGAGTGTGGGGGGAGGGTACCTGGAGGGAGTATGGGGAAGGGTGGGGGAGGGTACCTGGACGGAGTATGGGGAAGGGTGGGGGAGGGTACTTGGAGGGAATAAGGGGAAGGATGTGGGGAGGATACTTGGAGGGAGTAAGGGGAAGGTTGGGGGAGGGTACCTGGAGGGAGTATGGGGAAGGGTGGGGGGAGGGTACCTGGGTGGGGGGGGGGGGGGGGTAAGGGGGCGGGACGGGACAGGACGAGACCGGACGAGACGGGGGCGGTGGAAATGTGGTTGTGATTGAGAGGGGGCGCGAGAGGACGGGCACACGCTCCTAAAAATGGTATCCATTGTTGGCGTACCGATTAGTGATCGGTTTAGGTACTGGGCCCACTCACCTAATTAGCCCTGGAGACATTCTTCCAAGATAAAGCCGCTAATTGAAGCCAATTAAAATGTTGCTGACTGATATGCAACCATTGCGCGCGCGTGTATGTGCGTGTGTTGAGGGGACGGGCGGTGGTGAGTGTGTTTTGGGTGTGGTGGTTGTGCGTGTGCTGGTGGTGGTTAGTTACTATGTATGTGGTGGTTTGTGGGGCAGGGAGGGGGTGGGTGTGTGTGTTAGTGGCTGGGTGGGGCGGGGCATATGCGTGGTGGTGTGGTGGTGGTGTGGTGGTGGTGGTGGTGTTGGTGGTGTTCCTCTTGGTATATGTAATGTGTCTGTCCTGTTTTTGAGAGCACCTCTAAACTGGTAACAGGATAGCACCTCTAAACTGGTTAGAGCGTCCGTTTCCTGTGTTGGTAGACCGTGGGATCGTCGGTTCGAACCCTGTGTCTAGTCAAACCAATGACTTAAAAATTGATACTTGTTG